>CM076574.1:557149064-557514056 GCA_034641835.2 Pinus albicaulis
AGGGAATAAATTGGTTAAAGTGCCAAGGGACACTAGAAAATTTGGCGGAAATTCCGACGGCCAATTCGTCACTATTCCGACACATAGTCGTTGCAAGAGCGACAGTTCGAGGGCGGCAAAAACATGGTTTACCATACCGTCGCAGTTCCGACGCAATTAAAAAGTGTCGCACTATCGACACTTTTTCCGTCGCTTCCAAACAAGCGTCAGTCTTCCGACGTTTCCCAATCCGTCGCACTTCCGAACTTTGTAAACTGTCGCACTTCCGACGAAATGTGGTTTGAAGTTTTGAACGTCGCTCTTCCGACGTCTGTAAGCTCTCACAATTACGACAAAATGTGGTCCAACGTTTTGAACGTCGCTCGTCCGACATTTTTATACTATCGCTCTTCTGACATTTCTAATCTGTCGCAATTCCGACGCTTACAAGGCGTCGGTATAGTGACGACAGGTTCAATTTAATAAAAAAAAAATGAAACTTTAAAAGAAGAAAAACGTTGTTTTGAATATATTATATGAAGTAAAACAGTCCATGAAGTCATTACATTTTCACATCTGAATATTGGAACCCAAATATCCATCCAGAAAAGTGGAAGTCCCACCCCAGAAAATGATAGCATGTCAACCCCATATGTCACATGTGGAATTGATATAAAACCCCGCAACGGTCCACATGGAGATTATCGACAATCTAAGAAAGCATCCAAATATGCCCGAGGCATCTATAAGAAAGTGAAATAGCAAAAAGATGTAGAATAGTAAAGCAATGTATAGAGTACCGATTCATTGTCCCAAATACAAATTAAAGTACCCAAAATCCTCAATAGAGAAAACGCTAATCATGTGAGGAGTGTGGATATTGTGAGGAGTGTGGATATGTCCAAATATAAAAAGACCATCGCACCATATCAATACCAAGAATATAGACCAGAATAGCTGTTTGAAGGTTAGTAGTGATAAACATTAATCATTTTTTTTCACGTAAGAGAAAAAAAGTTGTTTTGAGTATATT
Source organism: Pinus albicaulis (assembly GCA_034641835.2). NCBI lineage: Eukaryota > Viridiplantae > Streptophyta > Pinopsida > Pinales > Pinaceae > Pinus > Pinus albicaulis. Next base: position 557,150,077 of record CM076574.1, read on the forward strand.
ATATGAAGTAAAACAACCCATGAAGTTCAATATCGTGCAGTTTCAGCATCCGAAGATTAATGTCAAATATCAATCCAAATTAAGTCCCTCCCGTACAAAGGATAGAAAAATACCCCATGTCACATACAGGACTTGATATAAAACCCAGTAACGGTCCACATGGAGATTATCGACAATCTGAGAAAGCATCCAAATATGCGCGAGGCATCTATAAGAAAGTGAAATAGCAGTATGTAGAATAGTAAAGCAACAGATAGAGTACCGATGTCCATTGTTCCAAATACAAATTAAAGTACCCAAAATCCTTGAACAGAGAAAAACGCTAATAATGTGAGGAGTGTGATATGTCCAAAATATAAAAAGACCATCAGACCATATCAATAAACCAGCAACATAGACCAGCATCGCTAGTTTTGAAGGAAGAGTGATAAACATTAATCATTTTTTTTCACAAGAGAAAAAACGTTGTTTTGAATATATTATATGAAGTAAAACAGTCCATGAAGTCATTACATTTTCACATCCGAAGATTGGAACCCAAATATCCATCCAGAAAAGTGGAAGTCCCACCCCAGACAATGATAGAAAAATACCCCATGTCACATACAGGGACATGATATAAAATCCAGTAACGGCCCACATGGAGATTATCGACAATCTGAGAAAGCATCCAAATATGCCCGAGGCATCTATAAGAAAGTGAAATAGCAGTATGTAGAATAGTAAAGCAACACATAGAGTACCGACGTCCATTGTTCCAAATACAAATTAAAGTACCCAAAATCCTTGAACAGAGAAAAACGCTAATCATGTGAGGAGTGTGATATGTCCAAAATATAAAAAGACCATCAGACCATATCAATAAACCAGCAACATAGACCAGAATCGCTAGTTTTGAAGGCAGAGTGATAAACATTAATCATTTTTTTTTCACAAGAGAAAAAACGATGTTTTGAATATATTATATGAAGTAAAATAGTCCATGAAAAACGCTGTTTTACAGACACATGAATCCTGTAAAAAGTCTCTAACATTAATTCATCATCCAACAAGCCACAAAGAAATTTCTCCAACAACACTTTATTCCGAAAAAGTCAATGTTACTGCAAAGTATATGAATCCACACTTACTATCCAATTGATGGAGTATTTATACAAAAAATCATACAAAATATCTCATAAAAAATTGAGATATTATCTAGGATAACTAATAAGTATTTTACAACAATATAGAGACAGATGGTCTCGTAGATAAGAAAAATGATAACTGATGTTGTGTTGTTTCCTTCTTTTAAGAATGTGCTGGAGGCAGGCCCTATATCTTGGCTTGTTGTTGTCCTCTTTAGTAATTCTATGTTGATTATTTCATTTCACTGATACTCTTTAATTGCTCTGATACTCTTTGACCTTTGTTCATCCTTTTATCCTTTTTATCATGATATATTGTGGTAAATAGGCAAAAATTTATGTAAGGATAATTTTTTACAAAAGTTCCATCATTTCTTCCCACCATTGAACTTCTGGCACTCTGGTCCTTTGCAACTTTCTTAGTGTTTCATCAGCCTCAGTATATCTAAAGAAATTAGGCTAATTTGGGAAATAATGATTTACTTCATGCTCAAGATAAAATAAATTCTCCAATCTGTCATGAAGGTTTTTCCCTGTAGGCAATGCTGTTGTTGATGAATTGGTTGAAGAACTAGCTTGATTATCAACATATTTGTCCAATTTTTCAACATAACTATCAAGGTCCATTAGCTTATCTTCTGCAACTATAGGACTGGGAAATCCTCTATTTAATAAAATATTCAATCTTTCTCTGAAGGCAATGATTTCTTCTTGCATATCTGAGCACCTTCGTTTTAAATTCTATACCAGAGTTCTTTTAGTAAAAAATCTCTTTATTTCCAGAATTGTTCCGGTCCTGTCCTAAATACCAATTTCTCCAAGTTGATTCTTAGTCTGAGTATTCAAAAAATGTATAAGTCTATTGGCCTCTTCTGGCATATTTCCCAACTCTTGTCTTGATCTCTCAATCTCATCCAGAGCCAATTTAACTAAGTTATTCTGTTCATCCATTATTCTAATTGAGGACCAAACATCCTTTATTGATTGAATGATATTATCCCAAAGAATATCATTTATTTATTTTAAAGGTTTCTCCAATGTGAGATCCTTTTCCAATGCTTTGACTATTTTTTCTAATTTGTTCACTTCTCTTGTTTTATCAGCAACACTCATTTTTGAAAGATCATATTTATGTTCTAGAGTGGCCAATTGTTCCTTTGTTTTGTGAAGCTCTATGGCCTGAAGTTTCATATCTTCCATTGACTTTTTTAATTCATCGGTGTTCAAATTTGCAGTGTTTCTTTGTGACAATTCTGTTGGCTGACCTGTTGTTGTTGTACCTGTCACTACTCCTGCTATAGATACTGGAATATTTGCCTGCTTATCTTTTAATGCATTCTCAAGCTCTTTTTCAGTTGCAGTAAGTTTCTCATTCAATTTTAAGAGCAAATCCATTAGTTTTTCCTCAGAATTTTGTTTGATGATTTCTGCAGTCTGTGGATGTCTTGAGGCTGGTAAATTTAATTGTTTTCTCAGAGCTGCAATATCATCATCTTTTCTCTTGATCAAAGCTTCAATACCTTTCACATATTTAGGATTATGACCCAAACCAATGATTATTTCCTCTAAAGTTTTGATTCTATTATCCTTAGCCTGGGAGGAGGCTTTTTCAAGCTGCAACTATGTATTAGTATTATCCAAAGAATCCTGCAACTTATGGGTCATCATTGACTTATCCGTCAGAGTAGAATAAATCATCTCACCTGTTTGCTTGTGTAGCTCAATTTGATCTAAAGGATGGATATCCTTTGCTAAGACTTCAAAATTAGTCCTAACGTAATCTACAACTGTCTGAGGCTGCTGCACCTTGGGCTTCAAATGGCTCATTAACATCTTACCCTGTTGGATGTCATAAGATGACATCAATATTTCTTGATTTTTCGGAGCCATATTCAAAAATTGGTTGTACACTTGAAGTCTAAGTGGATTGTTCCCGGCCTTTATATCGATGAATGTTCTTTTGATGTCCCAAGCAATTTTTACTGGAGTTTTGAAAGAAGATATTTATGCACTTTGTTGCCTCTGTATTCCCTGTTTTTGAAAATTAGTGGATGTCCCACTACCTGTACCTGTTTGCTGACTGTCTTCTCTTCCCTGGATGTCAGGGATTTCCTGAAATGATTCATCTTCTGAAAGGGGAGTTAATTTCTTCCTTTTAACATCTTGCTGTTCAGAAGAGCCACCAATAGGAGTAGTTGTTTTAGCCTCTCTCTTTTTTCCCTTTTCTATATTTAGAGGAGTTTGTAAAATATAAATTTCTAGCTCACTGATCTGAGTAGGAGGAATTTGTCCTTGAACTTGTTCTTTAGAAGTCTCTGGTTACTCTGTCATTATGAATTTTTCAATTATTTGTATATCAGGCTCCTTTTCTTTTCCTTTAGATTCTACTGCTACTGTACTAATCTCCTGCAAATTTTGTTGTAAATTCCTGGCTGAAGAAGATCCCTGCACCTGTCCAAAAGATTCTAGGTCAAGTATCTTTTCAAGATCTTTCATTACATTTTCAACATTGACCTGCTCACTATCTTTTTCAACCAGTGTCCCTTCTGTCCATTCATCCATATTAGCATATTGTTCTATTTCTGGGATTCTTTGATGGATGTATGGTGACAGTTTATTTTTCATTCTTCTATCACAAATAAAGTTGTTTGGATCATAAGGCACCCAGTAGAAACTCTTTTGTAGTCTGAGATAGTCTTCTAAAATCCTTTCGGCTTCCTTTCCAGCTTCCCTAGAGTCACAAATGAAGGGACCTAATTGGCTCTTGATCCTGAGTTGAGCCTTTTTCTTTGCATTGCAAAAATGAATTATATCTGAATTATTCATCTGCCTGAAATATTCTAATGCAAAGAGTCTCATTGGGACATACTTGGGCGGTTTGAATGGGCATAATTCACATCCATATATCCTGATCTCTGTGTAGTTTTGATATAGGTACCAGTCACCTATCTTGTAATGCTTTGAGAGCTGAAGGATTTTCTTGATTTCATTGCTAATTCTAGGAGGAGAGACTCCTGTCAACAAGGTAGTTGCGGGATGAACAACATGCGATGAACAAAGGTCGACAAAGGTCGACAAACTCATTATAGGAATAAGGAGGTCGAAGAAGGGAGTGTGAGTAATGGCGGACCAAAGATGGTGACCTAGGATTCCCTTTGGCATCAAGTTTCTTAACATAAAAGGGAAATTTTCTGACTGAAAGTAAATCATGAGATGATATATGACAGAAGAATACTTAAATACTCTCTCATTCTCAAATCTCATGAACTGATCATGGATTTTGTCAGCAATATAGGATGCAAAATCGTACTTGACAGCAGGAGGTTGTCCAAGGGTACAAATGGATAACAATACTAGGGTTAACTGATCAATATACTCACTAGTATTGAAGCCCATTATGAAAGATATCATGTTTAAAATAAGTCTACCCTCATCAGTAAAGAAAGTATAACGATAAGGGGGAGGGTTTTTAGGCTGATGCTCTGGTAACATGAAGGTTTGGCATAGGCGGTTTAACTCTTCATGGGATAACTTAGTAGATTTCTCAAGTAATTCAGCCATGGACAGGGGAGTGAGAGCTTGACCAGGTTGGAATTGTAGCATTTCATTTATGGACTGAGTAGTTATTGGGAAAAGGACATTTTGACTTAGGGATAAAACTGCTTGTTGGTTGGGATCATAATTTGCGTAGCAATAATGGATTAACTCAGGAAAAATATGGACTGAGGGGAGAAGGTACATAGGAAGATTTGATTCCCAAAGTCCAAATATGTCAGAACCATTCAAATAATTGTCTCTGCAGTGGCAAAATATTCAAAGAGGATTCTCACCTAGACGCAAGTCCTTAATTTGAAAATCCATATCGGCTAAAGGCAAATAATCCAAGTCCTTGTGAGGGGCATTGATGGGCACGACATTCAGAGCTACAGGAACTTACATTTTTGGTTCTTGTGGATTCAGAAATGGAATTTCGGGATTTTTGTGGAAAAGGGGGCACAATTACTAGTTTTGGGAATATAATTGCAGTTTTGGGAACGAAAAAGACCAAACTGAACTTCTTTTCAGACCTTAGTGTAGAATTAAAACTAAAACCAGGATTTTTTACAGAGTTTAGGGGGGAATTGGAATAAATACATGTTTACGAGAAATGAAACGTGTTTAAATAGGTGCTGGTTATGACAGAAGAACCCTAAAATACTCGGCTTCAATTCTCTTCAGCAAGGTAACGGTCAACAAGCGTTAACAGTTGGTTTTTGAATTTTGTTGCATGGAAGACTAGCTAGCGCATGAAACAATGAAAATGACGTAGACGCAATTTCTTTTATTTACAAAGTCAAAAGGGTGGCGGGTTTTGATTGATGATGTCAGCATGTACGATGGTTTCGTCACAGAGGGATAGGAGCGGATCTTTGTTTGGGCCGCTCGCGCAGTGGAAATTCGGACCTGAAAAATATTAAGGCGAATTTGATAAGAAATCCGCATCGCAACTCTCCCTCCGTATGCCAGCCCAACTTCGGACCCGAAAAAGATTAGGGCAAAATTCATTGGTTTTCGCGTCACAAAATTGGCTGACGTCAGCAGGCTGTTTTGGAACGCGAATTTGGTTTGAATTATGGTTTATCGGCGTTTGAAGTCCGGCGGGCTCGACTTAAGAACAATTTTGTTTGATCCCATCTTATAAAATTTGTGTTGGTTTTCTTTGATAATACACATATTTATAATAATCATGGGAATACCACACTAGTAAACATGTGGAAAAGTTATATAAATTATTGAGAACAATCATTTTTATGTAAAAATATCCAAATGTGCTTTTGGGAAATAAGAATTCGAGTATTTGGTTCGTATTGTTTTAAAGGAAGGAGTGAAGTTGGAGCCTCAAAAGATGCAAGCTATTACAAAATGACCTATTCCTAAGAAAATCAAGGTTCTTAGAAGATTTTTTAGACTTACATGATATTATTGATCATTTGTTAAAAATTATGCATGCATTTCAAGTCCACTCACATATCTCTTGAAGAAAATATCATTTATATGGAATGATGAGGCTACTTTGGCATTCTCTCTTTCAATGGATGCCATGTCTTCTACACCAACATTGGTTGCACCTACTTTTGGTAAAACATTCATAGTAGAGTGTGAGGCACTAGGACAAGGAATTTACGTAACATTAACACAATAAGGGATATCATTGGTTTTTAAAAGCAAGGAATTCAAAGAAAATATTTGGTGAAATCTACGTATGAAAAATAAATGGAAGCAATATTACATGCAATAAAAAATGGGGATAGTATATCATTGGGAGGTACTTTAAAGTCAAGATATACCATGATAGCATAAATTATTTTTTGAAGCTATGATTTTCATTAGAAGATTAACAAAAATGAGGAGAACAAATGCAAAGTTTTAATTTTGAGATAATCTGCAAAAAGGGTAAGGAAAATTTAGTACATGATGCTCTTTCTAAAATAGAAGAGGCCTCAAATTTATATCCAATTACATTTTCTTTTCCTAGGTGGCTAGAAGAAGCTTGCCATAATGGAAAAATGACAATAGTACTAAACAAAAACTAAAATTTATAAAGGATGGGATGAACTCTATGGAGCATTGGGAGTGAAAGAGAGATATACTTTAGTGCAAATGTAGAATATTTTTATGCACGCAAGCATATTTGAATAAAAAAATATTAAGGGAGTCCCATGTCTCTCTGATGGTAGGACGCGGGGTTCCTTAAAACATCTCAAAGGATCAAAAAATATATTTTTGGAAGGAATGAAGAAAGATATTCAAAATTTTGTAAGAGAAGGTCAGGTTTGCATAATAAATAAAAGAGAGATAGTAAAATCTCTAGGGTTACTTCAACCATTTCACATACATATTCAAAGACTAGAAGATATATCAATAGACTTTATTACAGGGTTACTGAAATATAAAGGTAAGTATTACATTTTTGTGGTCATTTATATAGACAAATTTTGTAGATTTTTTTTGTAGAGCTCAAGTACATAAACAACAAGCCAAGTGGCAGAAGTGTCCATGAAATAAATTCATAGTCTTCATGGTTTTCCTAAAGTAATAGTAACAAGAAACTTTTGGAAATAATTATTTAATATGAGTGGAGAAACACTAGCTGCCATGAGTTCTACATATCAAACACAATCAAATGGTCAAACAAAAATAGTTAACAAATGTTTTAAGGTTATCTACAATGTTACTCTTTAGAAAAGCAATCTTAATGGATGAAGTGGGTTCCTCAAGGAAGAATGGTAATATGATACTATCATACTACCTATCACACATCTACTAAAATTTCCCCATTTAAGGCCCTTTATGGATATCCAACTCCTAGTATCTCATACTTTTTGCAAGATAAGTCAAAAGTATAGGAAACAGAGTCACATATGGAAAATACTAAAGAAACTTTGAAAATTATTATGGAAAATCTTCAAATGACATGAAACATGATAAAACAACAAGGGGAACAACATTGAAGTGAAAGATAATTTGAGGAGGGTAATTGGGTATTTTTTAGATTATAGCATTATAAGCAATCTTCATTCAAGAAAACAAGAATAACGAATTAGCTCAAAAAAAACTATTATGGCCCTAAATAATTATTCATAGGATTGCACAAGTGGTATAGAAGTTATATTTTCCTTCTTCTTACATTCATAAGGTTTTTCATGTATCTTTCCTAAAAAAGGTTTTGGGAAAAAATATGCCAATGTAAATAGAACTTCCAAAATTAGATGAAGAATGAAAGTTGATTCTTGAACCAAAAAAAGTTATAGATAAACATTTTGTATCTCTTTGACATATAACCATTATGAAGTACCTAATCAAGTGGAAGAATATTCCTCTAGAAGAAGGTACATGGTAAAATGATCAATTCGTGATGAAATACCCACGGCTAAAGGGTTCGTTTGAAAATTTGACAAAGGTTTTGTTATATGTTTTATATAACGCGTGGCATAATAGTTTTATTGTTTGTTAATGTCCCACATAGTGATCAAATTTGAAGGGCAGGTCCGAATTTCAATTAGAAGGGCATATATCTATGTCGCCCTTCCATAATGAAAAGCTTTAAAAAAAAACTTTTCAATTGACCACAATAAATTATTTTTACATTTCATTTTCAGAAAGACAAAACCATCAATCTTTATATTAATAAAACACTATTACATATACAACAATGAAGAAGGCTCCATCTTTCATTGCTTAAATATCTCATTGGAAATGTCAACATAAGTCTTGAAGACACTATTATAAGAGTTTGGATACATACCACCGGGATATAGGAGATTCTTATGTGTCAGATTGTGTAATGCAATTTTGACTTTGTCTCACAAGGAGCAGTAGCATGGAGGTCTGGATTTTTCTTATAGAACTTTTTTGTTATTATTTGAAACGTTGTTTATAGATATGAATACAACAATGAAATTATGAGCATGGTGGACAATTATTCAAGCTCATGATGCCAAACCATGATGATGTAAGTTTGGAATTTAACATTTTTACATGTTAAAGACAAATAGTCAAAATCATTGACAACTTAGTATGCCATAATTAATAATCATTCCCTGTTCACTTTTGTTAATAGGTTTATGTCACACGATGATGCAGGGGCATTAGGCACTAGCCAACAATGTAGGAGGTTTTGTCCACATGTTGTGGCTAGGAGGGTTTGAAAACATTTGAGTTGTAACAGCTAGGTGTGTAACAGCTAGGTGTCAATACCTCAGCTGACTGTATTACTTAGACTAGTTAGAGTTGTAGGAGTCGAACTGTTTCAATTAGTTGAATTATTATAATTAGACCTTTTGATTTCTAGAACGGTCCTCTCAGAGGAACCGAAGAGGCATATGTTATGTATATAAATTGTAATTCCTCGGATGAATAAAAGTAGAGAGGGAAGAGGAGAGTAGAGAGGGGATTTCTGCAATAAACCTCTGTGTGTGAACAATTGTTTCCAGTTAAATGATTTCCAAGCTTAGTTGCCATTGAATTATCTCGAACTGCTAATTGTGAAGAATTGTTTAACTGTGAGGTGATTGGGTACTAATAATTCCATTCTTCTGTCTTTGAATTCCCGTAAATTGTTGGATAACCCTGTGAACTCACCCCACCCGAAGGCGAGGTCTGTGTAGAGAACCAGGGTCGCGAACACTGTTCAAATATAAAAATCCCGCTTAATAAAGAGACAAGATTGTTGTGCTTTCGGAACCTGACCCGAGGATTGGACATGAGTTAACAAACAAAAGGATAGCGGAACCATACTTGCACCCGTGGTCAAGCCCTATACCAAAACCACGAGCGGAATCACAAAAGCGGGTTGCCCATATCGCACCGCTTTTGCGGAGTAGGTGGTATTTCCTATTCGCGATCGATTCCATAGGGAATGCGACACATGGCGAAGTGACCCCCGAAAAACCACCGTTTAACCCGCGCCATCGCACGTTAAAGCCCGACGTTGTAAGCCGAGTGAAATTACCAAGAGTCGTTGATTTGGAGAAGGGCCATCGGACGGTGGTCACACGTTGAACTTTCCCGGAGGTTAACTAAGGTGTGCGGAGGATAGCCAGGTACAATACGCGTGTTTGATTGGTTATTGATATATATAGGTGGGGCCGGAGTATAATGAAATTTTTTAATTAAATGATTGGCGGATAATTAGCATAAGTCTGGAGCGTGATTGTTGTAAGGCTGGGTGGTGAAATATAGAGCCGAAAGTTCATTACAAGTTATTTATTTAAAAAGAAATGTGGAGTATAAATACAAAGTGTTGAAAGTTAAACATTGGTTATAAGGATTGGAGATAATATCGATTCGGGAATATAAATTAAAGTCCAACCATTGTGGATAGTATTTATTTATCAAATTCTACGAATTTGATAAATAAACCCGAAGAAAGAAGAAGTCAATTAAGACTCAGGCTGGAGGAAAAGAACGGGGTAAACCAAGGGAAAATGTTGATAGAGAGATTGTAGACACACCAGCTCTCCTTAGGGGTCCAATTTCAGTTTTGTTGCATCACACAATGATCTCTCTTCTCTGGCATTTACTTGTATTGAAGATCAATATTCTAAGAATAAGGAGTTATTTTCTCCAAAAATAACCCTAACCAAACATTGACAATGCATCAAGGATATATTTCTATGCTTCATAAGTACATATGTTCTACTTCTAAATCATGTCTTGGAAGTGGTTTTTTTTCTGGAAATTATTCACCAGTTGGTTTCATACCAAAGTCTTTTTCACATTTTCAGCATCAAATACATAAAAAAGATAATGGTTTAAAACAACATAAATATTTGAAATTTTGCAAGAATTGTTTGGCACACTTTGAATATGAATTTTGAAGTCAAGTGCATGATGCTGTATAGGATCAAGTGTCATTTTGAATACCAAATGTTTCACAAGAAACTTCTCAACATGCTACCTTGCAGTAAGGTTTAAATGACAATATTGCATCAACTATTTCCATAATAAAAGTGCACCTCAGCCATAAGACTAAACAACTACAAATGTTGTAGATCTAACAAGACCACACAATCAAATGTATTCCACAAGGCCAATACTGTATGAAAAATGAAAAGGATTTTGCAAACAAAAATACCTTAGGCAACTAATTCAATTAGATACACCAAACCATCAGCAAAAAGGAAAACTAGCCTACTTGGCTCCAATATTTTCAACTGGGTCCTCTAATTCAACCAATAAAAAGGCCAAAACCATAGCATTGAGATATATTTCATTACACTGTCAATAACAATAAAATTTGACTCAGCCATAACCCTTTCCTTTTATTGTTGTGAAAAGCTTTATGCATTACTTTAATATTTAATTATGAACTGTAAAGGAACTTACAAAATGTGACATTACGAACCTGGTCAAGCGCACAAGCAAAAATATCCTGGACATGACCCTGGTTGACAAGTTTTATTGCTCATGATGCAAGAGGATTTGTACCTGCACTGCCAAGTCAATCAAAATCCATCATTATCTATACAATAAATACAAGTAATTGATGTAGTATTTTTACTCTAAGATGCATTCTTATGATAATGTTAGAACATATGTTGAAAATGTCAAAACATACCTGAATAAGCTCCTCTTCGTTTCAAGAACAATTTATTGGAGTCGCATGAACTTGGAACAAACCTCCCACGATCTGAAAGAGTAGCAACTAAGTCAACAGTGACTTTTTTGTTGCTACGCTGGATCGAGGGAGGTTTGCTCCAAGATTAAATCGCTCCAATAAATTATTCTCTACTAAACAGGGCCAACCAAGTGAAGGTGGAAGCTCTTATGGCCCCTCCCCCCCTCACATCACTCTCAATTCCCCAATACCCAATCTATATTTCATTTTTACTTTCATGAGCATAAAAAAAAAATATTCAATAACTAATAAAAAAACAATTCAACAAAAAATACGCAAGGAAACATTGCAATTAATGCTTGACATAAAAATAGTATGATAAATGAGTTTTTTATATAACGCAAAAAACGTTCCAAGTATGGTAATGTTTGTCTTATAATAATACAATATTTTACATTATCAATTTTTTTTTTCTTCTTCCTATTTCTAAAGCTCCTAATTACATCATCAATATCATCGTGCTCTGCTCCTGTTTCGTGCCTTTTGACCCGCATTGCTGACCTAGTTGCGTAGTCACGATGTCTGGTCTCATCCAGTGACGGGGCATCGCCTACAAAAACAGATAATATTAAATTTTAATTGTCAGTTTTTAAATATCATTGAACTAGTTCGGTAATATTAATAAACAAATTTGCAATGAGATTATTTACCTGGTGCACCAGTTTTCGCCGCTGACCTAGTTGCGTAGTCACGATGTCTGGTCTCATCCAGTGACGGGGCATCGCCTACAAAAACAGATAATATTAAATTTTAATTGTCAGTTTTTAAATATCATTGAACTAGTTCGGTAATATTAATTAAAAAAAATTGCAATGAGATTATTTACCTGGTGCACCAGTTGTCGTCGCTGACCTAGTTGCGTAGTCACGATGTCTGGTCTCATCCAGTGACGGGGCATCGCCTACAAAAACAGATAATATTAAATTTTAATTGTCAGTTTTTAAATATCATTGAACTAGTTCGGTAATATTAATAAAAAAAAATCGCAATGAGATTATTTACCTGGTGCACCAGTTGTCGCCGCTGACCTAGTTGCGTAGTCACGATGTCTGGTCTCATCCAGTGACGGGGCATCGCCTACAAAAACAGATAATATTAAATTTTAATTGTCAGTTTTTAAATATCATTAAACTAGTTCGGTAATATTAATAAAAAAAATTTCAATGAGATTATTTACCTGGTGCACCAGTTGTCGTTGCTGACCTATTTGCGTAGTCACGATGTCTGGTCTCATCCAGTGATGGGACATCGCCTACAAAAACAAATAATATTAAATTTTAATTGTCAGTTTTTAAATATCATTGAACTAGTTCGGTAATATTAATAAAAAGAATTGCAATGAGATTATTTACCTGGTGCACCAGTTGTCGCCGTTGGGACTGTTGCCCTGTCTTCCTCTCTGGTGGTAATATCCTCAAGGGAAACATTCTCTGTCATTTAAACAAAAAACTTTATAAGGACAACCATCAAGGTATAATTAGAAAAAATTATAAGTGGAAATTAATTACCGTCACGGCCCTCACTGATAGTAGCATTGTTGGCCTGGTCCCTACTACAATGATCAGGTTGCACGTGAGGATCATCTACATTTGGCTCTAAAACTAGGTTATTTGCGTCGTCGGTAGTGTTGCTCCCCTTATTTAAACAAAGTTGTTAGACATTAAATTTATGGATGAAAACAAACATATTGAAAGGTTAATGTTTTACCTTATCAGTCATTCTGGATCTTGGGACCTGCCCCAAGCTTATGCGACATTCAACTACGGCTTGATAGCCGAAATGGAAAGTGATATTTTTATCTTCCTCTATAGTTTCTGTTCTGAAGTCATCACCCTACATTACATATGATTTTTTATTTTTAATCATATTTGATAGGATTACAAAAAAGTTGGAAGGCGATACAATTAATTATAAGATGTTTAGCTACTTAATTACAATTCTTGTGGCCAATTTCAAGTAGCCGCCCTGCCCTAGCTTGTGATGGCCCTTTTTTTCAATCCTAGCTTTGGTTGCCTTTGAGGTGTCAGGCAACCTAGCATCAAAATATTAAATTCAGATATGACGTAGCACACTTTTATTTTAGACATAGAGAAAATTAAAGCTATTGAATTAAAGTTGTAATTTACCTTGCGGGTCCAGTTGGCATTTTTCTTTCTTTCTTTGCCCTTTTCTCTTTTCCGTCATGGATGAGTGCTCTCCACTCACTCTCTGGAACTATGAGAGGACGCTCATATCTAGGGTTAAATTGCAATTGCGTCCTATAGGTGTCCCTAGTATATTTCAAATATTTGCCGGCAACCCGAGCCACCGCTGTTCTGTCAAATATGCCGACCCCAAAAAGGGTTTCTAGATAATCTAGAAGTTCTTTTTTCAGGTTGGAACTCTGGGAATTCCACCCTGTGCGTATGGTTGGGCCAAAAATTACCAACGCATGGCTCTCCAGATACCTGTAGAACTCATTGTTTCCTACACAGAAAAAAAGAAGAAGATATTATCATTAATTTAAAAATGAAAATCATGATAAATATGTTTTAGATAAAGTACATAAAATAGTTAAAATATTAAAATTTACCTGGGAGTTCTACATGCTTTATAGGGACACCTTCATCGTTCACCAAAAACGTGCCATTAATGGTCCCTGTGGAGATGACACGTGTATCTCCAGGAAACACAATAATGTAGTTGGCCATATTAGCCTCATCATTGCCAACATATTCAGCGATTGGCTGGGTGTCTGCTTGGGCAGGGTGTGTTTCTTGGCTGGCACCTAAAGGAGTAGAAGGTGTATGAGAGGGTTGTTGGGAAATCTCTTGCCCTTGTGTCCCACTACCACCAACACCGGATTCAGCAAGTGCCAGAAAACGCTACATACAAAATAACTTTTTATTAGTTTAGTCAATGTAAAAATTAAAAATCAAACTATCACAATTCATCTCATGCAGAACAAAAAAAATATCCTTTTGACTTTTTATTATTACCTGATATCTTTCTAGCTGGATCATAAGTTGTTTTATCCGCTCTTCTGTTTCAGGTGTTTGAGGCGCGTCTATCAAAGTGTTAAATTTCGACCTTGCATCTCGTGCCTTTTTTCGCAACAAGAACACTGGAGATAGGGATGAAGAAAGCTCTTCATCAAAGAGGGAATCATCAGGCGTACCATGGCTAGGTGTCTGCATATTTGAAAAAAATTAATATTATTTCAATTATGTAAATAACTAAAATACCTGAAGATAGAGAAATGCTGGTACTTTACATGTTCTTCCGCTGGCCTCTTTCCGCGATCATCCCGTCTCTGGGTTGTTCCTGCACTGCTCTCATCAGTCTGCCACATTGCAATAAAATTATAAATGTAAAAACTTGAAAACAATATCTAACTTGAAAACACAAAATGAAAACTGAAATAATTTCTAATAAGACATCGGACGACAGAGTTAGAGTTTCAAATATGCCTTGCATTGAATTCAGTCCTGGAAACATGTCATTGCACATTAAGGCACCCAAACAAGAGACAAGTTGACAATGAAGACCTTATTGAATATATTGTTGGAGCAACTTATAGTAAAATTGTTGTGAAGACCTTGAGGACATTTTTGGAGCAACATTGTTGAAGCTGATGGTATAGCATTGTTGGAGACGATCTTGAAGGGCCTTGAAGTGAAGCTTTGGAGCAACTATTGAAAAATCCTTAGAGCATTTAAGTAAGGCACTTTCTATCTTCCATCACCTTTTTCCTTTCAATATCCTTTAAATGATTTTGTTGATATTTAATGTTTGAAATCATGTTATAATTCCTTGATTATATGTGTTTGGGGACTAGAATAATTTCACACTAAACCATGCAAACTTAAAAGTAACTTAACAGATCCATAAAGTAATAATAATCATAATTCCTAATTTCCTATTGTACGATATGATGCAAATTATTCAAACATGAAGCAACGAAGACATGCAATGTCTGAATTTCAAGATTGATGAACCAATACAAGAAGTTAGAAACTACAACTTTGATTCAATACTCTGTGTCCTAACTCCAGGAAGGAATCTAGTTTGTAGTACGGAACATGCATCGTGTATTATCAATTCTTAATTGACAACAACTAAAGGTCATCTACCTCATCAATTCCTTCCCATTTTGTGTTTTTATGTTATATTCCTTATAAAAGTGTCAAATTTCTCTCAAATTAAGCAACCACTAAATAAAATAAAAAATAGTTGAGATATGATTAAGAAATGGTCATTTATTTCTTGAAAGGATCTTCACAATTTCTTTGGTTGTTTTTCATCTCAAGAAACAAGAAATGACCTAAGAAACTATCGTGATGTAATATAATAAACAACACGGTGCAATGGACATTTTCAAAGCCAAATGATGTCCATTGAGGACATGGCCTTTATTTGGTTCTTGTTTCATAGGAGTTTCGGGTAGAAATGGAACTTTGTTGTACCATTTCCAGTAGTAAAAAGGGAAAACCTTCTTTTTCCATGGGAAATAATTTACCTTTCCTTTTTCGAGATAATCTAAATCACAAAAAATATGAACTATACTGCACACATTCTTGGATAATGTGAAAGTGGAAAAGGAATACCCTACACAAGTGATGCACACATGTACATTTGAACACTAATAAATTTTTGTAGTTGAAATGCAATGCTTGTTTTCATTTAAATGTAGGGTTTTTAAAGCAGGGAGAAATAATGGCTGCCAAATTAATAAGCGTTTCTTTGGGAAAAATTTAAATCTTGTATTGGGTGATGAAGATAATAGAGGGTATTGAATCTTGATTCTTGACATCTAGAGAGAACCCTACAGCCTAACAAAATCCAATGGAATTGACCAAAAAAACCCAAATAGAGTCAACCCAAGGGCCTGCAGTAAGAACTGACTATTTTGCAAGCGCTGAGGGTGAATGTTGTTCTGCAAGAGATGAGGGTGAATGCTGAGGGCGAATGCTGAGGGAAAATGCTGTTCTGCAAGAGCTGAGGGCGAATGCTTTTATGCAAGAGCGGAGGGCGAATGCGCGCGTGATATCAGACGTTAATGTAGCTTTTGCGACGGATACGAAACAATAAAATCATTTTTATGTAGCGCGCATATAAGTTATGTATTTGTATTTAGCGCGCATATAAGTGTCTTTATACCGACGGCGGAAAAGGCGTCGCTATTACGACGAAGGCCTCCAAACGTCGCAATTATGACACTTAGACATTGTGTTGCACTTACGACGTTTAGAGGCAGTCGTCGCAATAGTGACGCGTTGGGCCATAGTGTCGCAATTGCGACGTCTTCCTCCAAACATCGCAATTGTGACACTTTTCTAAGTGTCAGTATTGCGACACTTTTCTATAAACGTCGGTATAGCGACGGTTTCGGGCGAGATGGAAAAAATTTCGGGAAATTTCCGACATTTGGTCAAAAGCGTCGGAACCAAGTGTCAGAATTTCCGCCAAATGTAGTAGAGGCATTTGCAAGGGAAGGCATGTTAGTGAACCCAAGTGGTTGTCATGGAGATTTTTCAAGTAGAATCAATTTGATAGAACTTGGAAAAGAGAAGAGTATCAAACTCATCAGATAATGAGCTTTTGTGGGTCCAAAAGCCTGTCTGTGGGAAGCAGTGATCATAAACTAAATTGGGGGCAAAAATTTGCTAAAAGTTCAAAATGCTCAGAATCACTCCAAACTAGAATGATAGGATAGGTATCATCGCCAGGAATCTGATGCACTTTGTTTCATCGAAAACCGACTATGTATGTGAAAGTTAGAGCCTATTGTTTGCTTGACCAAATAAGAAAACTAAAAAAAAAAAAAATCAAACAGGGTCAAAGGCATAAATTATTGGTCAAATATGGTTTTCCTTTGGCCAATGGGGTGTTTAAAAGTGTCTAATGGTGTTTGGCTCGAATTTCTAGTTCGTTGGCACAATTTTGTTGGTTTTTGAGAAACCAATGTGATGCTAACATGTGGCTAGCCCGGAGGCTGCCACATGCCCCTCCCAAAGGCCAAATTTTTATGGTATGGTCAAATTTCATATTTTCTACGGTGGGAAAAACTGTTATATGGTGGCTGGGCAGAGGTTGGGCTCGACCCCACGACCTCCCCAACACCACCCTCCAACGTTACCAATGGACGAAAACCATGTTTCTTAACAACCATTAGGTGCAGAATGTATTTGTTGTAACCTTTGGTTTTTGACGGGTTAAAAGGGGCCAGCCCTGAAGGGCCACCCCACGGTTGCACAGGACCATGTCTATGACTATGGTGGATATCCAAATAATAATGGCACGAAATTAACATTAAACATGTTTAATTAACCCATAACCTCAGTTTATATGTGCTAATGCAACTTTAATTCGATTTTTGGTTAAACGCGCTTAGAGCGCTAAACCTCAGTTAAATGCGCACTTATCATTAATTAATATGCCTTTAATTTGGAGGTCAGTTTGGAGGAGTCCTCTAATTTCGGAGAACCTCCAATTTTTTCGGGGTTAACTGGAGTTTTCCAGTTTTAGTGTCATTTCTTAGGCCAAAATTGAGGAAACCATAACTGGAGTAATATTCATCAAAATTAGGCTTAAAAATAGTCAATCCTAGATGATTTGGATCCTCATAGCATGATGGTGCAAGTTACAGAGGCAGAGGAGCACTTATGTAAGTGAGTTTTTCACTTTGAAGATTAAAGAAGCTCAGGGCCACCAGGAGAGGAGGCCATGTCTAAATCACCTGAAGACTATTTTCATAGCCATGAGAGTCTACTTAGGGATTTTTTGATCTTTTGGATCCAATGGAGCAGGTTGCAAAGCCATTGGATCACTGTAGGTGCATGTAATCAAATAATTGACCATTAATCCAAAGAGTGCCAAGCCATTGAAGCATATCCATGGAGATGTAGCCCAGGAGGGGTTAACTCCGTTATCAGCTACTGTGTAATGTGTTTGTTGTGTATTATTTCTCTGAAATTTACTTGTTGTACATGTGTTTTTAAAAAATAATATACTTAATGAATTTTTCATAAGAAAACGCATAAATTTTACACATACACAAACTTGACACATAAACCCTCTCATAGATTGCTAATTTGAGGTGATCCTAGACACATTTATTTTACTGATGCAGAAGCTAGCACAACAAAACTAGTTTGTCCATATATTTAGATCAAATGATGAACGATATGTGTGCTATTTGAAATCAATGATCCTTTTTTTGAAGCATAATGTCATTGCTATGAATAATAAATATATTAGTTGTTTTGAACTATGTGCTCTTATGGATAAATTTTCATTGAGCTATGTAATCAATTTTAGTTGGACATTATGAAAAATTTTATTCTCTCAGTACCATAGTGTTTTTTGTACCAATATTGTGCTAGGTATTTATTGTATCTATTATTTAACATATGCAATTTAAAGTTGTATATATATTGTAAAAAAGATATTGAGATATTTGTAAAATAACTTGTGAATCATTGGTGACTTGATTCTTTTTTTTTTTTTTAACTGAAACGGGTATGAATTTTATTTATAAGAAGAAAAGAGAATGGGTCTTTGCCAAAGCGACCCCTATTACAAAGCTGTTTTCCATCATATACCGCATTTGGATTTTTACAATATCAAGGAGTTTCAAAGGAGCTTTCCTCGTTTAATATTAGCAGCCCTTTCATAAGAGAGAACCCTTTGTTTGCCATCCGATCTGCTTCACTATTTGAATTTCTGAGGATGTGAAAAAACTTGTAGGATGCAAAGTCTAATAGGACTCTTTTCAATCTGCCCAATATTCTGTTGAGACCAGCGTTGCTGAAAAGCTCTTCTGAGTTTAATTTTTTAATTAATATTTCAGAGTCGCCAAATACTTGGAGATCTTTGACCCCTTTGTCTCTTGCTATATGACATGCTTTGAGGAGCCCGAATATCTCAGCTTGATTATTGGTTTTCTGGCCTAGACCCCAGCAGAAGGAGTCACTTGAAGACCCATCCAGGGAGTAGATGATCCCACCAGCATCGGATACACCGGGATTCCCTTTGGACGCCCCATCGAAAAATATTGTGGTCAAATTTTGGGACCACCACCAATTTTGGAATATATCATCAGGATCTCTCTTTCGCCAGTCTGGATTTGCTGATTGAGGGATGAGGATATAATTATGTGGATGAGGCTCAAGGGGGCCAAGCCACCTCGTTTCCTCTGGCAGAAGTAGAGGATCTTCATTAAAAAACTGCTGCTGTGCCGCTTCCAAGAGGAAGGACTTGGCTTTTGCAGCAACTTGCAGCGAGGTGTGATTCAAGTCTTTGAAAATCATCTGGTTGCGGGCCAAACAGAGTTTCCAACAGAAAAATTTGGGAAGAGCAGTCCAAAATTTACGCCAAAATGACTTGTATGGGATTCGCTGAAGGTATAGAAGGCTCCAAGAGGCAAAGATATCCGTGACAGAAATCTGAGAGGGAATAACAATCTGAAAATCCTGTAGGATGAGGTCCCAAACCTCCTTGGCGTAAAGACAATCAACGAATAAGTGCTGAGCTAATTCTAGGTTTCTTCTACATAAAACACATCTATGAGGCCCTGGAATTTTTCTTTTCACAAGATTATCTCCCGTTAGGAGCTTATTATGGACCAGAGTCCAGAAGAAGAAATTCACCTTTGGTAAGGTTAGGGGCTCCCAGACATGCTTCCAAAAGGCTAGAGTTTGACTGCTGTTCCTTGGTGCCTGAAACGCTCTGTATCCTTTTTCTATAGAGTAATCCCCTATCTGGCCCCATCCCCAATGATCTTTCATGGTTCGATTGACCGGAATTGCCTCCTCCAGCAGATCGACTAACAGGTTTTGTTGAGGAATAAGCTGGGCAGGGACACCATGGAAATCCCAGCCGGCCCAGTCACCACGATGATCCCAAATCGAAAGCTCATATATGCTATTTATTCCTGCTCTTTCCAGCCAGTTCCTCAGATTGGAGATATCCTCGTTTTCAGACAAGGGATCATGCCCCATGATGCGATCTAACCACAGGGACTTGATTCTTATTTTTGATCTCTCATGTCACTCTAGATTTTGTGGTTTCACTATGATAATATGGTGATCAATATAATTGATAGAAATGTCACTAAACTTATATGTTTGGATGCACCTACTTCTGGAATGTTGATATGAAAATGGGTGGATAACTTGAAATGATTATGCGCAAGCGCCTCCCACTCAGTTAAACAATTAAAGATCTGGCTTATTCTTGATTGTGCGGAAATTAATACTTGAAACAAATGTATGTTTCTTAATTGTTTAAGTGATTTAAGAACATTGTTTTTGATGATATTAAGCATGTGCAACAACCATATAATACAACAAATAAGAATCAACACATAACAACAAATTTAATATAGGAATTCACCTGAATATCGTGGGCTACGTCTCCTTGAGCTTTTGTCAACTGACCTAGCTCTTTGGGATTATGATGTGAAATTCATTTTACAAGTTAATAACTCAAATAAAATGGTTATTTTGACTGTACCATTGGGTTTAGAACATCATCATACCCCTGGAATGGTTGTCATCACTCTGAAGAAATAACTATGCTTCCTTAGACTTGATCTCTGCTGTCGGTGCCTTAAGCTTCCCTGAGATTCTCTGTGGCACTAGACCATTAAGAAATGTTTTTCTGTCCCTAAAAAATCACCTACTGTCTCCAACATACATTAGACATCCAAAATAGATTGATCATTTGCTCAAAATGAGCACTACATCCCCGATCTAGGCCTCCATACACTGTTGGCCCTTGGTTTTCTAAAACTTCCCTGTGGATTTTATACCTTCAGAAGTCTCCAAATAACTCTAAAAATACCTTCATTGGATTTATAATGTCAATAATAGTCAGGATAGACTATTCATTTGCATAAATTGGACTCTGGTTGCTTCAGTTAAGTCTCCAACACCTAGTGGCATCCCTTGGCTCTAGGTTCATTGAAAACTTCTATGAAGTATATTGACCCTAAAAAGTCTTCAAAAGCTTATAAAAATACCTCCATTGGATTCATAAGGTTCAAAATAGTCAGAATATACTACTAGCTTTCTGAGAATGGATACTGGCTTCTCGGATATGCCTCATTCTCTTGCTGTCACCTGGTTGCCCTTGGAACTTCTCTAAAGAATATCGGCCTTCAAAAGTCCTCTAATAGCTCTGCAAACCTCACCATTAGTTCTATAATGTCTGAAACATCCAAAATTGACTATTGATTCCTGAATAATACCTCTAACTGCCCTGGCTAGGCCTTGTACTGTTGCTGGAACCCGGTGGCCCTAGTGGCCCCTAGAACTTCTATGAAGCTAAATCACACTCATTAGTCCTCTGATGGCTCTAAAACCCTCGCTAATGAATCTGGAATGTTTGATATATTCGAAATTGACTACTAACACTTTCAGAATGGACGAATCTAGCTCAAGATAGAGCCTAAACAACTTTTGTCCAGTTTAACCCTAACCAACTCCACTAATTGTGGAGGAACTAAAGTTAAAATAGGGAAATTGCCCAAATTTAGGGAGCATCCAAAAGCTCTTCTAGGACTTAACCATAGCAATAAAATTTGGGTTAGTGGTTGGGCACATGCCACAAACCACGTGATCATCAAACCATAAAATCTGGTGGAAACTGCGCATAAACTGGGGTAGCATTGTTTTAAACCTGCATTGTGGAGGATGGTCAACGCAACCTTGTAGAGAAGTTGTAAACCATTAGAGTTACCATAAAACATGCATGTAATATGGTTTTCAGAGTTTAATGCTGGTGAGTAATTGATGGCGGACTTGTCGGCATTTAAAACCATGCCATGTGAACGCTACTTAACATAAATGTTGGTGGTTAGGGACTTACGCTCTTAGCCTGGGGTCACGGGCTGATGGCCATGTGGGGAGGGGCTGACCCTCGGGGTTGGCCCCTCCAACCCCCAACGCGGATTTCACCACATGTTAAATAGAATGCGAATCCTATGTTGGTTAAGAAACTCATGTAGTGGAGATGGTATGCGCGCCGGCTTGGTAGGCAGGAGGTTCAAGGTTCGAACCCATCGGAGTCCTAAAATTTTACTGCAATGCTCAAGGGCCACGTGGCGGCCTTAGGGCTGGCCATGTGGCACCTTCCCATTGGCCAATAAAAAAATCTACCAATAATTCATGGACACTTGTCAGCCTCTAACTGGTTCGAAGGGAATATTTCGAGGAGTATTCCAAGAATATTCTTTGGAATATTCTTTTTTTTTTGAATTTTCAACAACCTAGTCAAACTTGGTAAAAGGTCAAAAATTACAGTTTACTGGACTTTTCAAATCATGATAACTTCTTCATATGATGTCGATTTTTCGAACCATTCACGGCACTAGAATCAAGAAGACGAGATCTATCTGGTCACTTAGGTTCGACACACTTTCAAATACTTTGAAATTTGAGCTATCACTTAGGTCCTTGATCCAAATCTGATCACACCTCCCCATTGGGAATCTTTTGGACCCCAAAAGACTGATTATATGATCTGTTCAGTAGATGAGAGTACAACACCTCCCTTTTTCATCCTCCATATAATATTCCTTGCGTGGCTTAGTGCCTTTGAAACCAACTCGAAGGTAGTCAACACTTCCCCTCAGATGCTCTTGTCCTCCTGTCAAGAATTGTCTTCCTCGAACTCATCCAGAAATTTCTGGCAATAAATTTATGGAAGGTAGCTGAACATCATTTCCTTAATCATCGATCCAAGGTGGCTCAAACAAACGTAAGTTTCCAATAGAAATGCATACATAACTGAAATTTGCATATGTACAAATGAGTGTATGTCTTACTGGGTTAATAAGTCAAACCACTTCCTACCAAGCCAATTCCATGGCGATTTTTCCTGCTGAAAATCTTCTTCATGTGAAACATCTGTTCTCACATCAATGATGGAATATTTGGATCCACTTTTTCCAATCTTTTTATCCTCTTGCTTCAAATTCTTGGGATGATTAGTTGGATGCAATGTCCAAGATTGGGAAACAAAATGTCCCTTCTTCTGGCAATGTGTGCAAGTCTTTTACACCTTCTGAGCAAGTTGCCTTCACTTCAAATTTTTCCTGTATGCCTTCATCCTCTTCCAGCATTTTGAAACATCATGGTTACACAGACCACAATATGCACAACAACTCTTTCTTCCTTTCATGCATGCAGATTTGCCATGATTTTCATAAACATAATAAAATTGACTATGGGAAGAATTATACCTCAAATGTTGCTTTGCATGTCCATATTTTTTACCTTCTTGAGGAGATGAACTTGTAGAGGCTCTAGATTTATTTTGAATACTAACATCAATGTTCTTGTCTTGATATTTGTCCGAAATCTCATGCTCGCCATAAGCTGCATGTCTACACATATTGCTGCAACATAGGCTTCAAACAATGGCAATCAACTTGACATGTTTGTGGTTTAGAACTTGGAACAAAAGTTATTTTTGAAGTGGTCTCAAATACCTTCATGGCTTTACAGTTTTCGCCATAATATTGAACATAGCCTAGACCAAATTTCTTAGGCATTTCCTCAACCAAAATAGGATCAATCATGCCTTGTGCATGTTTGCCTAAACCCTTGTCTTCATAGCCCATTTTTAGCATAAACTTGGACCCTATACCTTTAGTGTGCTTTTCAAATGAACCTACACATCTTTCTAAAGAGGAAATTGAAGACAAATTAGAGTGTTTTACCTCTGCTTCAAGCATGTTCTTGGTTAAGGTCTCTTGGGCTTGATGGAACTACATCTCCATCTCATGCATTCTTTTAATAAGTCCTTATATCTCTTGCTTCATAGCAACCAATTTCTCATGAAGTCTAGTGCTTTCCTTTCTATCTTCAAACAGGATTTGCACCCTATCCTTCAGGATGTAGAAGTCTTGCTTCATAAATTCATCAAAGAATCTTGTGAAGGAGGAGGATTTTGAAACCTCACTTTAAGAAGTTGTCATCTTATGAAAATGAACTAAAGAAAAAAAAAAAAAATCAGAAATCTTTCAAAAAAAACTGACAAAGCTTCTAATAAAAATGGTTGTAGAATCAAGCTCTTCTTCAAGCAGCCTTTTGCAACAAAACCTCTTGTGCTTCAAGTTTTGCCTTGAGGTCCTATGGGTAAGGAATATGCCTTCTTCCTTCTTTTCCTCTTCTATACTTAGCTATCAATAGCTTTCCCTTCACCTCTAGCAAAATTAAACTTAGAGCATCAGTCAATTTGCAAACAATAAAATTATTTTCACTGTTAAAAACCTTTCAAGTCAAACAAGAAACCTAGTTCTCTGAAACCAACCTGATCTGAAAATGGGTGGATAACTTGAAATTCTTATGTGCAAGCACCTCCCCCTCAATTAAACAATTAAAGATCTAGCTTATTCTTGACTGTGCGAAAATGAATACTTGAAACATGTGTATGTTTCTTAACTATTTAAGTGCTTTAAGAACATTTATTTTTACTGATATTAAGCATGTGAAACAACCATATAATACAAAAAATAAGCATCAACATATAACAACAAATTTAATAAAATATTTCACCCGAATATCGTGGGCTACGCCTCCTTGAGCCTTTGTCAACTAACTTGGCTCTTTGGGATTATGATGTGAAATTTATTTTACAAGTTAATAACTCAACTCCAATGGTTATTTGGACTGTACCATTGGGTTTATAACATCATCATACCCTTGGAATGGCTGTCATCACTCCGAAGAAAGAACTAGGCTTCCTTAGACTTGATCTCTGCTGTTGATGCCTTAAGCTTCCCTGAGATTCTCTGTGGCACTAACCCTTTAAGAAATAATTTTCTATCCCTAAAACCTCACCTAATATCTCTAGAATACATTGCACATCCAAAATATACTGATCATTTTCTCAAAATGAGCATTGCACCCCCAATCTAGGCCTCCATCCACTGTTGGCCCTTGGTTGCCTGAAACTTCCTTGTGGGTTCTCAACCTTCAGAAGTATCCAAATGACTCTGAAAATATCTTCATTGGATTCAAAATGTCAAAAATAGTCAGGATATACTATTCATTTTCATAAATAGTTCTCTGATTGCTCTGGTTATGCCTCCAACACCTGGTGGCACCCCTTGGCTCTTGGTTCACTAAAAACTTCTCTAAAGTATCTCGACTTTAAGAAGTCTTGAAAAGATTCTGAAAAATACATCCATTGGATTCATAAGCTTCAAAATAGTCAGAATAGACTACTGGTTTGCTGAGAATGGATACTGGCTGCTCTGGATAGGCCTCATTCTCCTGCTGGCACCTGGTGGCCCTTGGAACTTCTCTGAAGCATATCAGCCTTCAGAAGTCCTCTAATGGCTCTGAAAACCTCACCATTTTTCCATAATGTTTGAAAAATCCAAAATTGACTATTGGATTCCTGAATAAGACCTCAAGCAGGCCTGGTTAGGCCTCATACTATTGCTGGCCCCTGGTGGCCCTAGTGGCCCCTAGAACTTCTCTAAAGCTAAATCATGCTCAGAAATCCTCTGATGGCTCTGCAACCCTCACCAATGAGTCTGGAATGTCTGATATAGTAAAAATGGACAATTCACACTCTTATAATGGACAAATCTAACTCAATACAGAGCCTAAACAACTTTTGTCTAGATTCACCCTAATTAGCTTCACTAGTTGTGGAGGAACTACAGTTAAAATAGGGAAATTGCCAAAATTTAGGGTGTGCTCCAAAAGCTCCGCCAAGACTTAACCATAGAAATAAAAGCTGGGTTAGTGGTTGGGCACATGCCATAAACCACACGGTCATCAAACCATAAAATTCGACAGAAACTGCACATAAACTGGGGTAACGTTGTTTTAAACCTGCGTTGTGGAGGATGGTCAACGTAACCCCGCAGAGAAGTTGTATACCATTGGATTTACCATAAACCACACATGTAATATGGTTTTTAGAGTTTAATTATGGTGGGTAACTGACGACAGACTTGTTGGCATTTAAAACCATGCCATGTGAACGCTGCTTAAAATAAATGTTGGCGGTTAGGGGCTTACGCTCTTAGCCTGGGGTCACGGGTTGATGGCTATGTGGGGAGGGGTTGGCCCCTCCAACCCCCAAAGTGGATTTCACATGTTAAATAGAATGGGAATCCTATGTTGGTTATGAAACTACGCAGTGGAGACGGTATGCGCTCTGGCCTGGCAGTCAGGAGCTTCAGGGTTCGAACTCGTCAGAGTCCCAAAGTTTTGTTGTATTGTACAAGGGTCACATGGTGGCCTCAGGGTTGGCCACGTGGTGCCTGCCCATTCGCCAATCAAACCAATCGACCAATAATTCATGACACTTGTCAGCATCTGACTAGTCTGAAGAGAATATGCCAAGGAATATATGTATTTTTTTAATTTTCCAAAACCCAGTCAAACTTGGTCAAAGGTCAAAAATTGCAGTTTATTGGACTTTTCAAATCGTGATAACTTCTTGATACGGTGTCGGTTTTTCGAGCCGTTCACAGTGCAGAAATCAGGAAGATGAGATCTATCCGGCCGCTCAGGTTTGAAACACTTTTGAAACCTTTGAAATTTGAGCTATCACTTAGGTCCTTGATCCAAATCTGATCACACCTCCCCATTGGGAATCTTTTAGACCGCAAAAGACTGATTACTTGATCTTTTCAGTATATGAGAGTATAATTCCCTCACTTTTTCAACCTCCATACACTTTTCCATGCACGGTTTAGTCCTTTGAACTCAACTCGAAGGAAGTCAACACTTCCCCTCTTTAGATGCTCTTGTCCTCCTGTCAAGAATGGTCTTCCTCGAAATCATTTAGAAATTTCTGGTGAGAAATTTATAGAAGGTAGTTGAACATCATTTCCTTGATCATCAATCCAAGGTGGCTCAAAGAAATGTAATTTTCTAACATAAATTCATACATAACTGAAATTTGCACAATGTACAAATGAGTGTATGTCTTACTATCAAGCCAATTCCATGGCGATTTTTGCTGCTGAAAAATATTCTTCATGTGAAACATCTATTCTCACATCAATGATGGTTTCTTTGGTTCCACTTTCACAAGTGTTTTTATCATCTTGCTTCAAATGCTTGGGATGATTAGTTGGATGTAATGTCCAACATTGGGAAACAAAATGTCCCTTCTTCAAGAAATGTGTGCAAGTCTTTTGCACATTCTGAGCAAGTTTCCTTCACTTCAACTGTTTCCTGTATGCCTTCATCCTCTTCCAGCATTTTGAAACATCATGGTTACACATGCCACAATATGCACAACAACTCTTTCTTCCTTTCATGCATGCATATTTTCCATGCTTTTCATAAACATAATAAAATTGACTATGGGAAGAATTATACCTCAAATGCTACTTTGCATGTCCATCTTTTTTACCTTCTTGAGGAGATTAACTATGAGAGGCTCCATCTTTCTTTTGAAGACTAACATCAGTGTTCTTGTCTTGATAGCTTTCCGAAATCTCATGCTTGCCATAAGCGGTATGTCTACACACATCTTGTTGCAACATAGGCTTCAAGGAATGGAAATCAAATTTAAAACAAACTTTACATGTTTGTGGTTTAGAACTTGGAACAAAAGTTATTTTTGAAGTTGTCTCAAATGCCTTCATGGCTTTAGATTTTTCGCCATAATATTGAACATAGCCTAGACCTCTTAGGTCTTTCCTCAACCAAAATAGGATCAATCATGACTTGTGCATGTTTGCCTAAACCCTTACCTTCATAGCCCATTTTTAACATCAACTTGGACCCTATACCTCTAGTGTGTTTTTCAAATGAACCTACACATCTTTCTGAAGAGGAAATTGAAGACAAATTAGAGTGTTTTACCTCTACTTCAAGCATGTTCTTGGTTAAGGCCTCTTGGGCTTGATGAAGATGCATCTCCATCTCATGCATTCTTTGAATAAGTCCTTCTTTCTCTTGCTTCATAGCAACCAATTTCTCATGAAGTCTAGTGCTTTCCTTTCTATCTTCAAACAGAATTTGCACCCTATCCTTCAGGATGTAGAAGTCTCACTTCATATCTTCATCAATGAATCTTGTGAAGGAGGAGGATTTTGAAACCTCACTTGAAGAAGTTATCATCTTATGAAAATTAACTAAATAACTTCAACAAAAATTCACAAATATTTCAAAAACAATTGACAAAGCTTCTGATCAAAATGGCTATAGATTCAAGCTCTTCTTCAAGTAGCCTTTTGCAACAAACCCTCTCGTTCTTCAAGGGTTGCCTTGAGGTCCTATGGGTAAGGAAGATGCCTTATTCCTTCTTGTCCTCTTTTGGACTTAGCTATCAATAGCTTTCTGTTCACCTCTAGGAAAATTAAACTTAGAGCACTAGCCAATTTGCAAACAATAAAATTCTTTGCACTTTTAAACACCTTTCAAGTTAAACAAGAAACCTAGTGCTCTGTTAAGAAAGAAAACTAGTGCTTTGATACCAACCTGATCTGAAACTGGGTGGATAACTTGAAATGCTTATGAGCAAGCACCTCCCACTCACTTAAACAATTAAATATCTAGCTTATTCTTGACTGTGCGGAAATGAATACTTGAAACATGTGTATGTTTCTTAACTGTTTAAGTGATTTAAGAACATTCGTTTTTGCTGATATTAAGCATGTGTAAAAAACATATAATATAGAAAATAAGCATCAACACATAACATCATATTTAATATAGGAGTTCACCCGAATATCATGGGCTACGTCTCCTTGAGCTTTTATCAACTAACTTGGCTCTTTTGGATTATGATGTGAAATTTATTTTACAAGTTAATAAGTTAACTACAATGGTTATTTGGACTATACCATTTGGTTTATAACATCATCATACCCTTGGAATGGTTGTCATCACTCTGAAGAAAGAACTAGGCTTCCTTAGACTTGATCTCTATTGTCGGTGCCTTAAGCTTCCTCAAGCTTCTGTGTCACACTAACCCTTTAAGAAATCATTTTCTGTCCATGAAAACTCACCTACCATTTCTAGAGTACATCAAACATCCAAAATAGACTGATCATTTGCTCAAAATGAGCACTGCATCCCCAATCTAGGCCTCCATCCACTATTGGCCCTAGGCTGCCTGAAACTTACCTGTGGGTTCTCAACCTTCAGAAGTCTCTAATTGACTCTGAGAATCCCTTAATTGGATTCATAATTTTAAAAATAGTCAGGATAGACTATTAATTTGCATAAATTGGCCTCTGGTTTCTCCGGTTACGCCTCCAACACCCAGTGGAACCCCTTGGCTCTAGGTTCACTGAAAAATTCTCTGAACTATATCGACCTTCAGAAGTCTTCAAAAACTTCTGCAAATCCCTCCATTGGATTTATAAGGTTCAAAATAGCTAGAATAGACTATTGGTTTGCTGAGAATGGATACTGGCTGCTCTGGATAGGCCTCATTCTCCTGTTGGCACCTTGTGGCCCTTGGAATTTCTCTGAAGCATCTCAGCCTTTAGAAGTCCTATAATGGATCTTAAAAATTCAACATTAGTTCCATAATGTTTGAAACATCTAAAATTTACTATTGGATTCCTTAATAAGACTATTCGATTCCTGAATAAGACCTCTAGCTGCCCTAGCTAGGCCTCATATTGTTGATGGCCCCTGGTGGCCCCTATAACTTCTATGAAGTTAAATCATGCTCAGAAGTCCTTTGATGGATCTGCAAGCCTCACCAATGTGTCTAGAATGTTCGAGATAGTCAAAATTTACTATTCACACTCTCAGAATGGATGAATCCAGCTCAAAATAGAGCCTAAAAAACTTATGTCCAGTTTCGCCCTAATCAGCTCCCCTAATTGTGGAGGAACTGCAGTTAAAATAGGGAAATTGCCCAAATTTAGGGCGCACTCCAAAATCTTGGCCAAGACTTAATTGTAGCAATAAAATATGGCTTAGTGGTTGGGCACATGCCACAAACTACGTGGTCATCAAACCATAAACTCCAACAGAAATTGCGCATAAACTGGGGTAACGTTGTTTTAAACCTGCATTGTGGAGGATGGTCAATGTAACCCCGCAGAGAAGTTGTAAACCGTTGGAGCTACTATAAACCGCACATGTAATACAGTTTTCATAATTTAATGTTGGCAGGTAACTGACGACGGACTTGTCGGCATTTAAAACCATGCCATGTGAATGCTGCTTAACATGAATGCTGGCGGTTAGGGGCTTATGCTCTTAGCCCGGGGTCACGGGCCGATGGCCATGTGAGGAGGGGCTGGCCCCTCCAACCCCAAACATGGATTTCACCACATGTTAAATAGAATGTGAATCCTATGTTGGTTAAGAAACTCATGCAGTGGAGACGGTATGCGCATTGGCCTCGAGGGCAGGAGGTTCATGGTTCAAACTCGTCGGAGTCCCAAAATTTTACTGCACTGTTCAAGGGCCACGAGGCGGCCTAAGGGATGGCCACATGGCGCCTTCCCATTGGCCAATCAAACCAATCAACCAATAGTTCATGGACACTTGTCAGCTTCTAACTTGTTTGAAGGGAATATTTTGGGGAATATTACAAGAATATTCTAGGAATATTCCCTTGAATAATTTTTTTTTTGAATTTTCCAAAACGTGGTCAAAGGTTGAAAATTGTAGTTTACTGGAATTTTAAAATCATGATAACTTCTTCATACGGTGTCAGAATCAGGAAGACGAGATCAATCAGGTCGCTCAGGTTCGACAAAATTTCGAACACTTTGAAATTTGAGCTATTACTTAGGTCCTTGATCCAAATCTAATCAAATGTTGAAAGTTTTTGGATTGTTTTTTTTTTTTTTCTAAGTTAGATTAATCTATTAACAGAGGAAATAATTTACATCATGGCCGAAGCCAAATATTTTCCCAGACATGTGGCAATATTGACAAAAAAGTCAGAAAAAAGACTGCCCTCATAAGGGGAAACTAGCCTTGAACAATTTTCAAACTGTTGCATTGCCCTCACAGGGGTACCATTGGTTGATGCCGCTGAAGATTACATCGATTACAACATTCAAAAACAAAACTATAATCTGAAACATCAAGATAAGCAAAAACAAGCCCAATATAATGGGCCTCTAGGCATGAAAACCAGACAAGAAAAGAGCAGTTACTCATCAGGCGGTTCTTCCACAATTTGGCACCAAAATGCTGACATATCTCCATCCTTTTTTAACAGGTCTGTGATGGGAGCATCTTCAGGCATGGAAGGTCCTGGATCTCCTTGCACCATCTCCACGTCACAAACCTTGCTCGCATGTGCCTCCTTGCCCTGCGTGTGCAACGACCCCACTTGATGGTCCGAAATCTAGGATTTTTCTTTACTCAGACCTGCCGGAAAAGTGCTCTGTTCTTCCGCCTGGGGCTCTTCATGGAAAACAATAGTAATTTAGGCAGTGACACGAGGGCGGTTCAAAGAAAAGTTGAATGAGAAGTGCGTTGTATGAAGCATGGGAGAAGGCAGAGCGGTGGGGATTGGAGGAGCCGAGGAGCCCAAACGGTGGCTAGTTCCATGAACACGACCCCTCCCACTTCTGGTGTTAGGATAGCGGCCTGAAAAATAGTCACTGGAATGAGAAGAAGACTCGGAGGTGGGGCTATAAGGAGTGCGCAGGGGTTGGCTTTTGGTGCTACCTCTGCGGTAATGCATACATTGACGTAAGTGAGGCATTGGCTTAGTCTCTGCGAAGGGAAAGAGAAGAGGCGGAGGAGCAGGAGTGACAGAGGCTTTAGGAAAGAGAAAATTCAAAGAAATCGAGGTAGACAGAGAAAGGCCAGAACAAGAGAAGTGCAGATTATCACCAAGGTCTAAGTAGCAGTTCAGCGAGCTTCTTCTACCTGTCACAGTGCGCAAAATGGGGAACCCAGTAGCCGGAGAGCACCTGCAGTTAATCGGCTGAGGAGCGTCTAAGAAACCAGAGCCATTCTCCATATTGGCAACTTGAATGGAATTGCATCGAAGAACGCCCAACATTAATCTCTCATTGATGAGAGCCGAAGGCCGAAGCATAGAGGCGCATGCACAGTTGCATGAGGGAGTGGAGGTCGGATCTCGAATAGCACCATAAGTTAATGCATTAGATACGTTGACAACATATCTTAAATGCCTTCCTCCAGCCATGACTTGGGTGGGTAGGTGTCTCCACACCATGCCGCACCTAGGTCCCATCGCATTAAACTCTTTCCAGTTCACCCGCATCCGGGAAGTTTTTGGATTGTTGAATCAAGTGATTTTATCCATTTATTCATTAAGCATATTAGAACTATGTTAAATGTTAATTTAGATTCCTTTAGCCTTGAATTCAAGGCATAAAATGTTATTTCCATAAATAGACCAATAAAAAACATATGTTTATTATTTAGTGTTATTGGAAATTTTTATGGAATACACTTTCAGTACACTTGTCCGCCATTTGATGTACATAGTATAGTAGTATTAGTCAACCACATAATCATTATAAAGTTAATAATGAACTCATTTCTGAAGTTGAAACCAGTCTGAATGTATTGCAGTTTTTAATATTTTAATGTTAGTATGATAATTAATCTCATAATGGATAAATTTCCCCATAATTTTGTGATGTTCAACATTAGTATTTCTTTTATCATGTGCTTTTGAAAATAATCCATTTTTCTGCCTTTTTTATGGATTATGTATTATATTGTTCTTCTGCTTGCAGAATGCTACACATTTCCATATTGTCTCACTGAATTCAGAAACTACAAAAAAATAGGAACGATATGAAGCTCATTTCTAGGTAAACCAACAAGTCATAAATAGCGTGTTTTACTCTTGTGCTTTTTGAATTGTTTTTACTTTACATTCATACTAAGATATTTCTTTCACAAGAAAAATTATGATATATTTATTTTTTTATTGGGCACCTACAAGGCTACCCTATGTGCTTTGACTCGATATTGATATCTAGTGAAATATAACTATTGTTATTTTAATGAAAAAATAAAAAAGAAAACTTTCTTTCATGAACAACGGAAAAATGGTATTTATCACATATTAAGAAATGTATACATGGTTATGTTTCGTGTGTTAAAGCTTATATTGCCTCAGTTACCAACCTTGCAGGAGATTTCATGCTTTTTGAACACTAGAACCACCATGTGTTATGGATACTCTTGTATTTCTGCTGGTGTTAGCATAACAAAATATGCAGGTTTTCATTCTTTTTCATAACTCTGTTTGTATTTCCTGATTCAATTTAACTAGAGGTATAGACATGTTATTTCTTGAATCAACGATGAATAAGAAACACATTTATTAACATAAAGTGAATCTAAGGATCCTTGGAAATAGAAACCATCTCTATGCAACCATAATCATAATTACTTGTTAATATATTTTTGTTAGCAAATGACACAACATATATCTTCCAATCATTAAGTAACATCCCATTTTCCTACTCCTTTTCCATAGTTCTGAATGAAATAAAGGCAAATGTTATAATTTTTTTTTTCCTTTCGTGTACCTGCTCAATGTTGATATATTTCACCTTACCGACTTTGGAATTATGCATTGTGCAGAATAATCCCAAATTTGTGCCACCGGACAGGAAACTAGTGAAAAACATGATAGCTATGATATATGTGGTGATCTTAGTTATACTCTCATTTGTTTAGAGATTCAAAATCAAAAATTTTCATTAGTCATTTGTCCCTGCTATTTTGATACTCTTTTTTATTTGTTACTTTCACTGCAATGTCAGTACACATGGTGCAAGCGTCTTCAAATATTTTTTTCCAAAAATATGTTTGGTTACTGTGGAAAACAAATCAAAGAAACATTGTATTTTACTTCCAGGAATAGTTCTATCTATAACACATATATTGCATGCTTCTAATTGTCTAAACAATTTTCTTGGTGATTATCGAATATAGTCTACATTATTAACTTTAACTATGAAAAATCTAGACAATTATTTAGTAATTGTCAAAGCCAGATTTCATTACTAGTTTCAAGTAACTAGAATCCAAATATTTATTTAGACATTGAAAAGTCCAGTTTTTATTGCCAATATTAAGTAAGTAGCACACAATAACTAAAGCTAAAATTGTAGATGTGACTAATTTTATTAAATAATATGTTATATGAAAAAAAAAAATTATAAAGAGGCCAACTGTCCATATATTTTTGTTTTGTGGACCCTGCCAAATCCAGTTGGAGGTCAGGATGGCTATCAGATCAGAGGTCATTTTTGTCTTTCGAACGTTTTTATTACATTTCGTGACATATTTGACTCTGTAAACATGCCTGGATATACACACATATTTATTTTATGGTCCCTACTGAAATCAAGAGGGAATTCAGACGTGGCTATGAGGTTGGAAGTCAGCCTTGTCGTTTGTGATTTTTTTTATAAATAATCTGAGTGACCTCCCAAATTTAGCATTGCACAACCTTGAAACTACGTGATCTAATGAAACCACTCGGCTATGGTATAATCAGGGTCACAATGGAATAAATGAATGAGAAAACAAAAAACATGTGATTGTCCGACCTCCCAACTATGGTATAGTGGTGGTTGAGATATGAAAAACTAAACATAAAATAACAAAATGCTCGACTGCCCAACTTCTCGGCATCCCAACCGAATGATCATTGGAATAAAATACTATTTTTTGTTGATTTTTGTGCAATGCGCTTTTTAAAAAATATTTTCAAAATTTTCCTATTAGTTGTTCAATTGATTGTTTGTTAAATCAACAATAATTTTTTTATGCTTTCTTCATTCCAAAAAAAAATAGTTGGGTTATTTATAGGAAATTAATGCATAAGTTTGTTTGTGATTTTCACTTTTTTCTAAACAAGATTTTAAAATTTTAGGCTATCATGCTTGCATGTTCTTTTATTAAGTGTTGTTGGAAGAAAATTTGAATTAAGGAAACACAATGGAAGTTTAAAAAAACTCTTTGTAAGCATAGCGCCAATTCTTTTTAGAGACTCCAAAGTTTAATTTCAAATTTTAAGTTTGCATAACTCATGCACATTGTATTTGTATTTACAGGTCATAAAATGCTAAAGAAAGGAAACTCTCTGGGAGAAAATTTGATATTTTAGGGTCTTTTGCCTAGAATTTGTTCTCTTAGCTCTTGTTCGAAGAAGAACTGAATTGAGGCAATCTAGTAACAGTCTCAAAAAATTCTCTGTAAGCCTAATGTTATTCTTTTTACAAATTGTTGAATTCAATTCCAAATTTTGAATAATCAAAACTTATATATACTTTGTTGGTGTTTACAGCTTCTGAAATGCCAAAAAATAGAAAAATATGCAATAGGAAATTTAAGATTTTAGGATATTCTGGTCACATGCTCTTTTCTTAAGCCATGTTGCAAGAAGCACTCAGCTAAATTAAAAACACTGATTTCAAAATATTATGTGTAAGAATAGTGATATTTATTTTAGATATTTTTGAATTCAATTTCAAATTTTAAATAGGAAAAAGTTATATATCCTATTTTACTGTTTATAGGTTATAAAATGGGAAAAAAAGGAAAATATCCAGTAGAAAAGCAACAAATAGAGCAAATTAGAGAAAATATTAAAGGAATGGATGATGCACCAACACAACAAGTCAACTTCAACTCATTACTCATGTCAGATACAACCTACAAAACACAAAAATTGGTAGGATGAGTTGGGATGAGATATTTGAATTCTTTGAGCAAAGAGAATGGTTAAAAAACACAAGAGCTACTCAAACAAAGAATAATCAGTTTTATGCAATCAAAGTGGCATATTTACATAAAGTAGCAAGTAGGACCATAATTTCTACTTATTATAACATGATCTCATGGATTCTCTCTCACGCTGATATTAAAACCCAAGCAATATTTTATTATCAAAAAATTATCATACCCTCCTCCAAATATGAAGTCTTATTGGCCATTTATAAGCTTAGTCCCCTGGAAATACAACCTGATGTTGAATTCCTTATAAGATTCAAAGAACTTTCTTGAGGAAATGTCAAGAGAATTATGATGTGGTAATTGAAGTCTGGTTGAGAGAAGAAGAGGAAGGTTTCAATCTCAAAGAAAAAAAGGATTATTCAATAGCTATTTTTAAGAATACTATTAGATTTATTATTAAAATGCTAAGCATATTATATGGGGAACAAGATCCCGAACATTGCAAAATTAAATGTATCCCAATAATCCATAACATTTTGAATGACGGGAGATGCCTAAACTGGGTTGAACTCTTGTCACAGAATGTCACAGATTCAATAATACTATCAGTATCATTTCCCCTTGACTTCAAATGTATTTTTTGTATGTTTTCCTATTTGATAGATGGTGTTACTGCCTCGGTCCCATTGCCCCCATGAAATTGAATTATGCATCCAACCAATAACTGTCGATTTAAAATTATGCTCCTATTATCTGGGAATGTAATTTTAAATACCATTTTAAAGATATTTTCCACTATGTTTTGATTCCTTTGTATCAAATCCTGTTTTTAACACCACCCCCCAAAATAACTGATAATTTAAAAGAAGGAATAGAATCAATAGGGCACTAGTTTATTGAAGAATTATTTTCCTACATCAGAGTTTTTAGAAGTGAAGTTGGTCCCCATATTCTACCTCGATATATCCTGAAAATAATTTCTTTGAGAGAAGTGGTTAATCAAGCTATTTTGAATGGAAAATCCAAAAAGTTGAGTAAGCTGCAAAAGAAACTCTGGCCTAATTTTCCAATAAAATTTGGTGACATTAATATCTAAGACAAAGGGAATGGATTCAAAAAATCCGAGGAGCTTGAGGAAATTTTGTTATTTAATTTTCCGCATTATGACTATGATCTTCATGGTCTCATTTTACTTCATTATATAGAAGTCAATTATATTAAAAAAGTTGTTCATCATGAAGCACCTTTCGATGAGATTTTTATAGAAATTGAGGATTTTCAGCAAGTTGTCCAAAGAGGTAAATTATTGCATCCTAAAACAAGATGAAAAGTGCAAGAATTTAGGGAAGAACCGTTTGAAAATTTCCTAAAGGAAAAGCCTCTGCACCTCAACATTTCATTCAAATAGTTAAAGTCTATTGAATTTTTGAAATTTAATTTCAACAAACTCACTTCAGAACATCCTATTGTTTTTCAGAAGGGAAAAGCGGTAAAAATTGAAGGTTTTGTTGTCACAAGTAAATAAGTTGAATCCACAACAATGAAAATATGCAAGAGCATCAGAAATAGAAAAGAATCCAAAAAAGAAGAAGAAACAACTCAAAATGATACTATTGTCATTAATTCTCCTGATAAAAGAGAGCAAGGGAAACCAGAAAGCGTTGAAATCAAAGAAATTGAAGTACCTAAGGAGAAATAAAAAATGGTATATACTGAAACCAACATCAAGGAAAATGAGAAAATAATGGAATCATATAAGATGGGAATTTTAAAACAGAGTTACAAATTATAACATAAAATGTGTCTACAGTTTGTTTTCAACCATCTATTTTTATCGTTCCAATATTATGAATGAATCAATGAGGTGAGCTCAATGATGATCCAAAACAGGTGCCAAATACTTCAAACAATGGAGTAAGTAAAGGAACTTAAAAGTATGATTTTTTGGATAAAGAGGTATGTGTTTTTTAAGCACTTATTACCTATGAAAAAATTAAGAGATTGGATATTATATATATTGTATCTCCTCAGGCATTAGTAACACCGATTTCTACTAAGTTTCCTTGGGAACCATTCCTGTTTAAACTGGTTATGGAGTTAGAGATAATTGCATATACTATCGTTTCCTTGATATATTATTACTTTAATACTCAAACAAAATCAGTTGTGAAAATAACAAAGAAAATAAAAATGATACTCTGGAGACTGTATCTGAATTCAACTGGAAGACTCAGGGAGACGTAAAATAAAAATCTCAATAATATTCCCAAGATTTATGAGATTTTGTTAATTACAATTGGTGACATTTGAATGACGTTACAACTTCATATGATAATTTACAGAAAAATGAATTTTTGGAGGAAAAACTTGTAACAACCTTGGTTAAAAATCCATGTAAAAAATATAAGACCAAGGTCATGGGACATGTATTCCAAGTTGTATGTTGGGCAAACATCCTAGTATGTGTTCATTTCAGTTATTATGGCTAAAGGAAATTGGAAAAGGCAATGCAAAAGTCTTTGGAAAGGCATGAGGCATTAATTGGAATTTTATTTATGAAAATAAAGAAAAATAGGAGAAAAGGAAGGTGAAAGGTCATAGGTTTCATGTTAGGAGGAAAATGAAGGAAAATAATGGAAATTGATGAAAATAAAGGCCTCATTAATAAAAAGGCTTACAAGGATCATTTGGTAAGGATTTTTTAGCACATTTTTGGAGCTCTCTCATTATTCTCTCTCTCTCACATACTCTTGGATACTTAGAGTTTTCTTGGAGCACTCTTGGAGAGTGTGGATACTTGGTGATTTGGAGCAAGAAGGAAAAGGAAGAGAAGGAAAGCATAAGTGAACATCGAGATAAACAACTACAACGGGTTTTGTTTGCAAGGACCAAGTTGCATGTATTTTTTCCTCACTATTTTTGTCATGCATGGTGTATACATGTGGTTTCTTAGTCATGATTTATCATTGGCATGGAGGATTTCCTGGATTGATAGTGGATTTTCCTGGCCTTTCCATTTCGTAGATATCCATGGTGTTGTGGTTTTATTTCCATTTATTTTTTTCTAGTTGGTTCTCATGATTCCTTTAGTTGTGGGTTGAGTTATTAGTTCTTGGAAGCCTTGGTTGGACAAACGATCTGGAATCCTGACGGATAATTGTGGGTTGAGTTACTAGTACTAGAAGCCTTGGTTGTAAAAACCCTCTAGAATCCCTAGGTGGTTTGAGTTACTAGTCCTAGAAGCCTTGGTTGCAAAAACGCCCTGGAAGCCCTATAACAGTTTGGGTTGAGTTACTAGTTTTGGAAGCCTTGGTTGGGAAAAACACTCTAGAGCCCTGGAACAACTTGGGTACATACCAATCTGTGATGGTTGTGATGTCTGATAGTGAGGTGGAATCACTAGTTGAGGGTTGAGGTTTTTTTCCTCTAGAAGCCCTGGATTGGTTGTGATTGATGTGTTTGATGAGATCCCAAATTCATTCTTGGAATATGGCACGGGGGTGATTGGCTGAAGAGATATTTGGCTCGTCCAATCTATGGTCGGGTGGAATGTGGAAGTCCCATCTATGGTTGGTTTCTACATTCATTAACGAATAGCTCATTCCTTTGGTATTTTATGTATAAATGCATTGGTTTATATGTGGATTCTATTGTTTTTGTATCCATTGTATTTATGTTGTTACTATGTTGGTTATAAGCATGTATTTTATTAGTGATGATGTATGGATATCTCCGTGTTTTTACTTGTAAATGAATGCACCATATATCTATGGTCAAATAGATTGTATTGAAACTAATGATGTAAGGGAGTGATGCTTCTTAGAGATTCTCAGATAAGTATGAGACCCATATGCTCTCTTTTGTTGTTCACACCTTTAGCTTCAATGTTTGTGACATGTTTGACAAAATTCCTATCATGGCTAGGAGGGGTCTAGATGAGTTCTTATTGATGTGATTTCTTTCGTATAATTTTCTTGTTTTTATTTATCATCTTTTAACTTTTCTTGAATTTCTGGGCAAAGCACTGGGTTCTAGACTTGCAAATGTGGCTCAATTCCCAAGGAAACTAGCACATAACTGAGGAATTAGGGCCTTGGATGTTGGAATGTTGTGTTATGCTTGCGTATATAGCCTCCTTGACATTGGAATGCAAGCGTGTGCATGCGTCTATGGCTCAAAGAGTTCAAAAGGTCTGTGTGACCCATGGGTAAGAGGCTTGAATGGTTGGGTTACCTCCTAGGGGTGTTGTTGTTGTTGTACAAGGTATGTATGTTGTTTTTCTATCGATTCCACTTCCTTAAGGTCACATAGGAGGTTTAATCTCATTATAGTAGCCTCCTGTCACATGTTTACCATGGTTGGAGGGTTATTTGGGTAGATGTGGGAAGAGGGTGTTACAAAAATGAAGAAAAATGAATTGTTCATTGAAGAAAATTGGCAACGCAGTTATGCTACATGAATTCAAGGTTTTGTTGTAGAGAGATAAAACGTGAAAAATAATTTTCAGAAACAATTGGAACAAGAAAATGCAAAACATGGACAAGAGATTTAACAATTGAGAAAATTTCATGAAGATCAAACATGTATCTGTAAAGAAGGAGCATAAGACAATTATGTCATTTTTGTCACATCTTTGCAACATAAAATTGAATCTCTCAGATATCAACTAAATGAGAATCAATAGGAAACAGAGAGTCTCGATATTTTCAAAGATCAAGCTTTACAATTTTGTTTGATTTTAGGGAAGAATCAATCATACTTCTATAAAAAAATGGATAAAATCTCAAGATTTTATCAAGAAATTAAAGATTTGAATGAAAGAATTGATTCATTGGTAGAGGAAGACAAATCAATTAAAAACAATTGTATGTCTATTCTTGATTGGAGAAGTTAATTTCAATCTAATGGAATTCCAAAAGTTTCTAAGAGATATAAAATATTGATGCTTGCTTCCTTAAGTTGCAGGGAAAAAGAGAAAAAATAAATTAGAGCATACATACAAGCGACATGTGAGCAATGTTTATCAATTTGGGATAAAGGAACATACTTTATAAAATAATTTGACCTATCAGGAATTAATTCATTAAAGGAAGTAGTTCCAAGAGAATTAAAACATCCCACAGAAGATCTTATTTCCAATGGCTAGGTAGAAATAAAAAAGCATAACAGTTTGGAGACAACACAATTTTCAAAAATTTATGCAACTAATGTTTGGACAGACTAAAATTATCGCCAAATTTGAGGTCAAATATCAGAAGAAGAAGAAGAAATAGGTACAAGAATTAATTTCCAACTTCCAAATCAACATCAATCAGTTTCCTTCCATTTATTTATGTGCATTATACGACATATATTCATAACGTAAAACTTATATCCAAGTACATGCACCTCACCTACTCCTTATTATCAATTACGAGGGCTCTAAAGATGAGGCGAAGATGTCTGCTTTTCTATCAGATATCAACTAAGAAAACAAATTTTGAGAATTGAGTATTTAGTTTTAGAAAATTTGTTGATTTTCATGTTCCAATACCTATTTTCTTTTATTATATTTTAGTATTTTTATACCTTTATGCGTTGGTGAAAAGTGTCCAGAATCAATGAAGACTACATACTTGGATGTTTTTAATCAATTTTGAAATTCCATATTTTTTCAATAGCATTTTCAATTCTCGTGTGTGATGGCTTATGAAATTTATGTCAATACATGATTTTGATTCCTTAATAAATGCCTCTGATTTTATGACTTATGTTGTTTGTTTCTGAATGAATACTTGATAATTGTGTTTAAGATTCCTTATGAAAATTTTTAAATTCACAAATTTTTATAATCAGAAGTTTAAACATTATAGATTTTGTTATTGTTAGTTGATCGTTGCAATACAGTACTGAAATGTAGGCACGGTCACTCTAGTCTATGATTTTGAAATTGTTATTTATTTTCTTTAAATTATCCATGTATAGATACTTCAAAAAGTTCTAAAGAATATGTCTGAATATTATCAA
Source organism: Pinus albicaulis (assembly GCA_034641835.2). Taxonomy (NCBI): domain Eukaryota; kingdom Viridiplantae; phylum Streptophyta; class Pinopsida; order Pinales; family Pinaceae; genus Pinus; species Pinus albicaulis. The sequence continues at coordinate 557,191,992 of CM076574.1, forward strand.
AACACAAAAAATATTTTTTGAATTTTGTATTTAAATATCCAACCAAATCCTTCGTGTTCAATTTTGTGAAGTCAATTCCAATTATCAATTTAAATTTCATGATATTATGCATATTGTTATGCTTATTTAAATGCTTTAATTGCTACTATTTAGATTGATTAAATCATTGGTTAAATGTGCATCTGATATGAATGTAGTTCGATGCATAATGTACAAGACTTTGGAGCAAGTATTATATGAATATAATCTCAAGAAAACATATTTTGTTTATGTATTGCAATCTATATGTTATGATCAAGTATTTCACAAATGCATTGTATTCCAGAACCTTTTTCCTCTATATGTCAATATGAATATGAAAGTAATAAGTTGATAGTATAAGCCTATGAATCATTGATACATTTCTCTTGTTAAATGTTTTTAGCATTCAGGTATTGTTTTAAGTAATTAGCAGTTCTATTGTCATTACAAATGATACAATGAAAAAAGAACCTATACAAATGTTTTTCTCATATTACACATAGAAAAACATGGTGAAAGTGGAAAAATATACTAAAATAAATAGTCAACATAGTCATTGATACTTTTTCCATATATCTACAAGCCTTGTTCAAGTAAGATTTGCTCAATTTACAATATGTCAAAGTGGCCAACTAAGAATTGTTATGGAAAAATGCATGATACAATCGCTTAAGGTATTGAAGCTACAATATATATTGTCTTACGTAACAAGAGTGGCCCAAAATTTCAACATACATAATTTTGATTATGTTTCAAATATTATATTCATGTCCATCAATGTCCACATTGAATTGTAGATATTACTTTAATCTTAGTTTTATATAAGTAGTGGGACCTTTGTTGCAGGTGATATACAACCATAAAAGAAAATATATATATATATATATATATGGAACTTTGATTGACCACATACTAACTTGTTACAATGGAATTTTTTCCACCTATCAACAATTGGTAATGTAAATTGGATACAAGCATATCAATTCTTGCAGTCATAGTTGCGTCGTGATCCCTGTTCACATTGGTAATGCTTATAATATAGCAGAGCCATCTATTTCCTGTTAAAAAATTTATGATTTTTCATGGTAAAATAGCGTTGGTATTCTTTTGAGCATTGTTGTATAGGTTTCCTCAAGAAAATACATTCCACTAGTTTTTGTTGCACTATTGTTTCTTGTAATATATGTTTGTCATTATGTACATGGAATCAATTATGCCTATAAAATAAAGCACAATGTGACAACAAATTCCATGTTGAACCTCGCTTCCACACTGAGTGTGCCCATATTTCTAGCAGATGATTTATTATACATAAAGCTAGTAGAAGGAGTTGGCCAAATAATTTCACATTTCGTCAAAAACTACTTTGTCAATTAGTAGGTTCTTGTATTTAATTATGTCAAGTATTTATCTCATAATACAATTGCGACTAGAGAACTCGGAGTCATCAAATTATTGTTCTAACAAAATAGGTCTTTTTAGAACATATGTTTATTTTCCAAATCGTTCAGAGTTCATGAGAATTGCATTTCTAGAAGTTGAGTACAAAGACAAGCACAAAATAATGTGCATTTCTTGTCCACTTGACATTTGTTGTATATTTAATGATGTGTTTCCAAGTTTCCAAAAAGCTTCAATTTTTTTGTCTTCACAAGGTATACAACTTTTTTCTCAAATCTGTTTAAATGCAATTGTCATAGAACAAATTTATTTATTTATTTTTATTTATTTATTTATTTATTTTTTTCGCGATATAAAAGTTGCGATATGTTACTGCAACATAGGAACCTATGATAGATTGAGCATCTGTGTTTCCTTGTTACACTATGCTCTTGTACTCAGTTGTCTCAAGTGTAACTAGAGAAATATTGTAATTTAATCCTCTTGATACCAAAGGAAAAACATGTGCAAATGTAATGAAAGATATAAATGTAGAGACAAACAAACACGAAATCTGGAATTTGAGAATTAGTTACTGAAATTCTAGAAACAATTTATATTGTCACATAACATACAGACTTATGATTTCAATAACTGACACGAGAGGCATGAAATAATTTCCAGTGTGTATTCAGTAAACAATTTTCATATCCTCTTGGACAACGACAAATATAGTCTTCTATATTTATTTGTTCTCTAATTTATCGGTATGAAACTTATAATCTAAATATACACCAGATAATTTGCATTCTTGTTAACAAGTTTAAAACATGATTTTTTTTTCTTTTGTGCATTATAAAACAAATAAAAACAAAAGTCTTAAACAAATATTTTTTTTTTAATTTTGAAGTCTTAAGTCACAATTTAGATTTCAAAAAATTTTGCATAAAAAATACACCTTGCTGACTAAAGGACCTTCCGACCACCCGAGTAGCAAGTCCAAATGAGTATGTTTTTTTATTTAGAAACCATCCTCCCGACCTCAGCATTGTGGCACTCTGAAACTACTAGACCTAATGAATTCAATCGACTATGGTCTAGACCAGGTCACGATAGAATAAATTAAATCACAAAACAATAAAAATGGCCAACTATTGGACCTTACAACTATATTATCAACTTGGAAAAAAATAAATAAATAAATAAATTTGCAGTCTCGACAACAATCTTGTAATTTTCGTGCTTTGAGAATCAGTTACTGAAAATCTAGTCTAATTTTTTTCTTTTGTTATGTTATTTTTTGATATGAAACATATAATTTAAGAATTCATAGAATAATTTGCATCATTGCCATTAAGTTTACAACAGGAATTTTTGTCTTTCATACATCATGAAATGAATAAAAAACAAAACCATTAAACATTTTTTTTATTTTTTTTGAAAATTAAGTCAAAAGTCGTATCCAAAAACATTTGTAAAAAAGAAATAGAATGACCACTCAACTAACGACACAGAGTAACTACAATTTTTTATTATAAATAATCGGTTTGACCTCTCGACCTCAACATTATTGATTGTCAAACTACCCAACCTAATGAAACCACCTGACTATGGTATAGTCGAGGTCGCAATATAATGAATCATAAAACAAAAACAAAAAAGTCGATTGTATGACCTCCTGACTGTTCGATTGACCCAATAAAAAAAAATCACATATGTTACTTTCTTACTATGCGACCTTTTGACCACCCAAATTACAAAACAGAGTCACTAGAATATTTTTATAAATAATCACCCGACTTCTCGGCCTCACTTTTTCCTGAATGTCAAATTAGTCGACCTCCAGACTATTGGAAAGTGTAACTAGGTTCAGTCTTCATAATGAATAGTAATTAAGAATTTATGTAATAAAGAATACAAATATAATAAAATGTATTTTGTAAATACTTGCTTCATGGGTTTCATGAGCAAGGATTTTTTTATTATAGGTCAAAGAATTCTTCTTGATTTATTTAGGGATTTTTCATCCTGTCATAATTGTATAATTTAGATTCATGTATATGAAGTGTTGTTACACTTGTGAAAGGACACATTGTTGATGTAAATAGTATGCTCCAAGAGCTTGTCACTAGTTCCCTTGATGTCGACTCAAAGTATGATGTGAATCCCCTTGAAGAAGTCAACCTACCTACCAATGATCATGTCGGCCTAGAAAAAAAGAACAATCACTATTAATATAGTGACTCGGTCTCATTGTAAAGCATTCATCTTAGTCAGGATCTGCAATAAGGATCTAAATTGTAGTGTGAAAAGAATAACGATAAACATTGAAGAGTGAAGGCTACAAGGCATGCGTGAAAAAGGGTCAAGTCTCCTACAGTAGTGCGAGGAAAAGTTTGTACCAAGGAACAAAGTTTGGATATGCAATTAAAGCGAAAAGAAGACAATATTAAGATTGTGAAAGAGATATATTAGCGAAGAAAAGTTGCCTCTATTTGGATCCATAGCTATCTCGCATAAACTCAGAAGTAACCACAACATGAAGAAAGAAACAAGGATAAGGTTGCAAAGTAATTAGGGCATTATTTTTCTAGAATCATATATCATATATCTTGTGTTGAGATTGCAACAAGATGATGAGCTTAGTGAAAAGAGTCGCCTTCACTAAGTGGGCCCGCAGGCTATTTTTGGCGCAAAGTCTATTTTTAGACTATGTCTATTTTTAGACATGTCGATCATATTCTATGAGTTGCAGGATGCTATTTGTGAATGGTTGGTCAAGTTGGAAAAATAGATGGACTTCTATTTTTAGACATATTGGGCGGAATCTATTTTTAGATTGCCAGTCTAAAAATAAATATGTCGAATATTATTAGCTCTTAATAATATTTGGACTATAAACATTATCTTATTCTCTTGGAGCACTTCAGTTAAGTGCACAGATGTGGCATAGGAGCTGACAGAAGGAATTATGCTATTCCCGAGGGTTAAGTGGAGCTATTGCATGGAGACTTTAGTTAGAACTCATGTGACAGAGTTTGGTGGAGTTATTGAGGTAGTTGGTGGAGTTGTGTTCAGTTTAACTCAATTAGACACAGTTGAGCTAGTTGTATCTAGTCTAACTGATTGATACACTAGTGAGAGTGGTGTGAATTAATTATTAATTAATTCACTAAATATTAACTCATTAATCAACTGAAGAATACATCAGTTAAATACAGTGCATGGATAGTTTCAGTGGAGACCAGTGGAGAGGTAGGTGAAAGAGAAAGTAGACTATCAGTTGTGACCATAGTGGTGCATGATTTTGCACCACACATTGATGGAGATGCCAATGAGGATTGTGCAGTGAAAGCCAGGTGGATTCGAGCTCATTCAAAGCCCATATTTAGCAGGGATTACATAGTAGAGGCAGGCTAGCAAGTGGCAGAGATCGGTGAATGGGATTTGCTAGATCGGACCTGATTAGTGTGTAGCGAATGGAGATTGTACAGAGAGCTTGTGAGAAGCTTTGTATGATGATTGTTACATGATCTCTATGACATATATTATACAGATAGTTGGGGGTTTTCAGCTTTAAGCTTTCCAATAAATCACTGTGTTAATGTGTGTGAATTTTTATGGTTTTAATGTGTGCATGCAATTGATTTAATTTCCGCAAGTAATGATCAATGGTGGAATAGATTCTGTATTGTACATGAAGTCAGATAGTGTATGATCAGGTGAATCTTAGACATATAACATATCATTTATATAATTTCTACATGGTATCAGAGCGATATTGATCATTGGATCAATTGCAAAGCATTGAAGCGGTTGAGATTTGTGCTGGTGGAATTTGAATTTGCAGCAGTGTTTTCTTGGTGTCGAAGTTGAGATGTCTTTCAACGGATTGCGATTGGAGTATTCCCTTGAGGGTAGCTCAAATTATATTTCATGGAAGGTGTTGAGAATGCAGCAAGATGATGGAGCTTAGTGAAATGAAGTCGCCTTCACTAAGTGGGCCCGCAGGCAAATTCTAGAGCAAAGTCTATTTTTAGACATATGGAGCATGGTTCGGGGATTCCAGTTTGAGATTCTTGGAGCATTGGTCATGTTGGTAAAAATATATGAGACTCTATTTTTTTAGGTCGAAGAGGTCGAAGGCTATTTTTAGACTGCCTCTCCTAAAAATAGGGAAGTCAAATATTATTTACCCTTAATAATATTTGGACTATAAACTTCAGTTTACTCTCTTGGATCACTTCAGTTCGAGCCTTGGAAGTGGCTCATGCATCTGACAGAGGAATTACGCTATTCCCAAGGGTTTTATGGCATCATGCATGGTTGAATTCAGTTAGGACTTCAGTGGCAGAAGTTTGGTGGAGTTAATGAGACAGCTAGTGGAGTTGTGTTCTGTTTATTTTAGTTGAACTAGTTGAGATTAGTTTAACTAGCTAATAAATTAGTTATGAGTGGAGTGAATTAAATATTATTTAATTCATTAATTAATAACTCATTATTCAACTCAAGAACACATCAGTTCACTACAGTGCATGATCAGTTCAGTGGAGACCAGTGAAAGAGGTAGATGAAAGGGTGGAGTTAGCTATCAGTGGCGACATCAGTTGTGCATGAGATTTGCACCACACTTGGAGGATTTTTCCATGATGATTGTGCTGTCAAGCCAAGGAGATTCGAACCTTGGATATCTATATAGACAGGCCTGGATTGCGCAATAGAGGCAAGGCAATTGGCGGTGAGTTTTGAACCAGTAACCTGTTCAAAATTGAGCTAGATTGTGTGTAACTTTATGAGAAAGTACTGAGTACTTGTGAGGAGTATTGTACTGAGTTTGTTACATGATTTCTCCATTATAATATACACAATAGCTGCGGGGTTTTCAGCTATAATCTTTCCCCATACATACTGTGTTAATGTGTATGATGATTTGATCTGTTATCGCTTGATTTTATTTCCGCATGTGTGATGATCTGAGTTGGTTGAGTGGAAGAGATTATGTGTTGTGTATGAAGTTCAAATAGTATGTGACCAGGATAGTCTCGGTGGATAATTAATCATTATTCAGCAAATTTCTACATGGTATCGGAGCTATTGAAGCAAAGATTGATCATCACAGTGATTACAAACTTATTTCGGTAGACAGAGTCTGCATGCGGGCCAGGTAGCCTCCGGATTCATCTTTCTTCGGAAAGTGAAAGGTCTGGTAAATGCCCCTTATAGTCAATCTCTGTGCTAGAAATAATTTGTTCTCACAGATCTAGAGCGGTTGAGCTTTGAGGTGGAATTCAAAATTTTGCAGCAGTTTTGTTTTCTTGGTGCCAGTGTTGAAAATGTCTTTCAACGGTTTGCGACTCGAATATGCTCTTGAAGGCAGTTCGAATTATGTTGCATGGAAAGATAGCATGGAAGCAGTATTAGAAGATAATGGTCTGAAGGAGTTCGTAGATACGGATGTCCAAAAGCCCACTGATCCCGCTGAAGCCGATGCATGGCAAAAGAATATGGCGAAGTGTCGAAGGATCCTATTGGAGGGCGTCAAGGATCATATTGTATCCAGCCTGCATGGAAAGGCTACTCCATATTTAATGTGGAAAGCCTTGACGGATCTATTCCAGAGTAAGAGCGACCAAAGGAAGCTGGCGCTCAAAGATAAGCTCAGGAACATCAAGATGGAGAAAGGCGACAGTATCGCCAAATACCTCACGAAGTTCACTCAATGCAGAGATGAGCTGGGAAGTGTGGGGGTGACTGTCGAAGACGAGGACATGGTCGACCTGGCTCTCCTTGGTCTTTCGAAGGCTTTGCACTCATATCAAGATAGTGTCAATGGTCGGGAGAAGTTGCCGGGATGGGGGCGCCTTTGGGCGGATCTCATGTAGGAGGAGATAAGGAGGACTACTCGAGACGGATCTTCATCAAAGGGAGCTGATGAAGAAAACTGCGCTTTGGTTTCCAAAGAAAAGAAGGGGAAGGGTAAGAAAACCTCTCATTCTGGTGCAAAGGGCAAGAAGCAGGATATGGCAAAAGTGAAGTGTTTTCACTGCCATGATCACGGACATTATGCTACCAATTGTCCAAAGAAGAAGAAGAATAAGCAAGCGGGAAGATCTGCAGATGGAGAAGCTTTGGCTTCACAGTTCGAGCTTGAATTTTCACTGATCGCATGCTTGGTTTCAAGTGTGTTGGGATCGGTATGGTTCTTGGACAGCGGTGTGTCATTTCATATGACGGGAGATCGGGATTTGTTCTCATATCTGGAGGACAAAGATTTGGGTGTGCACATCGAGATGGGCGATGATGGTAGATACAGTGCGACTGGTATCGGTACCATATCCTTTCAGAGGGAGTCTGGTAAGCCCTTTGTATTGAAGGATGTCATGCATGTACCTGGATTGAAGAAGAACTTGATCTCTGTGGCGATGTTGGAGGATAAGGGGTATGATGTGGTCTTCGGCGAAGGAAAAGCCTTCCTGCGCAGTAAGACTACTGGAGAGACCCGGAAGATAGGGGTTCGAACCAAGAACCTTTATCAGTTGCAGGTAGATGGCTGCGCAGCTATGGCATGCAAAGTGGGAGAAGTGGTGAGTCGGGATGATGAGGGCGAACTGTGGCACAGGAGATTGGGCCACCTTCACCATGGAGCTTTGAAGATTCTGCAGCAGATTTCTACTGGGCTTCCTAAGGGCACTCTTGCGCAGTCAGATCAGTGCAAGGGGTGTACTTTAGGGAAGTATGTGAAAGCCACCTTTCACGGGAAGGATAGTCGCGCCACGACGATCCTTGAGAGAGTTCACACAGACGTGTGTGGTCCTTTCTCAGTTGCTTCGACAGCAAAGCACAAGTATTATGTGATCTTTGTTGATGATTTCTCTCGAAAGTGCTGGATCTTCTTCATGCCGAAGAAGAGAGATACATTCGCGAAGTTCTGTGAGTTTAAAGCACTGGTCGAGAAGGAGTCGGGGAAGAAGGTGATTGCTCTAAGGAGTGATAACGGTGGTGAATTCATCTCGGCTGAATTCAAGGAGTTCTGCAGCGCAGAAGGGATTCGGAGAGGCTCATCGCACCCCATAACCCACAGCAGAACGGGGTGGCTGAGCGGAAGAACAGAACGATCGTGGGTGCTGCACGGGCGATGTTGCATGATCAGGGCCTACCCCTTCACTTGTGGGCTGAGGCATGCAATACAGCAGTGTATGTGCAGAACCGTTGTCCTCACAAGGTTCTTCGCATGAAATTACAGAGGCTTATGGCACAGAGGTTGATATTTCCCATTCAAGATTTTGGCTCTCAGCCATGTGCTGTACTTGACAGAAGGATGCAGAAGAAAAAGCTACAGGTCTTCTTTGAGGTTGAAATGTTGTAGGGGTTTGCATTACCTCCCAACTGGGATGTAACCTGACAGTCGAGATGTTGTCTGGCTGAGATATAAGCCCCCGGGAGGAGAAAGCCATGCGATGTTCGCTTGAGAGGGAGCTACTTGCATACGAGATGAAGCTGTGGATTCCTAAGGAGGAGCTTTCGGATGTGGATCAGCCACAAGAGGAAGTTCGGGAGGTGGAAGAAACCACCCGGGCGGCGCCAACCTTCGAGTGCATGGTACTACGAGGGACGGCGCTCGGGATACGAAGGAGAAGGTTGTAGGGACCACCTCTGACCTGCAGTTATGACAGAGCGATCCAGGATCGGTACACTAGATACATGGCTCTTGTGAGTCAATGTGTTGTGACGGAGCCATCCTCTTTTGAGGAAGCTGTGGAGGAAACCGCATGGGTTGATGCCATGATCGAAGAATATGATTCGATCGTCAGGAACAGTGCATGGGAGATTGTCCCAAGACCGGTTGGGAAATCAGTGGTGGGTTCGCGATGGATCTACAAGGTGAAGTAGGCGGCTGACGGGAGTGTGGAGAAGTACAAGGCAAGATTTGTCGCCCGTGGCTTCTCACAGATCGAGGGGATTGACTATGAGGAGACTTTTGCACCTGTCGCAAGGTACTCTTCCATACGGACGATCCTTGCTCTCTCAGCGCAGATGGGGTGGCACATTCATCGGATGGATGTGAAGACTGCGTTCCTCAATGGAGTTATTGAGGAAGAAGTGTACATAGAGCAGCCTGAAGGTTTTGAGATCTTCAGCAGTGAGTCGCATGTGTGCCGACTCAAGAGAGCACTGTATGGGCTGAAGCAAGCACCTCGTGCTTGGTACACTCGGATAGACAGCTACTTCACAGGGCTTGGATTCTCCAAGAGTGAGGCGGATCCAAACCTGTACCAGATTGTGGTGGAGGGGAAGCTGTTGATCATCGTACTGTATGTAGATGATCTGATTTTGACTGGCGATGAGCAGTTGATACTTTCATGCAAGGAGGATCTTGCACGAGAGTTTGAGATGAAGGACCTGGGCATCCTTCATTATTTCCTGGGATTGGAGATTTGGCGGCGCAGTGGAGGACTGTTTGTTTCTCAGGGCAAGTATGCCCGGGAGATTCTGGAGAGGTTCAACATGCAAGGCTGCAAGCCTGTTGACACTCCTCTTCTTGGTGGTTGGAGGAAGGAGGATGCTACTTCAGCGGAGGTAGTGGATGCCACTGTCTATCGACAGTTGGTGGGGTCGCTTATGTATCTGGTCAATACGCGACCCGATATATGCTATGCAGTTAACCAGCTTTCGCAAGCTATGGTTAAGCCTACCAAGCTCTTTTGGAAGGCAGGCAAGCATGTATTGCGCTATATTAGAGGCACATCGAGATATGGTCTATGGTACAGACAGGAGGATGGAGCGAAGCTTTCTGGCTTCACTGATGCAGATTGGGCAGGGAGTCCAACGGATCGGAAGAGCACATCTGGAGGAGTTTTCAGCATTGGGTCGACAGCAGTTTCCTGGTACAGCAGGAAGCAGAGATCCGTGGCACTCAGTTCAGCAGAGGCCGAGTACATGGCAGCTAGCTTGGGTGCATGCGAGGCTATTTGGATGAGGAAGATCCTCGTTGGATTGTTCAGGTTGCATTTGGAGCCTACAGTGATCTACTGTGATAACCAGAGTTGCATTAAACTCTCGGCTAATCCAGTATTTCATGATAGGTCCAAACACATCGACATTAGGTACCATCATATCAGAGATTGTGTTCAGCGGAGAATCATGATGCTTTCATATGTTCCCACGGAGGATCAGGATGCCGACATCCTGACGAAGGCGCTCACCAGGAGCAAGTTCGAATTCCATAGAGGCAGGATAGGGATTGCAGATAATCCATATCTTGCTAAGAGGGAGTTTTGAGAATGCAGCAAGATGATGGAGCTTAGTGAAATGAAGTCGCCTTCACTAAGTGGGCCCGCAGGCAAATTCTGGCGCAAAGTCTATTTTTAGACTATGTCTATTTTTAGACATATGGAGCATGGTTCGGGGATTCCAGTTTGAGATTCTTGGAGCATTTGTCATGTTGGTAAAAATAGATGAGACTCTATTTTTTAGGTCGAAGAGGTCGAAGGCTATTTTTAGACTGCCTCTCCTAAAAATACGGAAGTCAAATATTATTTACCCTTAATAATATTTGGACTATAAACTTCAATTTACTCTCTCGGAGCACTTCAGTTCGAGCCTTGGAAGTGGCTCATGCATCTGACAGAGGAATTACGCTATTCCCAAGGGTTTGATGGCATCATGCATGGTTGACTTCAGTTGGACTTCAGTGGCAGAAACCACTCATGTAGCGCCAACCATCAGAGGGTGGAAGCACACTACAAAAGCTGAGCGATTGAATCTTGATGCAGAGAAGACTGTAGGAGCACCTACATCACAACGCAGACAGAGACAGTCACCTGACTGATATACTGGATACATGGCTCTGATGAGCAAGTGTATCGTGACAGAGCCATCCTCTTTCGAGGAAGCTATGGAGGACCCTACTTGGGTAGATGCCATGGTGGAAGAGTATGATTCGATTGTCAGAAATAGTGCATGGGAGATTGTCCAAAGGCCGGAAGGGAAATCAGTGGTAGGTTCGAGATGGATCTACAAAGTGAAGCAAGCAACTGACGGGAGCGTCGAGAAGTACAAGGCAAGATTTTTTTCCCGGGGCTTCTCACATATTGAAGGGATCGACTATGAGGAAACCTTTGCACCTGTCGCAAGGTATTCTTCCATACGGATGATTCTTTCTCTCTCAGCGTAGATGGGGTGGCACATCCATCAGATGGATGTGAAGACTGTGTTCCTCAACGGAGTCATTGAGTAGGAGGTGTACATAGAGTAGCTCGAAGGTTTCAAGATCTTCAGCAGCGAGTCGCATGTGTGCAGGCTCAAAAGAGCGTTGTATGGGTTGAAACAAGCACCTCGTGCTTGGTACACATGGATAGACAGTTATTTAACCAGACTTGGATTCTCCAAGAGTGAGGCGGATCCTAATCTATACCAGATTGTGGTGGAGGGTAAGTTGCTCTTCATTGTATTTTATGTAGATGATTTGATTCTGACAGGTGATGAACTGTTGATACACTCATGCAAGGTTGATCTTACAAAGGAGTTTGAGATGAAGGACTTGGGCCTCCTTTATTATTTCCTGGGATTGGAAATTTGGCAGCGTAGTGATGGATTGTTTGTGTCTCAAGGCAAGTATGCCCGAGAGATACTGGAGAAGTTCAACATGCATGGCTACAAGCCTATTGACACTCCTCTTCGTGGTGGTTGGAGGAAAGAGGATGCTACATCGGCAGAGGTAGTGGATGCCACTATTTACTGACAGATGGTGGGGTCGCTTATGTATCTAGTCAATACACGACCTGACATATGCTACGCTGTTAACCAACTTTCACAAGCTATGGTTAAGCCTACCAAGCTCTTTTGGAAGGCGGGGAAGCATGTATTGAGATATCTCAGAGGCACATTGGGATATGGATTATGGTACAGACAGTCGGATGAGGTGAAGTTGTGTGGCTTCATGGATGCAGATTGGGTAGGGCACCCAATGGATAGAAAGAGCACATCTCGAGGGATTTTTAGTATCGGTTCGACAACAGTTTCTTGGTACAGCAAGAAGCAGAGATCCATGGCACTCAGTTCAGCGGAGGCCGAGTATATGGCAGCGAGTTTGGCTGCATGCAAGGCTATATGGATGAGGAAGATCCTGGTCAGGTTGTTCGGTTCACACTTAGATCCTACTGTGATATATTGTGATAATCAGAGTTGCATCAAACTCTCGATTAATCTAGTATTTCATGATAGATCTAAACACATTGAGATCCGGTATCATCATATCAGAGATTGTGTGCAGCGGGAGATCATGTTACTTTCTTACATTCCTACGGAGGATCAGGATGCTGATATCTTGACGAAGACGCTCACCAGGAGAAAATTCGAATACCACAGGGGTAGGATTAGGGTGGCAGATAATACCTATCTTTTTGAGAGGGAGTGTTGAGATTGCAACAATATTATGAGCTTAGTGAAAAGATTCGCCTTCACTAAGTGGGCCCACAGGCTATTTTTGGCGCAAGTATATTTTTAGACTATGTCTATTTTTAGACATGTCGATCATATTCTATGAGTTGCAGGATGTTATTTGTGGATGGTTGGTCAAGTTGGAAAAATAGATGGACTTCTATTTTTAGACATATTGGGCGGAATCTATTTTTAGATTGCCGGTCTAAAAATAGATATGTCGAATATTATTAGCTCTTAATAATATTTGGACTCTAAACATTATCTTATTCTCTTGGAGCACTTCAGTTAAGTGCACAGATGTGGCACATGAGCTGATAGAAGGAATTACACTATTCCTGAGGGTTAAGTGGAGCTATTGCATGGAGACTTCAGTTAGAACTCATGTGACAGAGTTTGGTGGAGTTACTGAGGTAGTTGGTGGAGTTGTGTTCAGTTTAACTCAGTTAGACACAATTGAGCTAGTTGTATCTAGTCTAACTGATTGATACGCTAGTGAGAGTGGTGTCAATTAATTATTAATTAATTCAATAAATATTAACTCATTAATCAACTGAAGAATACATTAGTTAACTACAGTGCATGGACAGTTTCAGTGGAGACCAGTGGAGAGGTAGGTGAAAGAGCAAGTAGACTATCAGTTGTGACCATAGTGGTGCATTATTTTGCACCACACATTGATGGAGATGCCAATGAGGATTGCAAAGTGCAAGCCAGGTGTATTCGAGTTCATTCAAATCCCATATTCAGCAGGGATTTCGCAGTAGAGGCAGGCTAGCAGGTGGCAAAGATCGGTGCATGGGATTTGCTAGATCGGACCTGATTAGTGTGTAGCGATTGGAGATTGTACAGAGAGCTTGTGAGAAGCTTTGTATGATGATTGTTACATGATCTCTATGACATATATTATACAGATAGTTGGGGGTTTTCAACTTTAAGCTTTCCCATAAATCACTGTGTCAATGTGTGTGAATTTTTATGGTTTTAATGTGTGCATGCAATTGATTTAATTTTTGCAAGTAATGATCAATGGTGGAATATATTTTGTATTGTGCATGAAGTCAAATAGTGTATGATCAGGTGAATCTTAGACACATAACATATCATTTCTATCATTTCTACATCTTGGAGGTCTGTAAAGGTGATTCAAGTAAGGTGTAGAAAGAAGACCTACAAAGGAAACCTAAGGAGGCTAAGAAGAATATTGTCAGAGGTACCTAAGCTAGAGACCAAGCCTCTCTAGTATCGGTGCAATACAGTTCAAAAAAATAAGTTCATCACAAGGAGCCTAGAAGAGCAGTAAGGATAGTGACAAGGGGTTTGGCCGAGACATACTAGTGTCAAGGGTCTATGTCATGGTCATGGTACTTATCAATTGAAGATAGATAAGAATAATTACTTTCGGGTTTTCATCTCCAAGAGGGAGAGGTTTTGGCCCTGGCTTGTGTTATCACTCTAATAATTCTTAAGTTGTGAGATTTTTTATTTAAAGTATAAGAACATTAAAGGTAACCACATACCAAATTTCAAACTCTAAGATATATCCTTCTTAGGGTTTAGAGAGGGCTCTCTCTATAAGATATAAATTTGTTTTAATTATATGATATTAAGCTAGTTATGATGTGCAAATTGATTTTGGTTTGGTTTGGTTTGGTGAGAAAAAATCACTTAATGAGATGGATAGTGAGATATCTATTTGTCCATTGGGCTAAGGATTCAAATGTCAAGCAGACAAGACTAGGATCAAGGTCAAAAAGTCAAATGTTTTCAGGGCAAGATAGACAAGTCATTGAAGATCTAGGAAGGCTGATTGGTGAAGTAGTTTGATAGGGATAAAGAGAAATCAAGGATTCTTTGATCTGTATAAGGAAGGAGTAGACAGGGGTCATTCAAAAGAGGGAGAAATTAAGGGTTCCCTACTCTGGAAATCAACAAAAAAATAGAAATGATAACTAGTTAAAAGTAGGGTGCTTTTAACAAATCCTGTAATAATTCTCCTAGTTTATCATTCAAATTTGGAACACATATATGGATGCATGTAAAAAATAAGAAGATAAACAAAGACAGTATAAAGTACTTCACTTCAACGGCTCATCACATGAATCCTGAAATATGATGCTAGATGATTTGATTCAATTTTCTACTTGAACTTGCTACAAAAAGACTTCAAGTACAACAAAAATGACTATAGAAATATTCATCAATTTATTCCACAATAATACTTCAAAAGATGAATTATATATAGAAGAATGTTTAGAAAATATCCTAGAATAATCATAGGATTTTTTTTAAGGAAATAAAATATCTTTTACAACAAAATAGTGACAACTTCTTAACAACTTAGCAAGTTGTCCTATTTATCCAAATAAAATAGAAGTGTTGTTTTGGATTGGGTTTAGCTGGCTGCTTTGTCGTCTTCAACGTTGGCACAAGATATTTCAAATCAGTTTTGAAATATTATCTTCTTATCTGACACTCTTTAATTACATACATTTTAACCACTGTTTAACTGCCTTACTGCTATAAATTCTGTTTTTGACTGTGTAAAATCAACAAACTGTTTTCATCATTTTTACTGCAATTTGACTTTTACAGTAAGTCAGTGAGTGATTCCCAAGATTCTTCATTAGGAATTTTAATCTTTTTCAGCTTCCTAAAGTTCTCATCTGCCTCAGTGTATCTGGAAAATGTTGGTTTATAAAAAATAGGTGTTTTATCTCATGTTGTAGATAAAACAAGTCTTCAAAACTTTTATGTAAAACCTTTCCTGTAGGAATTCCTTGTCCCTTTGTTTTGTCTACCTGCTCTTTTGCATAATCTATGATTTTTTGTTATAGTCCTCTTGTGGCATGAGTTTATCATTAATAACCAGGATGTTTGGCAAATTTTTTTGCCTCAAAATCTCAAATTTAACCATAAATTTGGTTATGGCTATGTTTGTGTTTTCACATTTTTCTTCTAGTTGCTTCATCAGATTCTTATTTGTAATTAGTTTCCTTATTTCAAGGATTATTTCTCTTCTGTCAGTAATTTCAATCTCCTCTAGTTCTTTCTTGTTCTTACTATTGAGAAACTTAATTAGTTCTAGGGCATGTTCAGGTTTGGCACCTAGTTCCTTCTTTGTTTTATGAATCTCTTCTTGGGCTGCCTTCAATAAATCCCTTTGCTCATAAATCACTTGTATTGATGGGCATACATCATCGATGGATTCAATGATTTTACTCCATAGTTGATTCTTCACATATGACATAGGCTCTTTCAAGGTTAAATCCTTTTGAAGATTCTTCAATTCAACATTCAACCTGTTAGCCCTTTGCTCCTGAGTTTTAGCATTAATTTGGGCTAGGTTCTTAGTGTCTTCAAGATTTTCAATCACTTTCTTCAATATATTAATTTCATTGGTTTGAAGTGTCATTTCCTGCAAGGCTTTGACAAGCTTGTTGGCTTCATCTTTTGGCTGCACTATTGATGTAGATGTCTCTGTAGCTGAGGTAGTAGAAGATGTTACTGGCACTGCTGTGGCCAGTGGTACTTTTGGTGCCAACTCTTCTGCAAGAGTTGAAGGCACAACTGCAGTTGCCATGGGAATAACTGTGGGAACTTCTTGTGTTTTTGTAGTTTCTCTTTCATGGATAAGCTTGTCCATTTGGATTTCCATCTCTTTAATCTAAGCTGTCAATTGTAAAATCAAGTTCATCATATCATCTTTCTGGCTTACCTCTTGCATAATTTCCTTGGCTTGTGGGTGTTCTGTTGGTGGAAGCTTAAGTTGTTTCCTAAGTGTTGCAATGTCAACATTATTTTTCTTCACCAACTCTTCTGCAACCTTCACATTAGCAGGATCATATCCTGCTTTAATAACCAACTCTTCTAAAGACTTAATCCTAATATATTTATCATATGAGGAAGCCTTATCCATATTCATTTGATCTCTCATATTTATTATTGTATTCTGAAGCTTTTGGGCACTCATTGCCTTTGTAGTAATGGTATAATAAAGCATCTCACAAGTTTGTATGTGAAACTCAATCTGATCTAATTCATGGATACTCTCTGTAGGCACTTCAAGGTCAACTTTTTTGTAATCTCCCATTGTTTTGGGAGTCTTAACTGTTGATTGAAGCACTGACATAACCAACTTATTGTTTGAATAATCAAACAAAAAATAAGTCTATTCTGGATCCCTGGTGTTTGTTTTAAATACTGATAATAAATCTCATTCTTGATTTCTTCATTCCTGGCCTTTATCTGCTTATATTTCTCTCTGATGTCAATATCTTTGTCCTCTGCTGACTGTGAAGAGGATGCTTCCATATTCTGCTACTTCTCAATCATTCGTGTGTCTAAATTATATTTATCCTGCTCATTTAGAATCTCTGTAGTTGGCTCATTTATAATGATTGTAGCAGCATCTATGTTTTTCTTTGGAACATCTGTATCTTCCACTTCTATGGTCTCTTTTTCCTTATTTACTGGATTGAACTTAGGATTTTTATTATACCTTAGTTTAAACCTAGTCTCAATGGTTGTTTTAGCAGTGTAGGTACCTTCTTCTCTGACTCTTTTGGTAGCTTTATCTACTTGATTCACAGTTTCCAAGGTGTGACTAGTATCACCCTGTCTTACTGCTTCTATCAAGGTATTTTCTAGCCACTCTGCTTGATTAGCGTATTATTCAATCTCTGCCTTTTTGTCATGAATATAAGGTGTCAATTTGCGCTTCATCCTCATTTTGTTGAGCATTCCCTGAGGATCATAATTCCATAAGAAGCTAAATTCAAATTTGTACTCCAGCAACTATTTTGCTGGTTCTATTGCTACATCTCTGTGATTGCAAATGAAGGGTCCTATCTGATTTTTCAACTTAAATTAGGTCTTCTTTTTGGCTGCTAATAAATTGATTGAATCTGAATTGAAAATTTTCCTGATGTACTCCAAGGCAAAAACTCTCATTGGCACATACTTAGGTAGTTTATAGGTTAAAATATTGGACCAAAAAACTCTGATTTCTGTATGGTTCTGATATAGGTACCAATCTCCTATTTTACTTTGTTCTGGCAGTTGTAGAACTTTCTTTATCTCATCATGGATTCTTGGTTGTACCTTATTTGTAAGCATATTAACCAATGGATGAACAAAAGAGTATATAAAAACTGCGTAACTGAACTCCGTGGACTCTTTTCTGATCAAATATGTCCAGAAGATGACTGACAATGGATTTCCATCTACATCCACCTTCTGAAGTGTTATTGGAAACTTGTCTGATTGAAAGTATAAGAACATATGAAAAAGAAAGGAAGTATATCTAAATAATCCCTCAGTTGGCAATTTTACAAGTTGATCATGGATGTTCTCAGTTATGTATTTAGCATAACTGTAAATGATAGAAGGAGGCTCTCCTGGTGCAAAGGTAGATATAAAACCTAGGATTGATTCATCTGTATGCGCATCTGTAAAATACCCTAGGATGAATGAAAACATGGATATGACATGCCTAGATCCTTATGGAAATTTTGAAGTATAATAAGGAGCGTTTAGTTTTGGGATTTCAACATAAGCAGGCATGAAATTTTGGAAAATATGAAACCTTTTAGGAAATTCAAGACCAATGTAAAGCTTGGTAAGTGCTTCTATGGATAAAGGAACTGCATTGGTGTCTGGTTTGAGCTGTAAAATTAGGTTTATTGACTCAGCAGTAATTGTGAACAATACTTCTTTATTTGCATTTACCATGGCTCTTTGTTCAGGTGCATAATAGGATTGACACAACCTTATAACTTCTGGACACTGATGAGTGGGTGGAACTACAAACTTGGGTAGATTTGACTCCCAAATCTGTACTTCATCTCCTTGATCTAATGACTTTTCAAGACTTCAACAGTGGAGGTCTAATAGATTAAATTCTATCAATGGATCAACTATTTTATAATCCACATCTGCTAAAGGTGTATGTTCAATGTCTACAACAGGAGGTTGTAGAGGATTTACAACAATTACAGTCTTGGAAGCCATTTCTGGGTTTGATTTTGACATTGTTAGACTTTCTGGGTTCTTGAAACTCTGTATTTTGACTTTTTTGTACTCTTCTATAAGTTTAAATTATTTACAAAAGTGTTTTTGAATTTAACAGAGATTCTTTAAACAAAAATAGACATAAACTGGCTTTTTCTTGGGTTTAAACCTTCAAATTTGATTTCAAACTGTTCTTCAGACTCTTATAGGTTTAGGAAATGATAGATAAGGTTTTCCCATGCTTTTTTCAAACAAACTAGACTGAAACTGGTTCAAATTGGGCACAGAAGGATTGGGTTTATTTGCAAAGGATTTCTGGATAAATTCAGAGTTTTTTCAAGGTCTGCAAAGGCTGAATATTTATTTTTTCTTTAAAAACCAGTTTGCATTATCGAAACAGGGGTTTATCAGAGTTTTCACAGTGAAATTGTTTTTTGCAGACAACTACAAGGGTCTTTCTATGGATAAATGGGCTTTACTAGGCTTAATTTCTCAGAAATACTCTTTTTCAAATGATAAACAGGTTGTTTTATATAAATAATACCTATTTGTGCAGGTATTTTGGTCTTTCAAATGATTCTGAGGCGTTGGATAGGTTTCTGATGGCTTTGGAGGTCTCTTGGAAGCAAGATGGACGCTTCTAGCAGTCTTGACAACAAATGCAGTGGTTTTTTCTGGCTCTCTGGCGTGAAAACAGTGTACCAAGAGATTTTCTTCAATCGAGAGGATAAACATACAAATAGCGTAGAAAGGGTTCAATTGCATGCAATATGATGTTTTTATAATGTTTTAGGTTAAGCAGGTAGGCATTGAATTCATGTCATATTAGAGTAGAGGGTGGTTTTGGCGCGTGAAGGAGAAAACCGGGAATGGTTTATCGCATGGGCTTTGGGCAGTAAGCTGTTTTGTGGGATCGAATGCGATCCATTGAAATGTTGCCACGTGGAGGAGAGATAAGAGAGCCAAACCACCCATTTTGTAAATGTTGAAATGGTTAATGATTGTGCTTTCAGATTTGCGATATAGCTTTGTGGTCGTCAAATCTAATGGCATGCATGCGAATGGTGGAGATTAACTGAGGAATTTGCTTGACGGATGGGGTGTGGGGCCCGAGATTTTGATGTGGCGGGTTAGTTTTAACGTTAAAAATGTATGTTTTTAACTTAAAGAATAATGTTTTATTTTGATAGGCGGAGTGTATTTTATGTAGCAAATGGGGTATTTACGTAGGTTTGACAATCATTGGAGCGGGATTATAATGCTTTTAACCTATTTTACACTTTACTTAGCTTATTTCTATGTTAAAAATTAATATGAAATGAAATGTAAATGAATGAAAATACATAGAAATAAGCTAAGTAAAGTGTAAAATAGGTATTTTAGCATAAAATTATCCCATTTTGATATTTACACATAAAATTAGGATAAATTGTATTTTGTGGGTTTTTGAGTGTTTTTTGTTGGAAATATTGTCATTAATGGCAATAAGGCAATATGGCAATGAGGCAAAGTAAAAAAACATGAAATAAAGAGAGAGAGCATAAGACAAATAGCTACAGAGACAGAGCTATTATCATGGCAATGGTGACAGCAAAGAAGCAAATGAAGGAAGTAAAGGAGACATGCAGAGGCAGAGAAAGCGAATATAATAAGAGGCAGAACTGTTATCAGAAGCAGCAGAGGCAGGGGCAGAGCGACAGAAGCAGCAGAGGCAGAGGTAGAGGCAGAGAAGTTATAAAATTCCAAGCCGAGTGTTCTTTATATACATATAAAATTCTGAGAATCATATCTTGTGTATGTATGAACTATGTAACAGAGCGATAATAAAATGGAGATTCGGACAGAACATTGTGTAAATAAGACGGAACCAGCGCATGTTTGATGTTGCCCGGAGTTAGTGTTAATGCGAAGGAATTAGCGTTAAAACGGTGTATTGAACTATTAAATTAAAACCCTGAGCGGAACCCGGAGCGTAGGAGAGGAGCGGAACCGAGACTAGTGAACAGTAACGGTGGGTTGCAGCGAAATCGTGGTTTCTTCGCACCACCATTCGTCGGAAAGCAGTATTAGAGGAATGGGCAGCGATTCCACAGGATTGATAACACGTGTCCCGACTGACATTTCAAAGCCATTGTTTAAAGTGCGCCTTCGCGCGTTATACCTCGACTGAAGACGCGGAGAGAAATTAACATACACCGTTGATCCAGAGGCTTGATATCTAACGGTGGTCACTCTCTGAACTTGCCTGAGGTTTAATGGAAGAGCCCGGAGGATAAGCCAGGTACGGAGTATGCGTTCATTTGATTGTATTGTGGGCTCCACAGACCTTTTACATATTATAATACGCATCGGGATTGTTATAAAGGTTATATGCGATGGCGTTTCATTTGTTCAACTTATTCACTATATAATACCTTGGGTTTAATAACCAGCGGATTGAACATTATGAGTTTTTTTTTATGGTTTGACCACAGTTTTTGAAAATGTCGAGAGTTGTGTTATGGCTGATTAAAGGACGGCTGCACATACATCTATTATATAACTAGAATAAATGGGGAACTGAATAAAAGAGAAAACAAAAAGGAGAATGTTGTTTTTGGATGGATGAGTCGGGAAAATAGAAAGAGAGGAGTGCTAGTCGAAATATATTTTAACGCAGATATATGTATACAACAGACATACAATCACGGTGAACAGGAATTTGCAGAGGAACAAATTTGACAGGGGTACAAGCACAGAAAATTGAAAATAAGCAGAAGACAGTGAACAAAGAGTATGCAGAACAGACTCCTAACAGCAGCAGGAAAAGACAAATCCGGTAAAGCCAAAATCCATAAAAGGAGCTGAGTAAAATTGAAATATGTAATTAAAAATGTGAATGTTAATGTTGTAATTAATTTTTTATTGTTTGTGATGCAAAGGCAAGTATCCTAAGGAAAAGACAAAATCCCACTGTAGCATGGAAATTTGTACATATTGTAGTAATTCTAAAATTGAGTTGGAAAAAGGAATAAGAAGACAGAAGCCAAAGAGTCATGTGAGAATTCCTATATATACAGTCATGTGAGAATTCCTTGTGAAATACAAACAGTCATGTGAGAATTTATATATATAATATCAATTCGATAAACTCATTGAGAGAGAGAGAGAGAGAAAATATAGAGAATACAAAATATAGAAGAATAAAGAAGAGAGGATTAAGAGAAGAAGAGCAGAAAGAGAAGCTACAGAACAGAGTTGATATCTGAAGTAAATTAGCAAACATTCAGTTAGATAAATTGAGGAAGTTGGAGCTTCCCTATCAAGTTACGACGATAGTATCGATTATCGTTAGGCGGGGTTGGAGCCTCTGTGGGTTGAATTTTCTTGAGAAAATTGAAGGGAGTTGGTGCTTCCTTGCAAGTTGTAGCTTCCAGAATTGAGGTTGGAGTCTCCTGTAGGTTGGTGCCTGTAGAAAAACAATGGTGAGAGGGAGTTGGAGCTTGCCTTTGCATCACAACAATAATAAGATGTGGTTTCCTCCCTTTATGGGTTTCCACTTATATCTGGTGTCTCTGTGCATGATATTTATGTATTGATCTGATATGTATCATCTGCTTAATACATGCTACTCTCATATTAAGTCTACTTCTATATTATACTAACACTTTCTGCTTACATTCTAAGATTACTTACACATTAAATTGGATATGAAATGAAGGTGTAATTAAGTTTAATGAAAAGTTCTAAAAGATCAGGAATGTGTTAAACTGATTCACCCCCCCCTCTCAGTTTAACTAAAGGTTCAACAATTGGTATCAGAGCCAAGTTCCTTTTTTCAAGTCTAACAACTGAAAGGAGATCCTAGGTTCCCAAGATGGCTAGTATAGAAGGATGCTCAAGCAATAAAGCCCCTTTCTTCACTGGTGAAAATTATGCTTTCTAGAAAATCAGAATGAGGACATACATAATGTCTCTAGGAATAGAATTCTGGGTTGCTGTGTAATTAGGATATGCCCCGAAGGCAACTGACACAGAAAAATAATCAAAACAAGATTTTTTGGCTAATGAAAAAGCCATGAATGCCATCCTGAATGGATTGTGTGAAGCAGAGTTTATTAAAGTAATTCACAAAGACACTGCCAAAAAAATATGGGATACTCTTGAAAACATACATGAGGGAGACCAGAAAGTAAAGACTGCCAAACTTCAAGTCTATAGAGCCCAGTTTGAAAAATTAAAAATGAATGATGATGAATACATTGCCAGTTTCTTCCTAAAAGCTACAGAAATCATTAACAATATGAAAGCTCTTGGAGAAAAAAATGCCAAAAAGTATAATTGTGCAAAAGATTCTAAGATCTCTTCCATCCAGGTTTAATCCAAAGGTGTCTGCAATAGAAGAAACAACTGATTGGGAGACCTTGACCATGAACCAGCTACTTGGAAATCTAACAGCTTATAAAATGAGGCTTCCACAGAAGAAGCCTAGTACGAGGGAAGCAGCCTTTAAAACAGAAAAGAAGAAAGAAGAAGTGGGAGACATATGCTCTTGCTCAGATGAAGAAGAGGCAAATTTTGTCAAGAAATTGGATAGAGGCTCAGGTAAATACAAAGGTAAACTCCCCTTCAAATTCTTTAACTGTGGAAGAGTGGGACACTATGCTGCTAAGTGTCCTCACAAGAAAATAAGGAATTAGGCTCAAGAGTCAGAGAAAAATAAATCAAAGAACTGGCAGAAAGGAAAGAAGTTTAGTAGAAAATCCTTCTATGCTCAACAAGACAGCAGTACATTTGAAGATTCAGATGAACCCTCAATTGAAGAAGGAACCTCCGAATTCTTATTGATGGCCATAGAAGATCTTGAAGGACTCCTGCTAGAAGATGAAGAAGAAGAAGGGGAAGTCGACCTTGAGGGGGAGCTAAGAAGTGCTCTGGAAGAGATTGACAGACTCAAACTGAAGTGCAAAAAACAAAAGGACATTCTTCTTAAGTATGTAAGAGAAGAACAAAACTCAGAAGTCCTCATGCAGCTAAAGGTAGAGCTTGAAGAAGCCAAGAAGATAGAATACATGTTACTTCAGCAAATCAAGGATAAAACCCGAGAACAAGAGAAACTGGAAGAAGAAGTAGTATGTCTCAGGAAGAAACTAGAAAATGCTCAAAGGACAGTGCTTATAAACTCTTCTCAAACAAGCTCTAGTAAGTTGAATGAAATTCTGGTTGCTCAAAGAACCCCAATGATAAAAACCAGAATAGGCTATGAAGGAGAATCGAGTAAAGGCACAAAAAAGGAAAACAAAAATATTATTTTTGTAAAAGCAAAGAAGAATGATGAAGTGGCTCGAACAATTCCTACAAAAGAAGAAATCAGCAATAAGGAAGATAGAGATCAGAAGAAACCACTAGTAGAAAAGAATGTAATAAATACTAAGACCCTTGAATATGTAAAATTTGGAAACCATCAAAGAAGATTCTTCCCTCCAATGAATAATGCCACCTGTTATGTCTGCCACAAGTTGGGACACATTGCTGCATATTGTCATGCAAGAAGGAGTAATTCAAACCAGCAAAAGATGCAAACATTGAAGAGACTGCCTCAAGCAAACAAATGGAAGAGACAACCTTACATTAGGTATGCAAATAGCTTCTATGGTTACTGCTTTTATTGTAAGGAATTTGGTCATAAAATCATTGAGTGTAGAAATTATGGACAAAGATTGATGTTTAACACCTCAAGGAGGTTTATGATTCAAAGAAATTTTGTTCATAATCATAACTCTGCAAAAATTATGATCAAATGTTGTGTATGCAATCAAGTTGGACATATACCTTCTAAATGTCCTCTAAGAAAATGTAGTCCATCATCTCACAAAAGATACCAAACAAAAGGGTGCCTCCAGTGGATAAAGAAGCAGAATAAATGTGACTTGGCTCTAACTACTCAAGACTTGAAAAGCCAGTGGTACCTGGACAGTGGTTGCTCAAAACACATGACTGGAGACAAAAACAAGTTTATAACTCTTGATGAAAAGAAATCTGGCAATGTTACTTTTGGCAATGATAAATTAGGTAAGATCAAGGGAAAAGGCTCAGTCAACATAGATAATGGAAGAGGAAAGGCCCAAGATGTACTATTTGTAGATGGGCTGAAAGAAAATTTACTGAGTGTCAGTCAGATGTGTGACAAAGGCTGTGAAGTTCTCTTTAGAGCACAAGATTGTGAAGTCAGATCAAGCACAACAGGAAAGACTCTGCTCAAAGGTGTTCGAACAGAGAGTATTGTTTACATAGTAAAAGAGGAGGATGAAGCCTGCCATCTAAGAAAACTTTAGGAGTCATGGTTATGGCATAGGAGATTGGGACATCTCAG
Organism: Pinus albicaulis; assembly: GCA_034641835.2. Lineage (NCBI taxonomy): Eukaryota > Viridiplantae > Streptophyta > Pinopsida > Pinales > Pinaceae > Pinus > Pinus albicaulis. The sequence goes on from CM076574.1 coordinate 557,217,196, forward strand.
CTTCGACCATATCATCAGACTGAGAAAGAAGAAAGATGTCAGAGATATGCCAAAAATAAAAAGGCCTTCAAATACCATATGCAAATCTTGTCAATTTGGGAAACAGACTCGCACATCCTTTAAATCTAAATATGAGCTATCAACAAGAAGACCACTCCAGCTTGTGCAGATGGATCTATGTGGACCTGCAAGAACTAAAACACCAAGTGGAGAATCCTACTTCATGTTGATAATAGATGATTTCTCCAGAATGACATGGGTTGCTTTTCTCAAGAACAAATCAGAAGCACTAGAAAAGTTTAAGATATTCAAACTGGATGCAAGATAAAATGTATCATATCAGATAGAGGAGGAGAATTCATTGATTATGACTTTGCAGACCTATGCAATGAACATGGCATAAAACAACAATTTACTATTGCAGGGACACCTCAGTAGAATGGAGTAGCAGAGAGACAAAACAGATCTGTTCAACAAATTGCTAGAGCCATGATGCAAGAGAATAATATTGCTCAAAACTTTTGGGCAGAATCTGTACACACAGTAGTACATATTCTAAACAAAGTTCATTTAAGACCTAATAGTGACAAGACACCTTATGAGCTATGGCATGGTAAACCTGCATCAATCAGGCACTTTAGAGTCTTTGGTAGCAAGTTCTACATAAAGAATAATGATGAAAATCTGGGGAAGTTTGATGCAAGAGCAGATGAAGGGATATTTCTAGGATATGCATCCAAAAGTAAAGGATACAGATCCTACAACAAGACTCTTCGAAAAATTGTAGAAATTATTGATGTAAGATTTGATGAAGAACTTCCAAACAAGAAAAGAGATATAGATTGCAGCAACCATCCTGAAAATCATGAAGAAGAGGACCAAGATGATGAAGAAACAAGAAAAACATCAGAAAATGTTGAACTGAACTCAAAAACCCCCTCAAGATACACTCAAAAGAACCATCCAGAAGATCAAATCATAGGAGACAAGAATGTAGGAGTCCAAACAAGAAGGCAGATAACAGAACAAACTGAAGAGGTATACATAGCCATGCTGTCACAAATAGAGCCAAAGAAATTTGAAGAAGCCAGCAAGGACAAATCTTGGGTAAAAGCAATGAATGAAGAATTGGACCAAATTGAGAAGAACAATATCTGGGAACTAGTTCCTAGACCAATTGAGAAGAATATCATTGGTTCAAAATGGGTATTCAAAAACAAAATGAATGAGCAAGGACAAGTAATCAGGAATAAAGCCAGGCTGGTCTGCAAAGGATACTCACAAATTGAAGGACTTGATTATGAAGAAACATTTTCCCCTGTAGCCAGAATGGAAGCTATCAGAATGTTCTTGGCATTTGCTTGTTACCAAAACTTCAAGGTATATCAAATGGATGTAAAGTCTGCTTTTCTTAATGGAGATCTAGAAGAAGAAGTGTACATGGAACAACCAGAAGGCTTCTCATTGACAGACAAAGAAGACTATGTATGCAGACTGAAGAAGGCCCTATATGGACTGAAACAGGCTCCTCGTGCTTGGTACTCAATACTGGATAAATATTTACAAAAAAAAGGCTTTAAGAGAGGTGGAGTAGACAACAATCTATACATAAAAGCCTATGAAAATGAACTCTTGATTGTTGTAGTATATGTTGATGATATTATTTTTGGAAGCAACAGAGAAGAACTAGCAAAAGGGTTTGCTGATGAGATGAAAACAGAGTTTGAGATGTCTATGATTGGAGAACTCAATTTCTACTTAGGACTTCAAATTCAGCAAAAGAACACAGGTACATTCATCTCACAAGAAAAATACTTAAAGGAAATGCTGAAAAAATTCAAAATGGAGGACTGCAAACCTGTGACAACCCCCATTATCACAGGATGCAAGTTGTGTGCTGATGATGGGACTGCAGATGTATATCAAAAAATCTACAGATCCATGATAGGAAGCCTGTTGTATTTGACAGCATCTAGACCAGACATCATGCTAGGAGTAGGACTAGTAGCAAGATATCAAGCAGCACCTAAACAAAACCATCTTCTGGCAGTAAAAAGAATACTCAGATATCTACAAGGAACAACACAGTATGGACTTTGGTATCCTAAAGGAAAAAGCTTCACTTTAATAGCATACACAGATGCAGATTGGGCCAGCTGTGTTGATGACAGGAAAAGTACAAGTGGAGGTGCTTTCTATCTAGGAGAAAGTCTGGTGGCATGGTTAAGCAAGAAACAAACATCCATCTCTCTGTCTACAGCTGAAGCAGAATATATAGCAGCAACAGCATGTTGTACACAAGTCATGTGGATGAAACAAACTCTTCAAGACATGAAGGTAAGCATTGATGAACCTATTTCAATCAAATGTGATAATACAAGTGCTATAAGTATATCTAAAAATCCTGTACTTCATTCAAAAACTAAACATATTCCAATCAAGTATCATTTCCTCCGAGAACAAGTGGCTCAGAAGATAGTAAAGTTGGAATATGTACCAACAAAAGAACAAACAACAGATATATTTACCAAACCTCTTGCTAGAGAACCATTTCAATACTTGAGAGATAAACTAGGGGTAGTATCTGCAGATGCTACTCTCTAATATAAAGAGGAAGCACAATTTCAGGGGGAGAACAAAAACGAAAATATCATTCCAGGGGGAGAATAGCCAGCAAGGAAAGCATGAATCAGGTCCTCAGGATCAAAGGATTAAGGCAAAAGAACACCATGTTATTATCCTAAATTTATCTGCATTATTCAAGCATCAAAAGGACAATTACAGAGAAAAAGGATCAGTATTGTGTTCTGAAACATTATATTAAGAATCTAAAACACAAAAGACGAGTAGTGATTATCATTTGAAGCCTCTCAGCATTTTAGTTGTTGAATCCAATCATACATCTCTGACTAGATAAAGCTGATACAATGCATTCCATGAAGTATCATTATTCTCACTTTTAGCTCTATACAAGTGAAAGAACTGTATCAATTTACAGTGTATTATCTCTATACAAAGAAATGCAAAAAGAAACCCTTTTCCATTGATGTCAAAGGGGGAGGAAGAGCAAACAACAGGAGGAAGAGCAGGAAAACAGGAAGAGCAAGCAACAGGAGAAAGAGCAGGCAAACAGAAAAAATGTATTGCCATCAATGCCAAAGGGGGAGACTGTTGGAAATATTGTCATTAATGGAAATAAGGCAATATGGCAATGAGGCAAAGTAAAAAAACATGAAATAAAGAGAGAGAGCATAAGACAAATAGCTACAGAGACAGAGCTATTATCATGGCAATGGTGACAGCAAAGAAGCAAATGAAGGAAGTAAAGGAGACAGGCAGAGGCAGAGAAAGCGAATATAATAAGAGGCAGAACTGTTATTAGAAGTAGCAGAGGCAAGGGCAAAGTGACCGAAGCAGCAGAGGCAGAGGCAGAGGCAAAGAAGTTATAAAATTCCAAGCCAGGCATTATTTATATACATATAAAAGTATGAGAATCATATCCTGTGTATGTATGAACTATGTAACGGAGCGATAATAAAATGGAGATTCGGACGGAACCTTGTGTAAATAAGACGGAACCAGCGCATGTTTGATGTTGCTCGGAGTTAGTGTTAATGCGAAGGAATTAGCGTTAAAATGGTGTATTGAACTATTAAATTAAAACCCTGAGCGGAACCTGGAGCATAGGAGAGGAGCGGAACCGAGACTAGTGAACAGTAACGGTGGGTTGGAGCGAAATCGTGGTTTCTTCGCACCACCATTCGTCGGAAAGCGGTATTAGAGGAATGGGCAGCGATTCCACAGGATTGATAACACGTGTCCCGACCGACATTTCAAAACCATTGTTTAAAGTGCGCCTTCGCGCGTTATACCTCGACTGAAGACGTGGAGAGAAATTAACATACACTGTTGATCCAGAGGCTTGATATCTAACAGTGGTCGCTCTCTGACTTGCCCGAGGTTTAATGGAAGAGCTCGAAGGATAAGCTAGGTACGGAGTATGTGTTCGTTTGATTGTATGGTGGGCTCCACGGACCTTGTACATATTATAATACACATCGGGATTTTTATAAAGGTTATAAAGGTTATATGCGATGGCGTTTCATTTGTTCAACTTATTCACTATATAATACCTTGGGTTTAATAACCAGCGGATTGAACATTATGAGTTTTTTTTTATGGTTTGACCACAGTTTTTGAAAATGTCGAGAGTTGTGTTATGGCTTATTAAAGGACGGCTGCACATACAGCTATTATATAACTAGAATAAATGGGGAACTGAATAAAAGAGAAAACAAAAAGGAGAATGTTGTTTTTGGATGGATGAGTAGGGAAAATAGAAAGAGAGGAGTGCTAGTCGAAATATATTTTAACGCAGATATATGTATACAACAGACATACAATCACGGTGAACAGGAATTTGCAGAGGAACAAATTTGACAGGTGTACAAGCACATAAAATTGAAAATAAGCAGAAGACAGTGAACAAAGAGTATGCAGAACAGACTCCTAACAGCAGCAGGAAAAGACAAATCCGGTAAAGCCAAAATCCAGAAAAGGAGCTGAGTAAAATTGAAATATGTAATTAAAAATGTGAATGTTAATGTTGTAATTAATTTTTTATTGTTTGTGATGCAAAGGCAAGTATCCTAAGGAAAATACAAAATCCCATTGTAGCATGGAAATTTGTACATATTGTAGTAATTCTAAAATTGAGTTGGAAAAAGGAATAAGAAGATAGAAGCCAAAGAGTCATGACTGTTCACTCCAAATTCCTTGTGAAATACAAACAGTCATGTGAGAATTTCTATATATAATATCAATTTAATAAGCTCAAAAAGGGGGAGAGAGAGAGAAAATATAGAGAATGCAGAATATAGAAGAATAAAGCAGAGAAGATTAAGAGAAGAAGAGCAGATACAGAACAGAGCTGATATCTGGAGTAAATCAGCAAACATTCAGTTTGATAAATTGAGGAAGTTGGAGCTTCCCTATCATGTTGCAGCTTGATAGCTGTCAGTTGTAGCTGACTGAGGTTGGAGCCTCCTGTAGGTTGGTGCCTGCAAAAAATTGAAGGGAGTTGGTGCTTCCTTGCAAGTTGTAGCTTGCAGAATTGAGGATAGAGCCTCCTGTAGGTTGGTGCCTGCAGAAAACAGTGGTGAGAAGGAGTTGGAGCTTGCCTTTGCATCACAACAATAATAAGATGTGGTTTTCTCCCTTTATGGGTTTCCACTTATATCTGGTGTCTCTGTGCATGATATTTATGTATTGATCTGATATGTATCATCTGCTTAATATCTGTTGCTCTCATATTAAGTCTACTGCTACATTATACTAACACTTGTTGCTTACATTCTAATATTACTCACACATTAAATTGGATATGAAATGAAGGTGTAATTAAGTTTAATGAAAAGTTCTAAAAGATCAGGAATGTGTTAAACTGATTCACCCCCCCCCCCTCTCAGTTTAACTAAAGGTTCAACATTTTTGGATGAAATGAAATTAATTAAGAGGGGATTTTACTTTTTCTAAGCAAAAAGGTGTTTTACTTAGGAAAAGGGTTTGTATTTTTGGAAAAGGGTGAATATGATGAGGAAATGGGCTTTTATGAAGGGAATCCAATATTTTTAACCAATCAGTTATCAAGCCTTGGGTTTGGTCCCAATAGAAGTCAGAGAAATGCTCTGAGCCTCTTTAACGGAAGGTTTTGAATATTGGATCATTGTAGGGGAGGGGAAATTAGTAATTTTCCTGATGATGCTTTATTACATGCCTTGAACAACTGCTTTCTACCTACCCATCATTATTAGAACATTTTTTTTTACTTCATTTGCTTGGGTGCATTTAAGCTTGCAATCCTAAATCCATTTTTCTTTTTAAAGCATAATCTATCTAATTCTAACCTTATTTCATCTGAGGGCTCTGTTCAAATTGTTGAGCTCCTCTTTATTCTCTAACTATCTACTGATTTTTCAAGTTTAAATTGTTTAACATATCTTTATCCTCTATCTAAAACATGAAATTCAAATCATGAAAAGTTAAGATTAAACTATTTAACTAATCATGGATTATGGCATTTTAGACAATCTGCACATAATCATTATTTTTGCAGTAAAAGTAAATAGTAGTGGAGTTTTGACTTGCTCACTTTCATGTCTTATTCTTATCTCTTTTTTCTTTTGGGGTCCATTTTTTATTCTTTTTTATCTTTTCTTTTCTAAGTCCATTGAGCTTTCTTTTAGGACTTTTACCCTCTTTTCATTTTTTTATTATTTTCAAATATGGGAAAACAACTTGCAGAAAGCAAGGTATGTACATATTTACAAGACTATCAAAGTCAATTCAAAAATTATGAATCCTATTATTATAGGGCCCTAACAGTGGCTCCACATGGGGATGGCATTTCCTGTTGAAATGTCAAGAACTTTTAAGACTAGTAGCCTTTGAATTTTGACTGAGCTAACCTTGTAAATGTTATCATGATCTCTGCAATTGTTCATACTTATGAAATTTTACCTCTCAAAGCTTAGGGCCTTCTCTTTGGGCTTCAAATTTGTTAGGAAAACATCCAATCCAATCTAAAATCTTGCAACGTTATGTACAATGGATAAAGTAAATAGAATTAACTATTTGTTATTTGTGAGGAGTAGTAGTGCTTCAACATTCTGCCATTGACTGGTCCACCTAGCAGATCTGATCCATCCATTTATTTCAAAAAGAAAGCATTGTTACCTCTATAAACATAAATAACATAAGGTCCTTTCCATACGAAATAAAATTTCCCATGTTTACCTTTCTCTTCTCTTCTTGAATCTCATTTTAACACTTTGTCTCCAATGTAGAAATCATCTTCTTTACTCTTTTTGTCCAAAATTTTCTTTACCTTATCCTGGATAACTTGAGATTTAAGATAAACCTCTTCTCTTGTTTTCTGCAAGTGAATGGTTTGATTAATCCTTCTTTGAATTTCATTTGTCTCACTTGTAATTCTTGGATTATCTTCATTAGTGGTACTCCTAAGGAGGATGGAAAGACAACATACATTCCATAAAAAAGCTCGTAAGGGGATGTACCAATAGATTTTTTAGTGGTAAGTCTCTCTGCCGATAAGGCATTGACTAACTTCTTGTTCCAAGTATTTTTGTTATCTTCTAGTAATTTCTTGATGATGTTGACAAAGCTCTTATTGGAAGATTTAGCAAGGCCATTACCTTGAGGGTAATATGCAGTAGAATGACCTAGGGTAATGTGATATTTATAGCAAAATTCAATCATATTTTTAGATTTGAATGCAGCTGCATCGTCAGTAATAATATTTTGAGGACATCCAAATCTTGAAAGTATGTTTCTTTCTAAAAAGGAGATACTGACAATGTCAGTGGCTTGCCTAAAGGGCATGACTTCAATCCACTTAGTAAAATAATCAGTGGCTATCAGAATCCACTTGTGTTGGGTTGATGAAGGAGGGTGAATTTCACCAATGAAGTCAAGACCCCATTGTTGAAATGGAATTTCTGTTGAGATGGGTTTTAAGGGCAGGGGTAATAGATTTTTCTTACCCTCAAATATTTGACACTTGTGACAGGAGGTCACATACCTTTTTACATCTGAAAATAAGGTAGGCTGGTAAAAAATAGCTCTCAGGATTTTATTTGCATTAGTCTTCCAGTAGAGATGTCCTCCACAGTCACCTGCATGAAATTCTTGTAATACTTTGTTAGCTTCTTCTTTTAGCAAACAATTCAGTAAAATTTCACTATGATCCTTCCAAAAGAGTACATTCTCTAATATAAAAAATCTTACTGCCTTTAGCTTTATGAATCTAGCTTTTGTTATTGATAATCTAGGAGGAGCTTGTAATTTTAGTAATACAAATATGATATTTGCATACCATGGTGAGTCTGAAAAGGCTTCACTGATCTTTGGAGTCGCCATCTCTTCCTGATCATCTACTTGGGCAATAAAATTTATGTCTAGGGCATGACAATTTGATTTAGCCATGAGTTTGGCTAAACCTTGACCTTTTATAAGTTTAGTGGGTTTTATTTCTATGTCATATTCCAAAATTGTGGCAATCCACTTGCCTCTTCTACCATCAGGACCATCCTGAGTTAGAATGTCTTTTACTATTGCATTTGGAACATAGGCAATGATGTGACAATAAATAATGTACACTTTGAAGTCTTTAATGGCCTTTACCAAAGCTAAGGCTTATTTCTCCATGATATTATATTTCAAAGTAGCATCTCTAAGTTTTTTTATAAAGAAAGCTATGGGCTGCTCATAGCTCTGGTCATTTTTCTACAGTAAAATTGCAGCAATGGTGTGTTCTGAAGCAAATGAAAAAATAATGAAATCATTTTTAAATTTGGGACTTATAAGGAATGGAGTTTTGGTTAAAGCTTGTTTAATTGACTCAAAATATTTCTCAACTTCAATAGTCCATTTAAGTACTGAATCATTTTTAAGCATGTTGTTAAGCTCTCTGATTATTTTAGCTAAATTGGAGATGAATCTTCTTAAAAAGTTACTTTTTCCTAGAAAGGCTTGTAACTCTTTTATGTTCCTTGGAGCACTAATGTTAAGAATTGCTTCTATTCTGGTAGGGTCTATTCCAATTCCTTCCTTAGATATTACGTGTCCTAGTAACTGACCTTCTTCTAAACCAAATAAGGTTTTCTTAGGGTTTAGAGAGATGCCAAAATTTCTGCATTTAACAAAGACTTGTTTAAGATGATGCAAGTGTTCATAATCAGTCTTAGAAAATACAGTAATGTCATCTAAATAAATCACTAAGAATTCATGAATTTCCTTTGAAAAGGCTATTTCTGTAGCTCTTTGAAAGGTATCCCCTGCATTCATTAAACCAAAAGGGATTTTTACATACATAAAAGTGCCCCAAGGAGTAGTAAAATTTTTTTTGGCTTGATCCTATAGTTGGACTAAAATTTAGTTGTATCCTAAAAATCCATCTAAAAGTGAAATCCTAGAAGAACCAGCTACCCTTTGTAAAATGTGATCCATATTTGGTAAAGGATAATTATCTTTTAAGGATACTTTGTTTAGATTCCTAAAATAAAAACATAATCTAATTTCTCCTGTCTTTTTTCTTGTTGGAACTAGATTAGAAACCCAATCAGAATATTTGATTAGTGCAATTATCTGTGCATCATACATTCTTTTTACCTCTTTTTCAATCAAAGGCATTAAAACATGGTTGATCCTTCTTAACTTTTGTTTAAAATGTTTTTGGTCTTCTTTTATAGGGATTTTACGTTGTATTATGTTGGTGTCATAGGATTTTAGGTCCTCATAACTCCAAGAAAAAACATCTTGAAATTCCTTGAAAAGAAAAATATATTTTTCTTTTTCTTGTTGAGGTAAGGCTTTGGAAAGTTTAATCATCTTAGGTTTTAACTCTATGCATATGTTACATTCCTCAATATCATATCTAAGTGACTCCAATTTAGTTTTTCTAGCAACATCATTTGAGTCAAATAAAACTTCTAAAGGAGTTAAGCCTTTTGGTAAAAAAATATCTTTGAGATTTAATATATAAGGTTCATCATCAATTGTCTCATCAATTTCTATGATTCTAAGTTATCTATATCTAATTGACTAAATTTAGTGGGTCTAGCAAACTTTACTTTATTTACATCTATGTTATTCAAATCAATTTCACTATCTAAATCCTGATCTATTGTACAATCTGTGTCTATTTTACAATTCTGAAATTCACCTTCGTTATTCATAAAATGGTAAATCTGTTGATCTTGTGTGAAAATTTGCCAATATTTGAGGTTATCTAGAATTCTTGGTCTGCATTTTACTTCTGCATTATACTTATGATTGGGATGAAAGGGCAGATTACAAGTACTAGCAAAAGTTGCTAAGGAGTGTGTATGTATGTTTTGTTTTCTTGGAATTGCAGATAAATTACATTCCAACAGTTCATTTATCAAATCTAATACAGTTTCTCTATATTAGCCTAATCTAGGATTATAAACATAATATTCTCCATTTATCTATTTTACAATCAACTCTAAATCTCCCATTATTGATATTCTTTTGCCTCCTAAGTTTCTGATAATCTGGAGTCCTAAAATGAGGGCTTCATACTCAGCCATATTGTTGGTGCATTTAAAATTCAGTCTAAAAGCATGGCCTCTGCATGATTATTTTCCATATTAGTTATCCAAACTCGTGCTCCTGCTCCTAGTTTATTAATTGAGCCATCAAAATCTAAATGCCATAGTGATTCATGAAAGATATTTTCGTTGTCTGGTATTTTCTTTTTGTCCTTTAGTTCAGTTTTGATTTCATTATCAGTTTTAGAGTTACATAATATGAATGAATCTAGGTCATTGGGTGTAGTATAAATTGGGTAATTTATTGATCTTCCTGCACTACTCACCATATATTTCATCAATGTTTCTCTATAGAGTTTATTTTGTTGGCCAAAAACTGATATGGTAGCATATGACATATCCAATTATAGAGATCCCTGTAATTTGGCTCCCCATGAGTCAGATAATAATGTTCCATACTTGGGTGGGATATCAGCTACTACAATGTCCATGAGTATACTTTTACTAGGATATTGAACTAATGTGACACACAAATCTTTAATTAAACCTAAACATTTAACTTTTCTTGAATCAAATGAAAAGATATCTTTGTAAGGCCTTGTGATGTCTAAGTTCAGGGTTTCCATTATTGCTTTGGGCATTAGATTATGTGAAACCCCTTAATCTAACATTGCATTGTGTAATATTTGGTCATGAACAATTAGGCTAATGTAAAACGGTGGAACTGCTCCATCTTGGTGTTTTCCATTAACATCAGGACCAAAAATCAACTCTGGTTGATCATCATTCAAGTTTACTGAGTCTTCTCCATCATTCATGTTTAAGGTTTCAGTGATAGTTTTTTTATACAAATCATGTTTTACCAATTCTATCAAAGGAATTGGTATTTTTAATTTTGCAATTTCAGCGTGTATATTGAATGAAGTTTGTGATTTACTAAGTTGAATTAACTCCTCTTTAGTAACTGTAGTTTGAGTAAGTTTATCTTGTTTTTCTACAGTTATCCTTTCATTTTCTGTTTGAGTTTCGTGTGTCTTACTGCTCCTAGTTTTCTTTTCAGGAATGGTATGAGAAGCAGTAGGTGTTTTTTCAGATTTTGAATTATCAGCAGTGGCAGCTTTTGGATCTGCTGATTTTGAATCAACGGTGGATGTTTTGGAATATAAGTTTGTTGTTTTAACAGAATTAGTTGTTTTAAAAACATCATATTTTTGTGAATCTTTTTATGTTTGAACAACTTCATCTGTTATATCAACAATTTTGGGACTGGGTGAAATTTTAGGGCTGGAAACTTTTTGGGATGAATTAGAGTTTTGCTTATTTTCCCTGAGGAGAATTTGCAGAAATTTTGTAGTGGGGGCTTCTACTGTTTTCTTATTTTCAGTTTGTGCAGTTTTCTTAATAGAAGTTTCAGTGTTTTTCTTACTTCTAAGGTTATATTTCTTATGTACTTCGTTTATGGAAAAAGCATAACCTTGTTTGTAGTCAAATGATTCACTTGAATCTAATTGAATGTGTTGCATTTCAAATAACTCTTGGTCTTCCTGAGTGAGAAAGATAGTGTTATCATCATTTATACCCATTATGTTTATGGTGTCTTCATCATCAACATTGTGTTGAGAACTTTCAACATAGTACTCTTGAAATGGGAGTCTTATTGTCTGATCATGGGCTAATTCTTTAGATTTTTCTGTGTTTGTATTTTTTCTAAAGTTGGGATTTGTTGTTGATTATCCCTTTGAGGTCTTCTTTCTATGTTGTCTAATCTATCCATCATTCTCCATAAAGTTTTAGCTAGCTGATATATTTTTCCATCTCTACTAAAAGTCTCTTCTTTTATGGTTACTCTCCTCTCATTCCTCAATCTAGCTTTTCTAGCCAAAATATTTACTTCTACACTAATAGAATTTTTTTGCATTCTTTCTAAGGTTTTAGCATTTCTCTCCCTCAACTGATAAGCATGTCTGTGTCAAATCCATCAAGGAATTTGAGTAAGACAAAATCAGGAGTGGGTTTGAGATTAGCTGGGATTGAATTATAAACACTGTTGTATCTAGTGCAGTAGTCTTGGACCATTTCATTAGGAGCTCTTTTCATGGCATCAAATTCAGATAATATTTGGAGTGTATTTTTCTTCTTTTCCCATTTATTCAAAAATAATCTATGAAATACTGATAAATCAGATATACTACTAGGATTAAGACCTTTAAACCATTTTTTAACTTCCCTTATTAATGTTTGAGCAAAGAGTCTCATTTGTACATCAGAATCATCTATTTCATGAAGCTCAAAATCGTATGTCATCTTATTAATGTGTTTTTGGGCAGTGTAATGTGTGGTAGCATAAACTTGAGGTATTTTATTCTGGTAATCCTGAGGCATGTCATGTAACTGAGTTGGAAGAACTAGCGGAGCATACCTAGAAGCCATAGCTTGAATTTTAGCTTGGCTAGGAGGTATATTGGAAGTGCTTGTGGAAAAACTGGAAGTAATGGTTGATGCAGTTAAAGAAAAGGCTAATGAAACTAGAATATAAGATGGTGTACTAGAAAAAGTGGTGGATGAACTAAAGGATGAAGGTGGGGTGCTAGAAAAAAAAAAATTGGAATATATGAAGAACTACTTGGAAATGAGAATGATCTGTTTGAAATTGCAAAATATAAACTAGTGGATGATGTGGATGTGGGAGAAGATAGAAATAGTATTCTAGGTTGTAAGGGTTGTCTAGGGATAAATGGATCTATAGATTGGATGGTAATGGAAATTATAGATTATATAGTGGTATCGAAATGAGAAATAGAAGGTTTAGATATATATGCTAATAATTCAACTAATTCAATAGCTTCAATTATTTCCTTAAGAATAGTAGCATTTATTTCTTCAAGTTTATCATGGGATTTAAATATCTTTGATTCAGAATCTACTGAAACATTTTCTTGCTTTGTTTCAAGAAATGAAATAAAACCAGTATCTATAACATCACTACTTAAGTCATTTTCTGATTTACTTCTGAATAAAGAATGTTCAAAATTCAAGTCAAACTTTATGTCTTGTATACTCACTAACTCTTTTGGTAATGAATTTTCTCTAACTAAGGAAATTTTAGCACCTAAATCTTCTACTTGTTTATTCCTTTTTCCAATTCTATCTAGATTGTCTACTATAACAGCAGGTTTAGGATTCGGGTTTGACCTAGTATAGTAGATTTTTCTAGAATCCAGAATTACAGTTTTAATACTCACAACTTTAAAACGGTCTTAAAGGCAAAAGGATGATAAAAATGATTTCCTTTATGATCTATTTTAAGACTGAGGATTAGTTAATTCCCCAGTATGGTTGCCAGTATGTTATCACTCTTATAATTCTTAAGTTGTGAGATCTTTTATTTAAATTCTAAGAACATTAAAGGTAACCATAGACCAACTTTCAAACTCTAATATCTAGCCTTCTTAGGGTTCAAAGAGGGCTCTCTCTATAAGATTTAATTTTTTTTAATTATATGATATTAAGCTAGTTATGATGTGCAAATTGATTTTGGTTTGGTTTGGTTTGGTGAGAAAAAATCACTTAATGAGATGGATAGTGAGAGATTTTTTTTTCCATTGGCCTAAGGAGCCAAATGTCAAGTAGACACGACTAGGATCAAGGTCAAAAAGTCAATTTTTTTTAGGGTAAGATAGACAAGTTATTGAAGATCTAGGAAGGCTGATTGGTGAAGTGGTTTGATCGGGATAAAGAGAAATCAAGGATTCTTTGATCTGGATAAGGAAGGGGTAGACATGGGCCATTCGAAAGAGGGAGAAATTAAGGATTCCCTACTCTGGAAATCAACATAAAACATATAAATGATAACTAGTTAAAGACAAGGTGCTTTTAACAAATCCTATAATAATGCTCCTAGTTTATCATTCAAATTTGTAACACATATATGGATGCATGTAAAACATAAGAATATAAACAAAGATAGTAGAAAGTACTTCACTTAAATGGCTCATCACATGAATCCTGAAATAAGATGTTAGATGATTTGATCCAGTCTACTACTTGAACTTGCTACAAAAAGCCTTCAGGTACAGCTAAAATGACTATAGAAATCTTCAGCAATTTATTCCACAATAACACTTCAAAAGATGAAGTATATACACAAGAATGTTTACAAAATATACTAGAATAATCATAGGATTTTTTTTAAGGAAATAAAATATCTTTTACAACAAAATAGTGACAGCTACTTAACAACTTAGCAAGTTGTCCTATTTATCCAAATAAAATAGAAGTGTTGTTTTGGATTGGGTTTAGTTGGTTGCTTTGTTGTCTTCAACGCTGGCACAAGATATTTCAAATATGCTTTGAAATATTATCTTTTTATCCGATACTCTTTAATCAATTATACACTTTAACCACTGTTTAACTGCATTACTGCTGTTAAATCTATTTTTGACTGTGTAAAATCAGCAAACTGTTTTCATCCTTTTTACTGCAATTTTACTTTTATAGTAAGTCAGTGAGTGATTCCCGAGATTCTTCATCAGGAATTTTAATCTTTTTCAGCTTCCTAAAGTTCTCATCTGCCTCAGTGTATTTGGAAAATGTTGGTTTTATAACGAATAAGTGTTTTATCTCATGTTGTAGATAAAACAAGTCTTCAAAACTTGTATGTAAAACCTTTCCTGTAGGAATTCCTTGTCCCTCTATTTTTTCTACCCGTTATTTTGCATAATCTCTGATTTTCTTGTTATATTCCTCTTGTGGCATGAGTTAATCATTAATAACTAGGATGTTTGGTAAACTTTTTTTTCCTCAAAATATCAAATCTAAACATAGATTTGGTTATGGCTATGTTCATGTTTTCACATTTTTCTTTAGTTGCTTCATCATATTCTTCTTTTTAATTACTTTCCTTATTTCAAGGATTGTTTTTGTTCTGACTGTAATTTCTATCTCCTCTAGTTCTTGCAAGATTTGAAGGCACAATTGCAGTTGCCATGGGAATAACTGTGGGAACTCCCTGTGTTTTTGTAGTTTCCCTTTCATGGATAAGCTTGTCCATTTGGATTTCCATCTCTTTAATCTGAGCTGTCAATTGTAAAATCAAGTTCATCATATCATCTTTCTGGCTTACCTCTTGCACAATTTCCTTGGCTTGTGGGTGTTCTGTTGGTGGAAGCTTAAGTTATTTCCTAAGTTTTGCAATGTTAGCATTATTTTTCTTCACCAACTCTTCTGCAGCCTTCACATTAGCAGGATCATATCCTACTTTAATAACCAACTCTTCTAAAGAATTAATCCTAAGATCTTTAGCATATGAGGAAGCCTTATCCATCTTCATTTGATATCTCATATTTATTATTGTATTTTGAAGGTTTTGGGCACTCATTGCCTTTGTAGTAATGGTAGAATAAAGCATCTCAGAAGTTTTTCTGTGAAAATCAATTTGATCTAATCCATGGATACTCTTTGTAGGCACTTCAAGGTCAACTTTTTTGTAATCTCCGACTGTTTTGGGAGTCTTAACTGTTGGTTGAAGCACTGATATAATCAAATTCTTGTTTGGATAATCAAAAGCTGATAGAAGTCTATTCTGGATCCCTGGTGTTTGTTTTAACTACTAAGAATAAATCTCATTCTTGATTTCTTCTTTCTTGGCCTTTATCTGCTTATATTTCTCCTTGATGTCAATATATTTTTCCTCTGCTGACTATGAGGAGGATGCTTCCATATTCTACTGCTTCTCAACCATTTGTGTGTCTGAATTATCTTTATCCTGCTTATTTAGAATCTCTGTGGTTGGCTCATTTATAATGAATTTAGCAGCGTCTATGTTTGTCTCTAGAACATTTGTATCTTCCACTTCTATGGTCTCTTTTTCCTTATTTACTGGATTGAGATTAGGCTTTTTATTATACCTTAGTTTAAACCTAGTCTCAGTGGTTGTTTCAGTAGTGTAGGTACCTTCTTCTCTGACTCTTTTGGTAGCTTTATCTACTTGATTCACAGTTTCCAAGGTGTGACTAGTATCACCCTGTCTTACTGCTTCTATCAAGGTATTTTCTAGCCACTCTACTTGATTAGCATATTGTTCAATCTCTAGCCTTTTTTCATGAATATAAGGTGTCAATTTTCACTTCACCCTCGTTTTTCTGAGTATTCGTTGAGGATCATATTTCCATAAGAAGCTAAATTCAAATTTTCAATCCAATAATTGTTTTGTTGCTTCTATTGCTGCATCTCTGTGATTACAAATGAAGGGTCCTATTTGATTTTTCAACTTAAATTGGCTCTTATTTCTTGCTGCTAATAAATTGATTGAATCTGAATTGAGAATTTGCCTGATGTACTCCAAGGAAAAAACTCTCAATGGCACATACTTAGGTAGTTTATAGGGTAAAAGATTGGACCCAAAAAATCTGATTTATGTATGGTTATGATATAGGTACCAATCACATGTTTTACTTTGTTCTGACAGTTGTAGAAATTTCTTTATCTCATCATGGATTCTTGGTTATACCTTATTTGTAAGCATATTAACCAATGGATAAACAAAATATTCTATAAAATCTACATAACTGAACTCTGTGGACTCTTTTCTGATCAAATATGTCCAAAAGATGACTGAAAATGGACTTCCCTCTACATCTAGCCTCTGAAGTGTTATTGGAAACTCGTCTTCTTGAAAGTATAAGAACATATGAAAAAGAAAGGAAGTATATCTAAATACTCCCTCAATTGGAAATTTTACAAGTTGATCATGGATGTTATCAGCAACGCATTCAGCATAATTGCAAATGATAGAAGGAGACTCTCATGGTGCAAAGGTAGATATAAAACCTAGGATTTACTCATACGTATGCTCATCTATAAAATACCCTAGGATGAAGGACAACATGGATATGACATGCCTAGACCCTTATGGAAATTTTTAAGTAGAATAAGGAGGGTTTATTTTTGGGATTTCAACATAGGAAGGCATGAAATTTTGGAAAATCTGAAACCTTTTAGGAAAGTCCAGACCAATGTGAAGCTTGGTGAGTGCTTCTATGAATAAATGAATTGCATTGGGGTCTGGTTTGAGCTATAACATTAGGATTATTGACTCAGCAGTAATTGTGAACAACACTTCTTTATTTGCATTTACCATGGCTCTTTGTTCAAGTGCATAATAGGACTGACACAACCTTATAACTTCTGGACACTGATGAGTGAGTGGAACTACATACTTGGGTAGATTTGACTCCCAAATATGTACTTCATATCCTTGATCTGATGACTTTTCAAGACTCCAACAGTGGAGGTCTAACAGATTAAATTTTATCACTGGATCAGCTATTTTATAATCCACATCTGCCAAAGGTGTATGTTCAATGTCTACAACAGGAGGTTATAAAGGATTTACAACAATTGTAGTCTTGGAAGCCATTGCTGGGTTTGATTTTGACATTTTTAGACTTTCTAGGTACTTGAAACTCTGTATTTTTACTTTTTTGTACTCCTCTGTAAGTTTAAATTATTTACAGAAGTGTTTTTTACTTTAACAGAGGTTCTTTAAATAGAAATAGGCATAAAATGTCTTTTTCTTGGGTTTAAACCTTTAAATTTGGTTTCAAGTTGTTCTTCACTCTCTTACAAGTTTAGGAAATGATAGACAAGGGTTTCTTCTGATTTTTTCAAACAAAATGGACTAAAACTGGTTCAAATCGGGCATAGAAGGATTGGGTTTATTTGCAAAGGTTTTTTGGATAAATTCAGAGTTTTTTTCAAGGTCTACAAAGGCTGAATATTTAATTTTGCTTTAAAATCCAATTTGCAGTATCGAAACAAGGGTTTATCGGAGTTTTCAAAGTGAATTTGTTCTTTGTAGGCAACTACAAGGGTCTTTCTGTGGATGAATGGGCTTTACTAGGCTTAATTTCTCAGAATACTCCTTTTCAAATGATAAACAAGTTGTTTTATATGAAGAATACATGTTTGTGCAGGTATTTTGGTCTTTCAAATAATTCTGAGGCATCAGACAGTTTTCTGATAGCTTTGGAGGTCTCTTGGAAGTAAGTTGGATGCTTCTAGTGGTCTTGACAACAAATGCAGTGGTTTTTTCTGGCTCTCTTGGTGTGAAAACAATGTACCAGGAGCTTTTCTTCAATCGGGAGGATAAGCATATAAATAACGCAGAAAGGGTTCAATTGCATGCAATATGAAGCTTTTATAATGTTTTAGGTTAAGCAGGTAGGCATTGAATGCGTGTCATATCAGAGTAGAGGGTGGTTTTGGCGCGTGAAGGAGAAAACCGGGAATGGTTTATCGCATAGGCTTTGGGCGGTAAGCTATTTTGTGGGACGAATGTGATCCAGTGAAATTTTTCTGTGTGGAGGAGAGATAAGAGAGCCAAACCACCCATTTTGCAAATGTTGAAATGGTTAATGACTATGCTTTTAGATTTGTGATATAGCTTTGTGGACGTCGGATCTGAGGGCATGCATGTGAACGGTGGAGATTAACTGAGGAAGTTGCTTAGCAGATGGGGCGTGGGGCCCGGGCTTTTGATGTGGCGGGTTAGTTTTAACGTTAAAAATGTATGTTTTTAACGTAAAAACAATGTTTTATTTCGATAGGCAGAGTGTATTTTATTTAGCAAATGGGGTATTTACATAGGTTTAACAATCATTGGAGCGGGATTATAATGCTTTTAACCTATGGGGAAAAGGCTGGGGAATTATATTTAGCACATGGGTAATATAAACCATAAGTTAATGTTTAAATAATGGTTTTTTGGGATATTTTAAATAAAATGAGTTAATAAATATATACGGGAAGGGGTATTATAAAGGTTTTAATACTTTATGTTAAAAATTAATATGAAATGAAATGTGAATGAATGAAAATACATATAAATAAACTAAGTAAAGTGTAAACTAGACATTTTAGAATAAAATTATCCCATCTTGATATTTACACATAAACTTAGGATAAATTGTATTTTGTGTGTTTTTGAGTGTTTTTTGGATGAAATGAAATTAATTAAGAGGGGATTTTACTTTTTCTAAGAAAAAAGGTGTTTTACTTAGGAAAAGAGTTTGTATTTTTGGAAAAGGGTGAATATGCTGAGGAAATGGGCTTTGATGAAGGGAATCCAATATTTTAACCAATCAGTTATCAAGCCTTGGGTTCGGTCCCAACAGAAGTCATAGAAATTCTCTGAGCCTCTTTAACTGAAGGTTTTGAATACTGGATCATTGTGGGGGAGGGGAAATTAGTAATTTTCCCTATGATTCTTTATTGCATGCCTTGAACAACTGCTTTCTACCTACCCATCATTATTCTAACATTTTTTTTTACTTAATTTTCATTGGTGCATTTAAGCTTGCAACCCTAAATCCATTTTTCTTTTTAAAGCATAATCTATCTAATTATAACCTTATTTCATCTAAGGGCTCAGCTTAAACTATTGAGCTCCTCTTTATTCTCTAACTATCTACTGATTTGTCAAGTTTAAACTGTTTGACATATCTTTATTCTCTATCTAAAACATGAAATTCAAAGCATGAAAAGTTAAGATTAAATTATTTAACTGATCATGGATTATGGCATTTTAGACAATCTACACATAATCTTTATTTTTGCAGTAAAAGTAAATAGTAGTGCCATTTTGACTTGCTCACTTTCATGTCTTATTCTTATCCCTTTTTTTCTTTTGGGGTCCATTTTTTATTCTTTTTGATCTTTTCTTTTCTAACTCCATTGATATTTCTTTTAGGATTTTTACCCTCTTTTCATTTTATTATTATTTTCAAATATGGGAAAACAACTTGCAGAAAGCAAGGTATGTACATATTTACAAGACTATCAAAGTCAATTCAAAAATTATGAATCCTATTATTTTAGGACCCTAATAGCTTGAAGAGCCTAAACTTTGTGTCTCTTGTGTTTTAATAATTGACTTGATGAAAGACACAATAAGCTAACGAAGATAAGATCTAAGTGAAAGAAGCATAACAAGTATAACACAAGTAGTTATCAAGTAATAGAATTGAATTAAACTCTGCCCTACCAAATTCTCGACATGGTTTCGGAGTTAAGGTGCTAGAAATGGATATTTAACAAGCAGACACTCAAGTACCAAGAATATCAAGGATCAATTTTCTAGAAGGAAAAAGTCATAGATCTACATTGAAGAGTCAAAATTCAGTTTCTAAAGAGGCAGGTTGCATAAATTGGAAAGCCATCTCAAGAATATCAAATACCTTACTCAAAGGACTTATACATCAAGGTCATTTCAAGAAGAAATGCAAGATTAAGGAGGTGATCCTTATCTTCAAACTATCTCATTGAAGCCAAGTGAACATTATGGGAGACATCATCAAATCATCATTTTGTTGATGTCATCAAGCTATTCAAGATAATCTATTGCTTTACACCACTCTTGAAGAAGTCAATCTAAGAGGAAGCTTCTACTACTATATATATCATCATCAACAAATAATTTGGTTGTAGAATAAAATCATCTATTCAAGTAATTATATTTATGACTTCATCTGAATATGTCAAAATGTATTTTTGAAAAGAAAGAAACAAACTGGTTAGGGTTTCAAACTTTCTTTCATGGAAGAAAAGGAAAAATCTAAATAATGAATTAATCGACTATATCAAATACTTCAAAAGAAGATATTCAAGGAAGACATAAAGCTCAAAGGATTCTTATAAGAATCCATAAAGGACTCTCTCATCCCCTATGTATCAAAACTATAATCTTCAAAAGAAATATATGACAAATTGGTGGAGATATTCTCGGTAAGTACTGCAGGGAAACTAATATCTCTAATACAATAACTATACAATTTGGAGATGTCTAGAAATAACTTCATACTTTATGAAGATTTCTGGAAAGCGAGATCAATTAGAGGAATTGGGAGAATAAATTTCTGATAGAGAAATAACTACAGTGATGTTGAATGCTCTACCAAAGGAATGGAAAACTTAACTTCAAGAATATATAGGAATAAATAAGCAACACCATTCTAGGATATATGGTCTCTATGAGAATTAAAAGAGAAAAGGTTAAAAGATAAAGTGGATAAAGGATCAAATGAAGATAATGCTTCCATGTCAAGGAGAAAGGAAGATTCGGTAAGTTTGATCCTCAAGAATAAAATAAGAAACATGGATAAGATATGATGTTATGGATGTAATGAAATATTGTCCCAAATATAATGAGGACAAGAGGAAAAAGGAAGAATCCCATATCATCGGAAAAATGGAAAAACCTTATTCAAAGAAGCCTAAGAAAGAAGAAGTGAAATGTCTCTATCATGATTGAGATCATCTTCCTCTTTAAGAGGTATCTATTAGGTTGTAAAATAGTATGTTAGGAAGCATGGTATATTAGATAAATGCATCGCTTCGGGATTGGCATCATGATGGAAGCATTAAAGGAGGAGAACTCGTTGTAGGAGGATGGTATGTAACACATATGTGACATCTATGCTATAAGTGGCTCCAGGGAACCTCACTTGAAAAAAAAAAACATTTATGGAAGGCACTCATCAAGTTCAAAGGTCATCATTCAATAATCAATAAGGAAATAGGTGCTGACATTTTCTAATGGAATCTTGTTTGGATTCATTGGTTATAAAGAAAGAAAAATGATTATGGGATTAAGGTATGATGACATATTTATGAAGCCGTTCAAGGGAATGCAACTATTCATTCTAAGGAAACATGTTGTATAATGACTCAAAAATAAAAAGGATGAGGTACATGGATATATATTATATATATGCTGACATTGGATGTTATGAAGTCATGTGGTTGTAGGTAGTATACTTATATCTTCAAAAGTATGATCAATATAGAAAGTGGAAACTTTTCCAATGCACAGGTTTCCAAAAGGCATGATCTACACTAGATGAAATCAACATAATATGTCCTCATATGGAATATTAGGTGATTGTCATTATCAAGGAACTGTAGAATGGATTTCCTGGGAATGAAATAAAATTGTGTGGAGAAAGACAAAGGAAGATATCATGGGAAGTACAACCATGGAAAGAAGTATTCAACGTCCAAGGAAGTCAAGAAAACTTAATAGAAAAATCTCCTAGGAATATATGTAGACTTTGATAGAAGTAGTAAAAGATGGATATCCTTGAAAATACATATCTTTAGGAGATGTGTCAATCTGTAAACAAAGGATGTCAATGCCTACAAAAATATGTCATGGTGAAATATCACCACTAAGTTAAATTTTTAAGCATTCATATTTACAATTGAATAACATTTTATGATCTTATGCAAGCCTGCCAAATGAAAGTAGATGTTGTCCACAAGTTGATAACCATGTGGTAGGATGAAAGATGCTTGGAAGATATATGGTTCAAAAGAAAGCAACATAACATGAAGCTAGATCATATGAGAAGATTGATGGATCACTTTCTGATAGAAGGCATGACTCATGGATGAAAGTGATGGATGATTTGTGCCCTATGAATAGATGCCAAAGTTGGAGGCTCATTAATTCATGACATCAACAGAAGGAGTCCTTCATGAGAAGCTATATATTTTCATCATTGCTGCTACAAGTCCCTAATTAAGAGGGAGCCTGGTAATAATTTACTTACTTGGAAGAAACTTCATAATTCCTAAGCCAAAAAGAAATCTTAGGTACATTATTTGTATAATTTTATTCCTCTGTGTAATAAGTCCTCCCTATTTAAGAGGGAAAAATAGACACATCATTCTAGTTTTCACCTGGAAGACAGAATGTGGGATTGGGTAATCATTTGGAATCCGATGCTCTTTGAGAATGTGATAAGACGTTTTGATAGGAGTAGTCGTGAAAGGATGGATATTGTTTGAGGATTAGCTATCTTGATAAGAATAGTATTTTAAGGTCATACTCAGTGAACACCTTGGTGGAATATGTACCTTGGAGACAATGATGAAGGTGTCTGTAATCATTGGTCTCACCAACATTGTAGCTCTTGGTCTCATCGAGAGATGGAGTTGTTAGTCAAGGCCTTGTATTGTGACAATGTTGGATAATATCATGCTACAACATATAGATTACCAATCAAATTATTCTTATAATATTATTCAATGGTGACCATGTACCATTAAGAATACCTCCTTAGTTAAGAAGGAGTGTTGGAAAGTGTAACTAGGTTCGGTCTTCATAATGACTAGTAATTATGAAATTATGTAATGAAGAAGACAAAGATAATAAAATGTATTTTGTAAATACCTTCTTCATGGGTTTCATGAGCTAGGAGTTTTTATTATAGTTCAAAGACTTCTTCTTGATGTCTTTGGGGATTTCTCATCTTGTCATAATTGTATAATTTAGAGTCATGTATATGAAGTGTCGTTACAGTTGTGAAAGGACACATTCTTGATGTAAATATTATTCTCCAAGACCTTGTCACCGGGTCCCTTGATGTCGGCTCAAAGTATGATGTGAATCCCCTTGAAGAAGTTGGCCTACCTACCAATGATCATGTCAGCCTAGAACATAAGAAAAATCACTATTAATAGAGTGAATCATTCTCATTGTAAAGCATGCATCTTGGTCAAGATCTGCAATAAGGATCTAAGTTGCAGTTCAAAAAGAAGAAGGATATACAATGAAGGGTGAAGGCTACATGGCATGCATGAAAAAGGGTCAAGTATGCTACGAGGACAAGTTTGTATCAAGGAGTGAAGTTTGGATCTGAAATTAGTGCGAAAAGAAGATTGTATAAGTATTGTGAAAGAAATATCTTAGCGAAGAAAAGTGCCCTCTGTTTGGATCCATATCTATCTTGCATAAATTCATAAGTAACCACAATGTGAAGAAAGAAACAAGGACAAGGATGAAAAGTAATTAGGGACTTCTTGTTTTGGACTCATATATCTCGGAGGTTTGTAAAGGCGATTCAAATAAGGTACAGAAAGAAGACCTACGAAGGAAACATAAGGAGGCTGAGAAGAATATTGTAAGATGTACCCATGCTAGAGACTGAGCCTCTCTAGTATCAATGCAGTACAGTGCATAAAAATAAGTTCATCATAAGGAGCTTATAAGAGCAGTAAGGATAGTGACAAGGGTATTGGAGGCATACTGGTGTCAAGGGCCTATGTCATGGTCATGGTACTTGTCAATTGAAGATAGATAGGAATAATTAATTTTAGGTTTTCCTCTCCAAGAGGGAGAGGTTTTGGCCCTCGCTTGAAAAGCCTAAAATTTGTCTCTTGTGTTTTGATAATTGACTTGATGAAAGACATAATAAGCTAATGAAGATAAGATCTAAGATAAATAAGCATAAAAAGTATAACACAATTAGTTATCAAGTAAAAGAATTGAATTAAACTATGCCCTACCAAATTCTCAACACCGACCTCCCAACCTAAGCATTGTCGACTATAAAAATAATATACCTACTGAAACCACCCCACTATGTTATACTCAAGGCCTCCAGATAATAAATTAATTATAAAACAAAAAAACCTCAACTATCTGACCTCCCGACTTTGCGATCGACACAATATTAAAAAAAAATATTATCGCTCATAGTGTGGACAATAATTTTGTAGTTTTCACGCTTTGACAATCAATTACTAAAAATCTAGTCTTCTTTATTTATTTGTTCTGTAATTTTTTGACATGAAACATATAATTTAAAAATTGACAGAATAATTTGCATTCATGTTATCTAATGTGCAAGAAGGTTTTCTTTTTTTTGTGAATAACAAATGTACAAAAATAAAAGCCTTAAACACTTTTTTTTCTCTTTTTAATAATTAAGACGGACATGAGATCCAAAAACAATTTGTAAAAAAAAATTGTAACCACCCTACTACGTGACCTTCCAACCACGTGACTACCAATACGAGGTGACTATGAACACAAAGCGTCTGACCTTGCGACATTAGACTAAGTTACTTTCACCGCCACTTTTCTTATGCTATTATGCAAATATTAATCTATGCCCCCAACTCTCTATTACCCACCTCATTGCTTTAATGCTACATATATCCCATCTCAAATGTCCAATATTAGAACATGATAATCCTGATACAATCAGAATTTTTCCTGCCCACAGTTCTAACTGCAACAAGATAATCCTTATTCAATTATTTTTGTAAATTCAACATTTCACCCCTTTGCTCTGTAGTGAACATCCTTTATTATTATTCAAGAATGGCTGCATCATGACTCTTTGGATTTGCAGTATGCAAATATTTTAGTTGACATTTCTGCACTCTTCCCAAAGACCAGGTGTGTTGCTGCATGAACTACCTCTAGAAATTCCTCTCGATTGCAACCTAGTCTCAGGGATTCATTTCGCTTGTAGATATAAAGCATCACCTCTCCACTCTATCGAAGACATACTAAGAAGTTCCATGGTGTTACCCCTTCTAAGCTTGAGTGATAGCTACATTGAGGTATTACTGTCTCATGTCACTTATTTGCCTTCAAATATCGAATTCCTCGCATGGTGGCATAGGTTCTTCCACAACTATTATCTGACAAAAGCATGGCACCACCTCACAGTGGGCTTGCACATCACCTGCCACACACCAAATACTCAAGGATGCTCATGAACACTCTAAACAGTTTCTTGAGAATACTCATGAGTAGTCATTCCATTTTTCCATTGACAGGGTTTTGTGATCCTCATTGCCAAGCTCCCTGTGGCAGGAATGGAGGTTCGTGCAAAACAAAGGCTAAAGCCTATGAAAGTTCGACAATAAGACATAATTATCCCCATAACATTTTCTTCACCTTTCACATAATGTTTTGTTGAAAGTACAATATTTTGTAAACAAATATCTCAGTCTACATATTCATTGAGTCTGTCAAACAAATTTCTCTGTTATAAATTTGTGCATTAATACAAAGGGTCTCAGAACCCAATTCTTCTAACATGTCTTGTTTTGGAAAATAGATTCATGAGGTGCTTAATTTCAATTATTGAATTATTTATGATATCATCGAGCATTTAGGAAAAAATTGTTATAAGACTCTTCTTTAGTTTGAACTTCAGATACTCTATAATTACTATTCTTTACTATATTAACTTATTTAATTTTTCATACAAGCATAGGACACATCTGATGAGATCCATCATTAGGTACATTTGGAGGGGTTAATTGTCACCTTTTTTCCTTATTAAGTCTCCTTTTCTCACATTTAATCATAGTATGGTCTTATGTTGCTAGTGTAGATGGTGATTAAGGCTTATCATACTTCGAGTGCCTACAATGAGTTAAATGCAAGAAAATCATGAAGATATTGCATTTTTTATGAATAATTTTCCATTAAAGCTCGGAGTAGAAAAAAGGTAGAGATTTTAGGGATTTTCCACCTCCTTAACTCCCAAAGGCAGCCAAGGAATCCTCGAGATTCCCTCCAACAACTCAAAATCAAAGGCAGACAAGCAAACTCAAAATCAAGTGCACCAAAGCTACACTTCACTTTGTAGGTTTTAACCTTGTACAGAAATTATACACAAATGAATCTTAAAAAAAAAAAAAACAATAGTGAGAGCATAAAACATAAAACAAATATACACAGATATTTTCCCCCGAATCCCAAATCGGGACGACCAGCTTGATTTTTCATTATATTCATTTTAGTGTTACAACACATATATATAAATGCTGGAGCATACATAAACCCTAATCCATTAACCCTGGATTAGAACATAACCGTAGTTCCCTTGACCAGATCTACAAAATACAAAGGGCCGAAAACCATCATGCCCCAAAACCATGTGCAAACCCATGCACAAAACCATGGGCGGGTCTGCCCACCAAAAAATAAGGACCAAAATTTTTTTCCGAGGGCGTTGCCTTGGACCCTGATAGGGGGGGTTGTCGCCCCCCCTGCTACGCTTGGTGCAACGTACAGGGGGGGCTATCGCCCCCCCTATGACCCCACCACACGTGACTAGTCATGGAAAAAATATAACACATACCCAACATTCTCCCACTTGTTGTTTTCTTTCCGCAGGGGGCCACAGGAGAGCTGAGTCATTATCCCAAATTCGCAACACCCATTGTTTCTCTACACCAAGAGAAATTTTGAGTGCTCATAGACTTTGTCAATGCATCTGCAACATTCTTCAAGGTGTCCACCTTTTCCAGCAACACCCTTTTAGCATCAACCATATCTCTCACAAAGTGATATTGAACATAAATGTGCTCTGTCTTTGAATGATAAGAAGGATTCTTAGCCAAGAAAATTTCACTTTGGCTATCGTAGTCTATCCTTATATCTTGTTGCACCAACCCCATACTTGAACACAATCTCTGCAATGCTACTCGCTTCCCTTTTTTTGCATGAGTGGTCACAGGATTCGCTCGTAGTTGAAAGGCCACTACAAACTTTCTTTTACTCATCTAACCGACCGCACCTCCAAATAGGCTAAACACATACCACTTGTAGATCTTCTTTGGTCCAAATCCTCACCATTTCGCATCAACAAAAACCATGAACTTGTCCACGATTTCTTTCCTGCATTCTGCCTCCCCGGTACGCCACACGCTCAGGTGCCACATTTCGAAAACCCTCTTCATTGTTGTCCAATTCCTTCCCCGGGCTTGACATAAACCTGCTCAATACTCCCACTGCATGTGCGATGTCTAGTCTAGTACAGACCATTGCATACATCAGGCTACCCACTGCACTTGAATATGGAACACGGGACATATACTCCTCTTCTTCTTGTGTCTTGGGACACTGTTCAGCAGACAACTTTACACCTACAAGAATAGGAACATTTACTGGTTTACTATCCTGCATATTGAACCTCTACAATATAGTCTCCACATACTTCCTCTGGTTTAACCAGAGCTTCCTCTTTGCCCGATCTCTCTTAATTTCCATGCCCAAAATATAGTTTGAAGCACCTAGATCCTTCATGTCGAATTTGGAGAACAGTTGGGACTTCAAATCTTGGATAATTTCTTTGTCATTTCCAATCAACAAAATATCATCCACATACAAGACCAAATAAATGACACGGTCACCAATTAATTTAAAATAAACACAGTGATCCTCCTTGCTTCTGGTGAAGCCAAGTCCCCATATATAGGTATCAAATTTCTGATACCACATCCTTGGTGACTTTTTTAACCCATACATAGACTTTCTTAACCCGCATACTAGTTTCTTTTCCCTTCACCATAAAGCCTTTAGGTTGTTTCCTCTATGTAGACTTCCTCTTCCGCATCCCTTCTCAAGAAATGTTGTCTTCACATCCATCCGTTCTACCTCAAAATCAAATGCACAGCACAACATATAAAAGTAATCTAATAGAAGTAACTTTGGCAATAGGAGAAAAATATCAAAATAAATTCCCGCACTTGGGAATAACCTTTGGCGTTCAACCGAGCTTTGTATTTCTGTACCTTCTTCTACATTCATCTTCTTCTTAAACACCCATTTTCTCGATGGGCTTCCCTTCTAGCCGCAAACTCCACCGCATCCCATGCCTCATTTTTATGCAAGGATGCCATTTCATCAACCATGGCCTCCTTCCAGAGTTTTCCATCCTCTGAATCTACTACCTCCCTGACGGTTCTGGGATCATCATCAGTTATAGTTAAAGAAAAATTTGAACAGAAAGTAGATGGACTATACCTTTCTTGTTATCTTCTTTCCCGAACTAATCTTCTCACAGCTAGAGTTTGTGGCTCTTCCTCTTCATAGTCTTCTTCTGTTGTAGAGTCTGATTCATCCTCCTTTAGCTCAAACTATCTTTTAAGGTCCCTTTGGTAGGAATTAATGTTTAATAACATCTTTCACCTCTCTAAGCACCACATCTCGGCTATACACAACCTTCCTTGTTTCCGGGTTCCAAAGCTTGTAACCCTTTAAACCATCCTTAGACCCAATAAAGATGCACCTTTCAGATTTATTATCCAACTTGCTCCTTTTCTCCTTTGGAAAATGTACATATGCATCACATCCAAATACCCTCAGATGTGAAATAGAGGGTTTCTTACTAGTCCATACCTCATGTGGAGTCTTATCTTCCAACGATGATGAAGGTGATCTGTTAACCAAGTAACACGCAGTCTCCACTGCCTCTGCCTAGAATTCTTCTCCTAACCCGGTACCACTGAGCATGCTTCTTGCCTTTTCCATCAGCATTCTGTTCATTCTTTCTGCAACTCTGTTTTTTTGAGGTGTATATGGAGTATTCTTCTGCCGTGCTATACCACACTTCTTACAAAACTTTTCAAATTCCTTCTTGCAGAACTCCCCACCATTATCTATCCTCAGCACCTTTATCTTCTTCTCTATCTATTTTTTCACTAGAGCATTAAATTCTTTATATATGTCAAAGACTTCAGATTTCTTCCTTAAGAAATATATCCATGTATTCCTTGAGAAGTCATCTATGAATGAAACATAATACACAGACTTACCCAGTGATGGAACTGACACAGGTCCAAACACATCAATGTGCACAACCTCTGATATCTTGTTTGCCCTCTTAGCACTAGAAGAAAAACTCACCCGATTATGCTTCCCATGCACACAATGTTCACAGAAATTGAAATCCAGAGAGCTATTAGACATACCTTCTACCATACCATTTCCATGCAATATCCGAAGGCCCTTATCTCCAATATGTCCAAGCCTTTGATGCCATAGCATGGTATTTTCTCCAGATGCCGCTAAGCTTTCCGCTCCACTTTCGGGAACCACAGAATTGTTGCACCCATCAATAACAATGTTGCCCTGAAGCTTGTAAGAGTTCCAATCCAAACTCCCTGCACTAATACCAATTCTCCCTGAACCATCTTACATGTATATTTCTCGAACACTGTTTTTACACCTGCATCATCCATCTTTCTTACAAAAATCAGGTTTCTGGCCAATGCAGGAATGTGAAGAACACCAAGAAGTGTTCTAATCCTTCCACCTTGTAGCTTCAGCGTGAATTTTCCACGTCTGTTGATTCTAGCCTTCCTATCATCACCTAAGAAGACATCACCACCATGATATTTCTCATACTCGCAAAACCACTCCCTATGAGGAGTGAAGTGAAATGATGCACCCGAGTCAATCAACCATTACTCATGATCTACATGTGTATTTGAAGAAGAAGCCAAATACACATCCCCACCTTCATTCGAGGTGGTTTTTGCCTCTGTAGAAGGATCATCATTAGATCCCTTTCCTTTCTCAGGAGCTTTAGATCTGCAGTCCTTTTTGTAGTGCCCTTCCTTTCCGCATTACCAGCACACCATTACAAACTTTCCAGGAGATTTAGATCTCCCTCTAGATTTAGATCTCCCACTCGAAACCTTATTCTTGTTTATGTTCTGGGACCTTCCTCATACAGATAAGGCATCTCCATTATGACCCTCACTATTTCTTCGTCTCATTTCCTCCGACAGCAAGGCTGAGATAATGTCATCAAAATTCAAGTTAGTTGTATTGCTACCTATCTCAATAACCAGACTATCCCATGAATCTGGTAGAGAACACAACAAACTGATGCACTTATCTTCATCTGAGATTTAATATCAACAGATGACAACTGACTTACCACACTATTGAAGGCGTTCATATGCTCTGTCACCGAGTCTCCATCCTTCATCCTCAGGTTATACAGCTTTTTTGCAGGAAAAATGTATTCACCAGAGACTTAGATTGGTACAAAGTCCCTAGCTTGTCCCACAAGGTCTTCGTCGTAGCTTCCCCAGATACATTCAACAATACTGAATCTGAGACACACAACCGTATTGCACTCTTTGCCTTCCGATCCAACTTCTTCCAGTCTTCATCTAACATTGTCGTTGGTTTAGTACTCGAATCTACCGCAATCCACTGATCTTTATCCACCAAAAGATCCTCCATCTTGAGCTTCCACAACTCAAAACTCTGACCATTAAATTTCTCGATCTCTATCTTCCCGCTGCTCGCCATCTTCTTTCACTGTAAGAATCGATTCTACAGATCTCCCACTGAATAGGGTCTACCTTCGGCCCGAGCAAAAAACCCTCAGCAGCAAAGGCGTCCCCTTGAAGCCGAAACAGCTTTGATACCAAATGTAGGTTTTAACCCTGTACAAAAATTATCTGCAAACGAATCTTAAAAACAGAAAATAAACAATATTAAAAGCATAAAACATAAAACAAATATACACAGAGATTTTCCCCTGAATCCCAAATCGGGACGACCAGCTTGATTTTTCATTATATTCCTTTTAGTGTTACAACACCTATATATACATTTCGAAGCATACATAAACCCCGATCCATTAACCCTGTATTAGAACATAAATATAGTTCCCTTGATCGGATCTACAAAATACTAGGGGCCGAAAACCATCATGCCCCAAAACCATGTGCAAACCCATGCACAAAACCATGGGCGGGTCCGCCCACCAGAAAATAAGGACCAAATTTTTTTTCTCGGGCCGCTACCCTGGACCCTAACAAGGGGGGCTGCCACCCCCCCTGTGATCCCCCTGTTGCGCTTGGTGCAAAGTACAGAGGGGGCTATCGCCCCCCTTGTGACCCCACTGTGCATGACTAGTCGTGGAAAGAATATAACACATACCCAACACACTTGCAATCAAAGTGGACACATCACCTACTTTTTAGGGAGTTGTTGGTAGCTACCCTCTAGGTTAAATAGGGTTGAGAAAGGGCTCATTAGGATTCGAAATTTGAAGGAAGATAATAGACTCTTAGCTCTTGTAATAGGTTTTTGAGACTTTCATGTTGATGTAAAGAGACTATTTTCTACAATAAGATAAGTGCTCAGATTATGCTTCACTAGTGTAGTTTCAGAGGGCTATGCTTGTGGGTTAGGGCCCAATCCATTGACATTAGTCTCTCTTGTGTATTCTTTATTTAATTTTATGTCATTGTAGTAAGTTTTCTTATGAGTATTATCTAGTTTGCTTACTTATTCAATTCATTGTTTTTAGTTTGCTTCAATTTGTCTTTTGTTGTATATTAAGCTTGCTTACATGTTGGTATAATAGTTTATAAACTCAGAAAGTTGTGTGTCAAGCCACCCTCTCTCATCTGTTTTATTGGAGCTTAAGTAGGGTAGACCTTCTCCACAGGCCAAAATTTATTTTTAGTTTATGATTTATTGGAATGAATATTTAGGTTGTTTTACTGCCATGAACATGTTTAGAATTACGTGTTATATTTTTGTTTGTAGGCTAAAGTAGGTTTTATTTCCAAATTCAACTCATCTTTTCCATTTCCTTCATCATGAATTTATCAATATTTTTTGCATGAACAAGTATTTTTCTTGCAGGTTCAAGTAGAACAGCAAAGGAGTACTTCACCAGCACCTTCAGCTTCATTTCTCACCTTTCATCAACCTTTTATTCATAAAATCACCATCAACCTTGTTTTCATATTTTTCACCTTCACACCGTGAGAAAACCCTAGAGGTCCAAGACAGACTTCTCAAGAGGTTCTGAGCTTGGCCAATGGGTTGGCCACCTTCCTCTCATACAAACACACCTTCACTCCACCTTCCCTACACTTTTATCGCCCATTTTTGGCCTCAGATTTCCCTTGGAATGCTCCCTATAGCAATTCAGAACTTTCCTGTAGCACTACAGGAAACCTGTAACAGCACTTGTAGCAGCACCAATGGGCCCCTCCTGAAGCCAAAAAACCACCATCCACCTCATCTAGACCTGCCAAAACCACCCAGACACCTTCAACCTTGCACCCATGAGTTCAATCCCTTCATAAGCCACCTTAACACTTTCTCCTCCTAGCTGCAAAACAATGCATTTACAAGCATAGTTAGGTCATGATTAGTTGCATGATTAAAAGAATGATAGCTCAAACATAAAGTAGACAGAGTGTGTTTATCCATTTTTCCCAACAATTTTGGATTAGGTTAGCTTCCTTTATGCAATTTCAATTCAACAATTTACTTCATGCAATATGCCTAGTTTTCTTCCATTTCTTATCGTAGCTTAATGTGTAGATTTCTTTCATTGTAGAGTAGTTAGATGTTCTTTCTTGTTGTAGAATATTTATTTTATTACTGATAGAGTAACAAATTTGAATCATTTTTAGCCCTAGGTCTAAATTCATAAGTGTGACAGAATTCATTCAGAAACCCTAGAAATAACACCCTTTCGTAGAGCTCAGAAGAGGATGACATGAGTAGAATGCATCTGCTATGTATATAGAATTGTCACCTTCAAGTTTGTATGAACCCTGGGTAGATAAAGTAAAGTAAGGCAGCCTCTGGGAGTTGTAGCATTCTTGGTGCAATACCAGGGCTCACCACTTTTTGGCGCCGTTTCCGGGGAGGTGTCTAGTAGATGTTTGATTTTGTTTTAGTATTATTTTCTACTTTACTTTTACATGTTGTTTAAAAAATATTGAAAAATAAAAAAAAATATGATTTTCATGACTCGTAGGAGTAGGGATACTCAAGGAGTTTTTTTACCTAAAACCCCCACATCACTACATAGTCACTCTTCACTCTTCTTCAGTGGTTGTGAGGTTGAACACACCATAGGTGAGTCTTCTAAAATTTTTGAAGAACCTAGTGGAGTAGAATAAGATCTTGTTTCACCAGAGGAACTTGCTTCACCTATTCAAACCATGGTTGAAACTTAAGCACGTGGATTACTTCCCATTAGAGAGGCATATGGGGAAACTAAAATGAAGAAAATTAGCCCCTCAACCCTTCCACATTTCCATGGAATTACCTTTGAAGAGCCTGACACATTCATGTTTGAATTTGTTGTTGTCTATAGGACCCATGACTAAGCCTCAGATGACCAAAAGCTGAAGCTATTCCCATCTACCCTTAAGGATGCAGCATTCCACTAGTTCACGGGTCTACTTGGGAACAACATCACTACCTAGGTATAGATGCAAGAGGCCTTCAACAATAAGTACAAGGACTACTATAGGTCTAAGGAAACTAAAGATGAAATATTCAGGATGACTCTAGGGCCTGATGAATCCCTAGAGGAATATGAATAGAGGTTCCAATTAAACTATAAGAGAGCCAATTGTACCCTTGATCCTGGATCACTTAAAATATTACTTCTCTGAGGGATCAGGAAGGAGGTTATAGAAACCCTCAATATGTTATTAGGAGGAGATATCTACCAGATGCCTTATGAGACAACCAAAATTGTCTTCAGGAACCATTCTAGGGCAGCTAGGAAAAAAGGCAAAGCTAGCCAAAGTACAACCAATACCCCTTCCTCTTCCACCTCCATCAAGCATGAGATTGGAAATATGTTGGAGGACTTCAAGAGTGACATGTTGCACACCTTTTCCTTGCAAATGGACACAATTCAAGAGGAAGCAAGAGGAAGATGAAAGAGCCTTGGCTATATTTTTCCCTAATAAAACACCCTAGAAATGAATGTCCATTAAATTTCATAGAGTTTTTATTAGTCTATGAGGAGAATCGTGCCACAGAAAAGTGTCCCTCCTTACCTGGACTCAAAGTTGTATATCAAGGTGGGGAATTAGGACTAGAACAACTATGTTTCATCAACCAGATAATGCCTTAGGGCCCTCAGTCATATCAGCAAGTTATGCAAGGTGCACCATATTCCTACTATCACAATAATCAAAATGCACCTATGCAATCTTGGTACACCCCCACTCCTCCATCCTGGCCTTCACATTCTACTTGGCCTTACAACCCTCCATATCATCCTTAGCCTGTGAACCAACCATTTTAGCAGTCTGTTCCTCAACAACCTTAGTGGAACAACCCATCCCAAGGGTGGAGGCCTCAACATAATCAACCACCTGCTATAATTCCTCCACCCCAATCTCAACCTCAGCTTACTCATGCTACTCCACCCAAGCTGCCTCATATGCGTGCACAGCCTAATCTAAACCCAAACAACAGACAGGCACATCAGGTTTATAATGGAGAGACATCATATCCAACTTATGTTGTGGAGATATAGGAGATTAATCTCAGGTCAGGTTGAGTAATACCTAAAAACCACCCTCCATATCCACCTGTATAGGTTGAGGAGGAAAAGGAAGAAAGTAACACTCGGATCCAACAACCTCCTTTTCCTGAGCGCTTGATCCATTCCATTCAGCACACCCCAGAGGAGACTGAACTTCTAGGAGAACTGAAAAATTTGTGTGTAAAAATACCCCTTCTCTAGGCCATTAAGGATGTCCCTATTTACAATAGGCTCATCAAGGAAAAGTGCTTCAAGAAACCTAGGAGAAAGAAGAAAGACACCCCCACCATCAATGTAGTAGGAGAGATGTCTGACTTAATATTGGGAAGGGTGATCTTCCTAAAGTACCTGGACCCTCGTAGTCCAGTTTTGGATGTGCACGTAAATGGTGTCATAGTCCCCAATACTCTGATTGATCTCAGCGTTTCCATCAATGTTATGACCAAGGAAACTATGTTGAAACTCTACCTCCAAGGGACTTTGAGGAAAACCATAACAATTCTGCAACTTGTAGATCGGTCCACAATAACTACAGAAGGAATTGTTGTGGATGTTATGGTTTCAATTTAATCTTGGTAGTTTCCTATAGATTTCTTGGTTCTTCAGCCAAAAACCAATTTTAATGGATGTTCTCTAATCTTAGGAAGACCTTGGTTAGCCACTGTCGATTCTTATATCAGTTTTCAGGTTAGAAACATGACTTTTAAGAATGGGCTCTTCTCTAAATAGTTGGTCTTATATCCTCCAGCCCAGCCTTCCATTGACCATGATCTACCTATATGGTTGTAGGATGAAGAAGATGAAGTATACAACACTACCCCCATTTGTACCATAGATGTTGTTCTTAGAGGGGGGTAGCTTGATGAATATGAACTCATCGACCATGTCATTCAAAACCAGTCCCCCACTAACAGCCCGCTTGAAAACCTAGTTAAAGAATCTGAAAGCTACCCTTGGATGTAACTGCACTCAGTTGATTCAACCTCTGAAACCACCAAGGCTATGGAGTTTGGCCCATTCAAATCTTTGAAAATTAATTCAAACCTCTTAGATAGATAAGAAGAGAAGTTATTCCAGCTTTTGAAAGAAAACATAGATGCATTTTCTTGGGATTACAAGGACATGAAAGGGGTGCATCCCTCGGTATGTAGACATCATATTTACATTAAGGAAGCATGCAATCCTGTGCGCCAACCCCAAAGGCGGATGAACCTACCTCTAAAAGACATATTCAAGGAAGAACTGCAAAAAAATTTAGATGCAAGTGTCATTTATCCTATATCAGACAGTGAGTGGGTATCTCCTCTTGTCCTAGTCCTGAAAAAGAGTGGAAAATTGTGAATCTGTATGATTATTGGGAACTCAAAAAAGCCACCAAGAAGGACCATTTCCCTTGGCCCTTTATAGAGCAAGTCATGGATGGCGTTGCAGGAAAGAAGTTATTTTCCTTCTTATATGGGTTCAACAAGTATAACCAGATCCAAATCAGCCCTGAAGACTTGGACTCAACTAGTTTCACATGTCCTTAGGGTGCCTTTTCTTCCAGAGTCATACCCTTTGGGTCGTGTAATGCCCCAGCTACCTTCTAAAGATTTGTCTTGAGCATTTTCTCTGATCTAGTCCATGACTCAGTTGAAATATACACGGATGATTTCACACCCTAAGGGGATGCCTTCCAGGAAGCTATCCCCAATTTGGGAAAAGTGTTGAGAAGATGCATTGATATGCATCACTCCCTGAGCCTAGAAAAGAATGAATTATTGAAAAAATCAAGATTTGTATTGGGACACTCAATCTCCCAAGTAGGAATACAGTTGGACCCGAACAAAATCACCATCATCAAAAGGGTACCTACTCCTCAAAAGTAGGGATATGTTAGGAGTTTCTTAGGTTTAGATGGCTACCATAAAAGTTTCATTAAAGATTTCAATAATTTAGCTTCACCACTATTTGGTTTGTTGGCCAAATATTCTAATTTTATTTGGTCCAGTTTCTGTCAAGAATATTTTTAGCTCATTAAGGGAAATTCAACTACTGCTCTAATTCTCTGAGGTCTAAATTGGACTCTGCCTTTCCACATCCACACAGATGCATCAGATAAAGTTGTGGGGGAAACCTTGGGGAAGTTAGAAGACAAATTACCTTATGCAATATATTTCATCAGTAATAACTTGTCCAAGGCCAAACTCAATTATATTGTCACAGATAAGGAAATTTTAGCCATTGTCCATGCTTTAACAAAATTTAGACATTATATCACTCGCTATCAGGCCTTTGTACACATTGACCATGCAACCATAAAATATTTAATGAAAAAACCAGATGTTAATGCTAGAGAAATTAGATGGTTGTTACTATTACAACGGTTTTACCTAACCATTGTTGATAAACCTGGAAAGGAGAATGTTGTTGTAGATTTTTTATCCAAGTTAGCTCTATCTGTATATGAAGAAGGAATGGTTGATGACCAGCCAGATGAACATCTCTTCGCTATCTCAACACTCTCACCATGGTTTACTGACATAGCTAAATACTTGGTTGCTAAAAATTTCACTCCTAACCTCTCATTCAAGGAGAAAATCAAGATCATCAGAAAAATCGCCCCTTTCACACGAATTAGGGGAAATATCTTCAAGCTAGGCCCTGACCAAATTATCAAAAGATGTGTGAGTTTGATATGCTCTCTGCATGTCATGATAGCCCTTTTGGATGCCACTTTTTTGCAAAAAGGACTGCCTGCAATGCTTTGCAGGCATGTTACTATTGACCTACCCTTCACCAAGATGCCCGAAGATACACTAGCAAGTGTGACCAGTGCCAAAGTATGGGGAAACATACACAGAGGATGAGATGCCTTTGCACCCTCAGGTGGCTCTTGAGCCATTTGAAAAGTGGGGCATGGACTTCATTAGATCTATTGATCCACCATATGGCCATAAAAAGTATATCATCATCTGCACTGACTACCTGAAAAAGTGGGCTTAAACTAAATATGTGCATGTAGAAACCGAGGAGAAGGTAGCATAATTTCTGAGAGAGAATGTTTTTTACAAATTTAGATACCCTAGATAGGTATTCACTGATAAGGGGGCACAATGCACATCTCATCTCATTAAGAATATTCTGAGGAGGCACAAGATAAAGCATAAGACTTCCACTGCCTACCACCCTCAAGAAAATGGCCGAGTGGAAGTGACCAATAGAGCCTTGGAGAATATCCTCACCAAGGTTGTGAGCAGCAGCAAAAAATATTTGGCAGACAGATTGGTAGAAGCTATTGGGGCCTACAAAACTACTTGGAAAACAACAATAGGGTTCACTCCTTATGACCCGGTCTATGGCAAGAAAGCTTCACTTTCAATTGAATTTGAGTTCAACACCTTAAGGATGGCAGCTGGGTTAGAACTAGATATATCAAAGGTCCAACAAGAGAGGTTTTTGCAATTAAATGGATTGGATGAGTCCTGGATGCAAGAACTCCTTCACACAGAAGTGATTCAGCTACAAAGGAAGGTTTGGCATGAAAAGTACATTAAGGAAAAGACCTTTCAAGAAGGAAATTGGGCGTTGTTGTATGACTCAAGGTGTAAGGATTTAAAAGGAAAACTAATGACAAGATGGTTGGGATCCTACAAAGTGAACAAATGTTATGATAATGGCACAATTCAGTTCAAAACCATAGATGACGAAGAAATTCCCCTACTTGTCAATGGTTACAGGATTAAGGTTTACAAAAATCCCTTGTCTAGGGAAAAATTTATAAATTCAATAAACGGGGAGGTGTATGTCATGGGAGACTCCATAGTTTCTAGCACCTACCCCTCCTAGAAAAAAATAAAAAATAAAAATAAATATGCATGGGTGAAGACCTCTTTGAGGCACCCAAGGCAAAATCCAAGTTGAAAACCTCCATGAGGCAATACTGGAGCAAAAAATATGAGAGAAAAAGAAAAAATAGAGAATAAAATATCCTTGGGTGAAAACCTCTCTGAGGTGCCCAAGGCAAGCCTGTGGGTTGAAAACCTCTGTGGAGGCAGTCCACTTTCCTTCAAAAAAAAAAAGAGAAAAAAAAAAATAAACAAAAATACTTATGCACTTATTTGTTTTTCTGTTTTGCAGGTTATTGATCAAAGATGGTTTTTAGGATCCAGAGGAGAAGTTTTTATTCATTTCTCATTCTCCTATGCTTGCACAGTCCATGAACCACTCCAGCATACACTCATTTATTCATTACACCCTTCAGATAGGAAAATTTTTCATTTTTTTCTCCTAATTGTAATTGCTACAGGAAAATCCAACAGCTACAAGACTCTTGTAGCACTACAAGAAACTCATATAAATACTAAAGGAAACTCATTCATGAAGGAAGGATCTCTCTCAATGATTTATGAACTTCAAGGAGAGAACGATAATTTATGTTTTTCATGTACCTACCACTCCTAACCCCTTATTTTACTCCATGCACAAGGATTCACTCTCTAAACCCTATGTTGTGCCATTAGCAGCTAGACCATTTGAAACTTGGCATGATACCTCTTCAAACACCTATCCACCACTCCATTCCTAGCCTCCATAAACCATTTCCCTCCATTTTATAGCAAGAAGAAGCAAGAAGAAGACTGTTACAGGAATTGGAAAATTTCCTATGGCAAATCTATGTGTGGCACAACAAGGCCAAAAATTAAAGAAAAAATTATGGATATGACTTCAAAATACCACCAGCAGACTCCAGGAGAGTTGATTAAACTAGCCAAATCATCTAAATACCTCCATACAGCACCAGCAACAAGAAAATACAAAAAATGATTAAGCAGCTCACTCAGAAAATAAACAAGAAAATAAAAATACAACAGAGGAAATATCATGGATGCAACCACCAACTCCAGCTCCTTGCACCAGCTCATTATGCACCACACCAGCACCAGGTAGGCTTAGGTATGGCCCTTCACCTATCGTTATGCATTCATAATGACCAAAATGGTTTAATGTTGATTTTTAGAAATTTAAAAGGCAAAAAGGTGGCAAGTTAACTTGGCCACCTTCGTAAAGTTAAACTGGAGGAAAATTAAGAGTACATGCCACATAGGAAATTCAAATCAAGTCAAGAGGAAGTGAAATAGTATGAATAAGGTGATTACGAGGCTAAAAAATCATTAACTGGAGTGGGACCAACAGTCTCAAAGAGGAAAACTCGTGTTAAGTACGAGTCATCACCCCGCTCCAAATTTAGTTAAAATTCCATAAAGGTGAGTTTTGTCTCATTTTCACCATTTCGTGGAGCATTTTTAAGAGAATCGAAATTAAGAGAGCAGTGGGATCAATCAAGGAGAGCAACATTGAGATCAGAGCTTGCATGCACCATCGTGTTATAGGAAACAAAGATTTCCTACATGCAACTACAGAGGCAGATCAATAGGGGTACAGAGGGTAACACAGAGTCACCTATGGGTGAAATTGGTTCCTAAGGAAATGATATAACAAACAAATACACTAGAGGACAAAGGGAAGTGGTTTCCATCCTCCAGTACTGAGATTTCTCTATAAAATTTACACACAACAAGTTAAATTTGGAAATTAAAGGGTAAAAATTTTGTGTTTGTTTAAGACCACCATCTCCAAGACATCTTCACACAACTCTCAAACATATCACCACCTTCCTATCATGGCCATTAAAACGGGATGGGGATTCAATAGAAGGGATCCCAATGACATTAAAATAATTAGGCAACATTCTCAAGTCATGCAAATTTACAGAAATCACCAATGACTAGGGTTTTTCGAGCTTTTAAAATTTTTTGATGAAGATATAGCTCGATAATTTGCAGTGGATCTACAATCACACTAAGAGGAGAGAGTCGTCATTGTGGTTAGGGGCCTAGCAATCACATTGTCACCTGAAGTCATAAGCAGAATCACTACATTTCCCTTAGGAGTTAAATGGGTTAAAGAGAGAATTCCAAGAACTGCATCCAATAAGAGTTTCTTTATGTCGGGAGAATAATACATTGAGGACAAGAATGGAGTGAGGAGAGAAAGCCTTCCATACCCCTGGGATGAAGTAGCCTTCCATATCATGCAATTTATTCCTTGTGAAGGCAAGCTTAGTGTAGTCTATGGGTACCATTTCAGGTTATTGAATGAGCTTAGGTTTCAAGGAGAACTCCCTCTAGAGCAGAGATTAAGCATCACTCATTTCCTCCCGAACTCAATAACAGACATGAGAAATAAGGTGAGGAAAAGAAAATACGAGCATTTGGCCCATCATGGCCTTATAAAACTGATAGTAAATGATTCTTTGAGAATATTAAACCTACCTATATCTTGGTCCTCTTTCATAGACATGGATATGGAAGCCTTCATAGCCACCCAAATAGGACAAACCTTTGCCTCTAGTCTTACAGAGAGGAGGTAGAAGAAGAAGAAGAGGAGGTTGAAGAGGAGATAGAAGAAGAAGAAGAGGAGGCAGAATATGAGGAAGGAAAATAAGAGATGGAGATGGAAACAGAAAACATAGAGACATTAGAGACAGAGAAAGAAAAATCTGAGGGGAAGAAGGAAGAAAAGATAGAGGAAAAAAAATAATTGGACTCTGTCCTAGGCATTGAAACCTACCCTCAAGACACCAACATGTCACCAAAAATTACAGATCAGGAAATTGATGTTACCCTAGCCACTTTGAGCACACCTATAAAAACAAAAAGGAAGAGGAAAACACCTATGTATTTCAGGACAA
The DNA here is from genome assembly GCA_034641835.2 of Pinus albicaulis. NCBI lineage: Eukaryota > Viridiplantae > Streptophyta > Pinopsida > Pinales > Pinaceae > Pinus > Pinus albicaulis. Next base: position 557,258,949 of record CM076574.1, read on the forward strand.
GGAAGAGTCAAAGGGTGAGGCAAGGTAAACCACTGACTCCCACTAAGAGGCTTGTTTCCATTGAGGAATCACCAAAGAAAAATGATGACATAAGGTTAGAAGAAGGAAGGGTGCAAGAGGTCACCTCACCTATGAGGACCCATGTGACCTACATTAGAACACACTTAGCAAGGTTGGCATCCCATACACCTCATGCAACCCCCACAGGCCTTTAAAATACTGAAAAAAATAGCAAAAAGCAAGCAAAATAGGGTCTTTGGCAAGCAAAACAGAGTTTGCTACAGGAAACTCTGTCTTTGCTACAAGAAACTCTAGCAAACCCAGAATTAGAGAAAAATACCTTGGTTGATGAATAAAATACAACCATATATGGGAAAGAGGTAAAATAAGTGGAGGAAAAGGTACAGGGTGAAGGACAAGATGAAAAAGAGGGAGAAAAATATGACATTGAGGATCCCACTTCACCAAAACCGGTCCTCAAATATGTAGCATTAGTGCCAAACCCTAGCCCTCAACCCAATCTCAGCTCCTACTACATATATATTGAAAGGGGCATATTGATTCCTTAGAATTTCATAGTGCCTTTATTCTATCAGTTGGAAGAGGAGAGGGCATGCACTCATCATTGGATGAAGCTTTCCACATCTAAAATTTTGCATGACATAGGGGTCATGGAGGAAAAATTGGTTGAGTTGGGGAAGTACTTATCTGATGTTGGGCTCAGAGAATCCATAACTACAAGGAAAATACCCTCTAGCAGATGTTTTTGAGGAATCCCTTATAAAAATAGCCCAGATATCCATTTGTAGTGTAGGTCACTAGAGGAGGTTGACGAGTGGAGTTTTTTGCAGACGTTTTTTTTGTGGTGTGTTTCTAATCATAAAACGCACCAATGTGTTTTATGAAAATCACACTGGTGTGTATTACCAATTGGCACACCAAGACACCATGCTCTTCGTACAAACCATCCTGGTGCGTCTAAGTACTACAGTGCACCAGTTCTCCACGTATAAACTGACCCAATGCATCTCTATAATCCAGCGCACCGTAACGATGTGTGGTGCACCATTGATAAACCGCCTGGTGCATCTCAAAATCGAGCATATTGAAAAAGGGTTAATTTAAAAAATATATATATCGGTCGTAAAAACCTCATTTTTACTTGTTCAGTGCTCTAGAACTCTCAAGCACCGGTGTGATTTTGTCTTCTCTGAGGTGGCCTTCCATCGTTGCTTGCATTGTTGTTGTTTGTGCTCAACCTAGTCTCCTAAATTGAGTTCATTAATTGTCAACCAGGGTTGGTAAACTGCTGAAGTGTGGTGCACTATATGTGCCTAGGTATTTGTTTCTCACTACGTTGTGTCTAGTGTTTTATGATGTTTTTGGTTTTTTATGGTTTTATGTTCACAAGGGAAAGAACTAAATGCTGGTGAGAAGAAGCTATTGGTTAAAAATAGAGTGAAGCCTAAATTATGGATGGCAAATGACAAATGCAAATACTAAAACAGAACAAAGCCTAACTATGGCTAGAAAACAACAAATACAAAGCTTGATAATGACTTCAAGGAAATAAATCACAACATGAGCTTAAACTTGTCCAATTCATTCATTAAATATGTTTTGGAAGAGCTTGAGAAATGGGCAAGTTAAGTGTAAATGAAGTTCTCCTAACTAAACAATCAAACAATCAACTTACAATGTTACAACATCTCATCCATGTTTAAAGATCTATTGGAATATATTTGGAAAAGAAAATTTGTAGCATCATAATATTTCTATTCTAAACTAGCTTCTAATTCTGTTCTGCAACTCAATTTAACACCACTAGGCCTCACTCAGAAGTTATAGATTTCCTTTTTAGAATGGTCTTTTGAGAAAAGGCTTGTTTGTGAAATGGTAAAAAGGTTGCAAAATACTCTAGGTCTTAAACTGATACTAACTCCTGTCCAAATGATTATGCATTGATATGAGGTTGGAACAAAAGAAGTTTTGTAAATAATGAAGACCGTGGTATTTGAGTTTAACAACTAATATAATTTAAAAATGCAATGGATGGCAGCTAAACTGGAGTGCTAATACAGCGAGCTAAAACTAAACTAGAGTGCCACTAGTCTATTTGAAGTACAGTGAACAATGTTAGACTGAAAAGCCATTATCAAACTGGAAATGAAATGACAGAGCTGAACCACATGCATTCTACCTCCGGAGTGCTATAACTAAATTAACATGCAACTAACCTAAGGAATTCTACAGCCCATCTCGTTTAGTATGAATGATATTTTGGAAGAGTTTGTGAGAACAAGTATGGTTGTATTATTCAATGCAATTGAACATAAACACAAAACTGAAAGCAAATACAACTAAAATATAAGAAACCACAGCTACTTCTTACTCATTGTTATGATATTTTGGAAGAGCTTTGTAAGAGTAAGACTGGCTGTGACACTTAGTGTAAACTAGCAACTAAAACCTACAATACCACAGTTATGCCTTATTCATCATAATGATATTTTGGAAGAGCTGATTAGAGTAAGTCCAACTGTGATAATTAACGAAAGAAAATGCAATTAAAACCTAAAATACCACAGCTATGCCTTATTCATCGTAATGATATTTTGGAAGAGCTTATTAGAGTAAGTCTAGTTGTGATAGTTAATGTAAACAAGTATGAACATAAACTTCAGAAACTTGCCTAAACTAGAAATAAAAACGAGACTAAAATACTTATCTATTGTATAAACAAGGCCGCTCAAGAGGCAGGGGCCCTCTACCACCATAGTAGCACGAAATCTAGTTCAATATCGACTCAACGCGTTCAAGGAAATGCTGCTTCTTTCATTAAAGAGGAATCACTTCAAAACAGAGTATTCTCGGACTTCAAAAATCTAGCAGTCAACCATAAAATCTAACAAAAATCTAACCTTGTCTCTCGGTTTCCCGAGCTACATTATAGCAAACTTACATAACAGAACTTGAGATAATACGGGGATTATTGTCTTTCCATATTAAAATCGAACTAAAACTCTAAAGGTGGCATCGTAATATGACAAAGGACATCTGGACTGTCCTTGTCCTATTAGGAGTCTATCTCCTAGTTTGAGTTCCCACGTACATAACCACGTACAGAATTCCGTTCAATCTTCATGGAGAGCAACAAATGCTAAAGGCATGATGTGGAATACGACCATGTGTGGTTTTCTCTGAGAGGACATCTGGAACCTGCTTAAACATGAAGACGGTTGCAGAATTGGCAACTAGCTACAGAATGTCTGCATTCTGTAGCTAGTCCTAGTTCAAAAATCACTACAATGACGAAATCATAAAAACATAGCAAGTTAGTCATAATATTCATTCTTAAAGCAATTTTAACTAATTTCATTGATCATTTGAGCCTAGGATTAATAATGGACAAAAGAAATGGAGTGGAATGTGGTGGAAGAAAGAACATTCTTGGAGCTCAACATACCCCCACTGCTAGATTCTTGCATGTCCTCATGCAACTATTCCATGAACGCAGAGACCTCTGCAAGAACATCCAACCCTCTTCTTCTTCTTTGCCTGGTAGTTAAAGGCCTTCTGGGCTTCCTGATGACTAACTTGAACCTTAAATTGGTAAGTGCCCTGATTAACTTTTTGTTCCTCTTTTTCAACTTTTCATTGGCCTTTTCCACTCTGTCCATTTGTAGAGACAGGGTTGAGTTCATACTGGTTTTTAGTTTAACTTGCTCCCTCAGAATATCATTCTCAGTCCTGATATGTCTATTAATTACTTCTAGCTCGTATTTATCTCTTCTTAGCACATCTATTTCGGACTGTGGAGGACTAGGGGTTCTATCTCTACTCTCTGAAGCTTTTCTCTCCAATGTTTCAACATAGTTGTAAATTTCTTGCTGTGCAGGATCAATTTCTGTAACTTCTTCATCAAAATCCTCCTCAGTAGGTGTTTCTTCATCTTCTATGTTTATAACTCCAGTTTGTTTAACTTTTGTTTTCTTTAGTATGCCCCTCAGTCTGTGGCTCCTCCTCGGTTGATATGGCCCTTCTCCTTTTTCTCTGGAAATTTTTCTTATGATCCTCTCTTTCTTAAGCTGCTTCTTAATATGAACTAATTTTTCAAAGATCATTTCTTCACTACTTTCTTGTATTGTTTTACCAGTTTCAGTTTTGGAGGATTTCCATCTTCTGCTTCTTTTTGTAGGTTGATGTTCAGGTGAAGGTTCTTTTGGTTCCTAAAAGTGATTTCTCACCAAGAATTCTTTCCAATTATCCCTTATTTTGCTCAAATGATGTTCAATCAAAATCTTGACTAAACCATGGTGGTATAAGGATGTCTCCAGAAATTGAATTCTCTTTTGAACACTTGAAGCCATTTTATTTAAACTTTGAAGCAAGAAATAGGGCAAATTAAGTTCTTCTTCTAGGAAATGCATTATCAACCTAATATGGTAAACATAGAAAGTACCATATCTACCTTCACAAGTGATGAATTTTTGCAGGATAAGCAACATGTTCCTTCATTTGTTCTTTAATGCAGAACTAGGGATACCCTTTTTAAAAACAGTGACATCCATACCTAGTGACTTGAGTATCTTCTTCCATGCTTCGTTATGGAATTCTCAGTTATTAAACCACCTTTCTCCTTGTCTAGGCAGTCATGTTGCTTCTGCAATAAAAGCCTCTGTGACAGTGAATTTAATATCTCCAACTTCAACCTCGACCCCATTAAAATATCTTGCAAAAGTTTTAGTAACCTCTTTGTGGAAGCCACTGAATTTTTCAAGGAATTGCAACCATCTTGCTTGTTGTAAGATTTCTCAGATTTGGGGATAGCCTTCCAAGTATTTAGTGCCAACTGGTTCTGTTCTCACGATGAGGCCCATAACTCTTCTTCAATCTTCAATTCACCAGCCTTCTGCTCACGGTGAGAATGGTCGTTAACAAGTTGTTTTTGCTCCCCAAATGTTTCCTTTGTTCACGGTGACAATGGTTGTTACAGAGATACCTCTGTTTTGCAGAATGAAATGGTTAAGAGTTGGCTGCGGAAAAGAGTGATATGGAGTGGTTACGGAATGAATTAATGAGGTGAGGTGAAGAAAACGAACCAATGAGTGAAAAGACCGCGGATATATTTTGTAACGAATTCAAAAATCATCATTAAATGCTTAGTGACGTGACCAATCCAATCACTTCAGCACTTTAACCGTTTAAATTTTGAAATGATGATTGGATATGGGTTTTGAAGTGGTGGAACAGAAGGAGTTTTATCCAAAGTTTTTGCGGGAGATTTGTTAGGCAAGATCAACAAAATTAATTAAAACATTTTTTGAATAATATACAACTAAACTACGCTAAAAATTTTCATGATATGTCATTATAATCACTTCATACCTTTGCCTTTGCTTTGATTTTCTTGTGATCTTCATATGCTTTGCTCTCCCCTGAAAATCATTACTTTTTTAGTCTTCATAACCTTCTTGATTTTGCTTGTTCATAGATATGCAGGATCATTTTGTTGCAAATCAAATGATTACTAGTCAGTGCTTTCAGGCTCTCTGGCTGCAGAATGTCCAACTGATTGCAGAATGTACCTGTAGAGGACTTGAAATATGGTTTGAAGCTGGAATGATGAAAGGTTGTATGAAATAAATAATGAAATATGGTAGGATGGAGTATGAATGAAATGAATAATGGAGTGGAATGGATCACAACTTATGAAATGGAGTGAAAAAGTGCCCTGTAATTTCTGCTGTGTATTATTCAATTGCAGAAAAGAGATCAAACTTAAAGATCTGAAATGGAAATGAAGTGGACCATGAAGTGAAATGGATGAAGTGTGGATGAATGAATGGAATAAGATATGATATGAATGAATGGAATGAAATGAATGAAGTATGGAATTAAATGAAGTGAAATGAGATGGATCATAAGTGAAATGGATCTGCACTTATGATTTTGTAACAGCTGCTTGTAAAAAAAATAAAAATGGAAAAGTTAGAGTGTCAGAAAGATTCTGATTTTCACTATATCTTTTCTGTATAAACATGTCAATCAGTGATTGGTTTTCATATCTATACTTTTCTTTTCTTTTTTCTTTTTTATTTTATTTTTTATTTTATTTTTTTTCAATATGTCTGACTTCAGAAAATTCAATTAAGTTGATGAAGAAGAAATATTCTTCTTCATTAACTTCACATCACTGTTTTCCTGGAACTTCCTGACAAATTCTTCTCTTGAGAGTGGTTTGTGATACAGCTTCAATCTATGACCATTCACAAGAAAAGTAACTTCTTCTTCATCTATTGTCCTGATTTTTATTGCTCCATTGTCAAAAATTCTCACAATTTCATATGGCCCAAGCCAATGTGTTTTAAATTTACCTTGAAAATCCTTGAACTTTGAATCAAACAAGAGAGCCCAGTAACCTTCTTTGAACTTCTTTTCCTTGATGTAATTTTCATGCCATCTAGCCCTCTGCTGTTGGACTATACTGGTTTTCTGAACTGCATCTTGTCTGATCTCATCCAATTCATTAATCTGCTCCAATCTATGCTTTTGTGCCTCTGATAGATCAAGTCCTAGCTGAACTGCCATTTTGAAAGTTTGAATTTGGAACTCTATGGGAAACAAAACTTTCTTTCCATAAACAAGTTCATAAGGAGTATGGCCTGTTGTGCTTCTCCACGTAGTTCTATAGGCCCACAAGGCTTCAGGAAGCCTATCTACCCAATCTTTTCTATGTAAATGGACAGTCTTTGTTAGGATCCCTTCAATAACCTTATTAGTAGATTCCACTTGACCATTTCCTTGTGGATGATAGGGAGTATATTTTATGTGTCTGATTTTGTACCTCTCCATCATTTGTTCCACTAGCCTTGATGTGAATTGAGCTCCTTGATCTGTAACAATTTCCCTTGGGACACCAAAACTAGTAAAAATATCCTCAAAAAGAAAATTAACTACAGATGCTTCATTAGCAAAAAGAAATGGCTTGGCCTCTACCCATTTGGTAACATAATCAGTGCAAACTAATATATATCTCTTTTGTCTTGATGGAGGACTAATAGGTCCTACAAAATCCAGAGCCCATTTTTCAAAAGGTTCAATATGTACCTAAGGCTGCAATGGCATCTCACCTGAAGGAGAAGGCTTCCCTACCCTTTGGCAACTGTCACACCTTTTGACATACTCTTTAGCATCTTTAAACAAGGATGACCAATAATATCCTAAGTGAAGGATCTTATAGGCTATTCTCTTATCAGCAAAGTGTCTGCCACAAGGTTCATCATGACATGCTTTGAGAATTTCAGGCATCTCATCTTCCCGAACACATCTCCTAATGATAAAATCTGGACCTGTCCTGTACAACTCATTAGAAACCCATGAATATTTTGCACTGTCATAAATTATTTTTCTTTTCTCTCTTGCATTCATTATTGAAGGAAATTTCCCTGAAACTAAATAATTAGCAATGTCAGCAAACCAAGGAGTTTGAGTAGAAACTGCAAAAAGATATTCATCAGGAAATTGATCTTCAATTAGAGTGTCATCTTTGATGTTTTGGAGTCTAGATAGGAAATTAGCTACTGTGTTTTGTTTTCCAGGCCTATCTAGAATGGTAATGTTGAATTCTTGTAAAAGCAATAACCATCTTATGACTCTGCCATTAGTAATTAATTTGTTCATTAAATATCTAATTGCAGAATGATCTGTGTGAAAAAAAGTTTCATAGCCTGTTATATAGTGTCTAAATTTGTTTATGGCATGAACAATAGCTAAAAACTCTTTTTCAATTACAGTATAATTAAACTCTGCAGGAGTCAAATTTTTACTGGTATAGTAGATGGCATAAGGAATCAGGTCTTTTTGTCCCAATACTGCTCCTAGAGCTGTATCTGAGGCATCTGTTGAAATATGAAAAGGTAACTTCCAGTTAGGTCCCCTTAAAATAGGTGCTTCAGAAATTTTTGTTTTGAGGGTCTCAAAAGCTAACTGGCAATCAGAATTCCATTTGAATTTACAGTCTTTGGTAAGAAATTTAAAGAGTGGAGATGCTATCTTGGTGAAGTTTTCTATAAAACTCCGATAATATCCTGTAAATCCTAGAAAACTCCTAACATATTTTTGAAAACTTGGAATAGATAAGTTAGAGATGACTTCAACTTTTGACTCATCAACTCTAATCCCATCCCCTGAAATATGATGCCCCAAAACAATACCTTCAGTAAACATCATGAAACATTTCTCATGACTAAGTGAAAGATTTTCTTCTTGACATCTCTTTAAAAAAATTTCCAAGTTTGCTAAAGCTTCTTCAAATGTGTTTCCATAAACTGTGAAATCATCCATATATACCTCTACACAATCATGTATTAGATCTGAAAAAATTCCTAGTACTGCCCTTTGAAATGTTGCAGGTGCATTGCATAATCCAAATGGCAATACTCGGTAAGCATAGGTACCCCAAGGACATGTAAATGTGGTTTTGTCTTGATCCTCAAGTGCTACTTGAATTTGATTATAACCACTAAACCCATCTAGAAATGAGAAGTACTTTTTGCCAGCTAAGGTATCTAACACCTGATCTATGAAAGGTAGGGGAAAATGATCTTTAAGAGTAGCTTTGTTTAATTCTCAGTAGACAATACATACCCTCCATTTACCATTTTTCTTTGGCACAATTACCAAAGGAGAAACCCACTGACTATCTGAAATAGGATAGATAAAGTTGACATTCAACAATTTCTGCAATTCTTCTTTAATAATCTCCCTAAGATTTGGATTCATCCGTCTTTGAGGTTGTCTGATTGGTTTACAATTTTCCTCTATGTAGATGTGATGAGTGCAAGTCTTAGGGCTTATCCCTTTCATATCAGTGTACTCCCATGCATATGCAGAAGAATTTCTTTGTAAGATCTTGACTAGCTCTTCTTGTTGAGATTTTCCTAGGTTCTTGTTTATGTTTAAAGTTTTGCCTGGAAATATCTCAATTGTAGAGCTGCCAAATTTATCCATGGAATAGAGAGACATATGTCTCGATGAAAAAAACTCAATGTTGGATTCTTCTTGAAATTGTTCATGTTTATGTTTCGAAGAGGATTCAAAGTTTTCTAAAGTATTTAGAATTTGACTATCTTCACTCATTTCTGAAATTGTGAAGAAAGGTTGTAAATCTTCTTCATCCTCTATCCATTGAGTATCATCTAAATCTGTAATTTTCCTTGCTGGAGGATACAAAGTGAATTTCTTAGTTGAACTACCATCAGAGATGTACATATCACCGGATCTACAACTAATGAAAGCATCAGTTGTAACTAACCAAGGTCTTACTAATATAACAGGATGTCCTCCTAGATTATTCTTAGGAGTTAGGATTATGAAATCCATAGGGTACTCCCAAGAATCTAGGGACACTGGAATATCTTCTATTACCCCATCAGGTTTGATCACAGATCTATCTGCTAATTGTAATAATGTGGGTGTAAAGAGAAGATTAGGAAGTTTCAGTTTATCCATGATTTGTCTACTCATGATATTGATTGCAGCTCCTAAATCAATGAGTGTGTTTTGGATCTCAATTCCATTGATGCGAATTTTGACAACTGGATTTCCTGGGTCTAGATACTTTGGAATAGAAATCTTACCCATCATAATGTCTGCTATTTTTCCTGCCAGTTTAATTTTCTTTGTCTCTCTTATTCTTTTTCTTGTTTTCTTCATGCTCAACTCCTTTATTGTCTTTGCTAAAATTGAGATTTCCTTGATGGCTTTTAATAATGGAATCTTAATGCAAACATTTCTTAGCTCATCTAGGAAATCATAATTAGGCACCATAATTTGTTTTTCTACACCTCTATCAATTTGTAATCTTTCTGGAAAGGGAGGTGTAGGAGTGGATGTTGATGGCTGCTCTAATACAGGAGTTGAAATTATTGGTTCTTTTTGTTTTGATTTTTCAATGTTTAGGTCCTGAAAAGATGTGTCTTCTTCAAGACTTTTATTTTTTCGTAGAGAATCTTCCTCAGAGTTGTCTTTTTCTTGTATGATCACAGAAGGTTTCCTCTTTTCAAGTATTCTTCCAGAACTAAGTTGAACATCACTAAGGTCTAGAAGAGTAATTAAATAAGTTGGAAACTATTGGCCTTCTATCATATATGTATTCTGCGGATTTTTATTGTTGGGGTTTGGTATGGGTTGAGCAAGCAACTGATTTGATTTTTGAGGAAATGGTAATGGTAGTGGTTGATTTTGATGTTGTGGATTTTGAGGATTTTGTTGAGGATTTTGTTGTTGAGGAAAATGTGGATATGGTGGATACTGATAGTACTGAGAGTATCTTCCATAGGGATTTTGTGCCCCTTGTGCCCAAGCTTGAGATTGATTTTGAAATTGGGGCCAAAGTTGCTGCCAAGAATTCCAATTTGGTGGAGGTTGATTATACATTTGATCATGAAATCCTTGTGTTTGAGGTCCTTTCCAAGGCCTTCTAGAGCCAAAATTGCGAGATTCTGTGGAACTTGTAGGAATTTCCTCTTGAAAGACAGCTTTAAGACGAGGAAGTGAAGGACAACTCTTGGTCTCATGTTTTTCTGAACAAATGACACAGGTCTCTACAACTTTTACATCCAAAGGACATTCTCTCAGGGCATGCTTCTTTCTACATCTAGGACAAAAGATTGCTAAGGCATCAGATTCAACTTTTTGCTTGTTTTGTAACTTAAGGGTGTCTATTTGTTCACTAAGACTCCCTAAGATGTCAGATTTTAATTCATCAAGCATATGCCCTATCTCTGCCCTACTTACTGTCCCAGAAGTAGACTTACTTACCCTTGCAAGAGCAGGGTCTCTTGGACCTTTTACAGTTTTAGATTTCCCTCTTGAAAGGTCGATACATAACTCAGCTATTTCAGGTAATGTGAGCTGAGATATATCCCCTTTTCCCATCATGTTAAGGATATCAACCATTCATCCCTAATCGTTTTCAACAAGAGAGCTTTTAAGGTGTCTTGATCTAAGTTTTCCATTTTTTCTCTTTTGATGGTGTAATGAAATCTCTCCAACAAATCTTCCAAGTTTTCATCTTCTTTTTGTAGCATCTTAAACACTTCCTCCTTATGATTGACTGGCATACAATAATCCAAATACCTCTCTAGAAATGCTTGTTTCATGTCTTCCCATGTCCTAATAGAACTGTTGATCAAACTCATAAACCACTTCAATGTTGAAGGAAATAATTTAAGTTTTTGAGCATCTTGTAAGTAGTCATAAGTTCTACATAGGACTTCAAATTCAAATAGGAAGGTTTCAGGATCTTCAGTTTTAAGTCCATAGAAGTTTGGAAGGACAGAGGGTGAAATCTTTTTCATAGCTGTATTGGTTTCTTCATCTACTATAGGAAACCCAAAAGAGCTTCCCATTTCTCTTCTACCTCTTCCTCTACCTCCTTCTCCTTCTGCACCTCTACCTCCTTCTCCTCTACCTCTACCTCTAGCCCCTCCAAATAATGTGTGTTCTCCATTAAAGACTCCTCCTCCCCCTTCTTCTGCCATAGTTGATTCTTCTGTGGAAGTGAAAAATTTTGTGTCTCTAACAGAGGTCCTTGAATCCTCTTCTAAGGCCGGTTCAGTGGATGAAATGGAAGGTCTTTCTAATGGAATATCTGATCTTAAGTCCTCTGGGAGTCTAGGATTAGTAAGGGATGGAATTTGGGTCGGAGTTGGAGATGTGCTGGCTCTAGATCTTGATGAAACAAGTGTTGTTCTAGGAATCAAACTTCTGCTTCTACTTCTTATGAATCTACCCCTTGAGTCTCTCTCTCTACGCATATCATTGTTTTTGGGAGTTAAGAAACAAGACTACCTAGTTACACTTCCCTGGCAACGGCGCCAAAATGTTTGTGCTCAACCTAGTCTCCTAAATTGAGTTCATTAATTGTCGACCAGGGTTGGTAAACTGCTGAAGTGTGGTGCACTATATGTGCCTAGGTATTTGTTTCTCACTACGTTGTGTTTGGTGTTTTATGATGTTTTTGGTTTTTTTATGGTTTTATGTTTGGAAAGGGAAGGAACTAAATGCTGGTGAAAAGAAGCTATTGGCCTAAACTATGGATGGTGAATAACAAATGCAAATACTAAAATAGAACAAAGCCTAACTATGGCTAGCAAACAACAAATACAAAGCTTGATAATGACTTCAAGGAAATAAATCACAACATGAGCTTAAACTTGTCCAATTCATTCATTAACGAGGTTTTGGAAGAGCTTGAGAAATGGGCAAGTTAAGTGTAAATGAAGTTCTCCTAACTAAACAATCAAACAATCAACTTACAATGTTACAACATCTCATCCATGTTTAAAGGTCTATTGGAATATATTTGGAAAAGAACATTTGTAGCACCATGAGATTTCTATTCTAAACTAGCTTCTAATTATGTTCTGCAACTCAATTTAACACCACTAGGTCTCACTCAGAAGTTATAGATTTCCTTTTTAGAATGGTCTTTTGAGAAAAGGCTTGTTTGTGAAATGGTAAAAAGGTTGCAAAATACTTTAGGTCTTAGACTGATACTAACTTCTGTCCAAATGATTATGTATTAATATGAGGTTGGAACAAAAGAAGTTTTGTAAATAATGAAGACTGTGGTATTTAAATTTAACAACTAATATAATTTAAAAATGCAATGGATGACAACTAAACTGGAGTGCTAATACAGCGAGCTAAAACTAAACTAGAGTGCCACTAGTCTATTTGAAGTACAGTGAACAATGTTAGACTGAAAAGCCATTATCAAACAGGAAATAAAATGACAGAGCTGAACCACATGCATTCTACCTCCGGAGTGCTATAACTAAATTAACATGCAACTAACCTAAGGAATTCTACAGCCCATCTCGTTCAGTATGAATGATATTTTGGAAGAGTTTGTGAGAACAAGTATGGTTGTATTATTCAATGCAATTAAACATAAACACAATACTGAAAGCAAATACAACTAAAATCTAAGACACCACAGCTACTTCTTACTCATTGTTATGATATTTTGGAAGAGCTTTGTAAGAGTAAGACTGGCTGTGACACTTAGTGTAAACTAGCAATTAAAACCTACAATACCACAGTTATGCCTTATATGATATTTTGGAAGAGCTGATTAGAGTAAGTCCAACTGTGATAATTAACGAAAGAAAATGCAATTAAAACCTACAATACCACAGCTATGCCTTATTCATCGTAATGATATTTTGGAAGAGCTTATTAGAGAAAGTCCAACTGTGATAATTAACGAAAGAAAATGTAATTAAAACCTACAATACCATAGCTATGCCTTATTCATCATAATGATATTTTGGAAGAGCTTATTAGAGTAAGTCTAGCTGTGATAGTTAATGTAAACAAGTATGAACATAAACTTCAGAAACTTGCCTAAACTAGAAATAAAAACGAGACTAAAATACTTATGTACTGTATAAACAAGGCCGCTCAGGAGGCAGGGTCCCTCTACCACCAGAGTAGCACGAAATCTAGTTCAAGATCGACTCAACGCGTTCAAGGAAATGTTGCTTCTTTCATTAAAGAGGAATCACTTCAAAATAGAGTATTCTCGGACTTCAAAAATCTAGCGGTCAACCGTAAAATCTAACAAAAATCTAACCTTGTCTCTCAGTTTCCCGAGCTACATTTATAGCAAATTTACATAACAGAACTTGAGATAATACAGGGATTACTGTCTTTCCATATTAAAATCGAACTATAACTCTAAAGGTGGCATCGTAATATGACAAAGGACATCTGGATTGTCCTTGTCCTATTAGGAGTCTATCTCCTAGTTTGAGTTCCCACGTGCATAACCATGTACAAAATTCCGTTCAATCTTCATGGAGAGCAAAAAATGCTAAAGGCATGATGTGAAATACGACCATGTGTGGTTTTCTCTGAGAGGACATCTGGAACCTGCTTAAACATGAAGACGGCTGCAGAATTGGCAACTAGCTACAGAATGTTTGCATTCTGTAGCTAGTCCTAGTTCAAAAAGCACTACAATGACGAAATCATAAAAACATAGCAAGTTAGTCATAATATTCATTCTTAAAGCAATTTTAACTAATTTCATTGATCATTTGAGCCTGGGATTAATAATGGAAAAAATAAATGGAGTGGAATGTGGTGGAAGAAAGAACATTCTTGAAGCTCAACAGTTGCCATCCATTTCTCATTGTGTGGAGTTTGAATTTTAGAAAATGGTGGGAAAATTTGTTTTTTTTTAATTCCTTAGTAAAGATGCCTCCTTGATGCACAAATGTATAGGTAATCTACTTGTTTCTCAATAAATAAACCTTTTAGCATATTAAAATTTCAAATTAACTTAAAATTTACCGTTTAAAAAAAAAATGCGTGGTGCGTTGGACCCATTTAGCACGCACCATTCGCGGTGCTGCCTGTAAATTTACAGGACGCACCGCAAACGGTGTTAACAGAAACTGCACTGGGTCCCAGTGCGGTACCGATAAAATGTGCACCGGTAAATTTTTTTTAAATAACATGGCAATGCGAACGTTTATAGGACTGCACCATTGACTATGTACTATTTTCAGGCAGGCGGTGCATTGACCAAACTAACCCTCAACGCATCGCCAGACATCAGTGCATAATTAACGGTGTGGTCGTTTATAGGACCACACCGTTGACTATGTATTGTTGTTGGGCGGTGCATTGAACAAACTATCCACCTCGGGGCGGTTAGTTTGGTCAAGGAATTACACAAAAATATTTCTTGTTTGTGCGGTGCGTGAATATTTTTCATGCGCACCAAACGTGGTGCGTGATAAAGAAGTACACACTGGTAACGGTGCGTTACTATTTTTTTGGGCGCGCCGAGTGTTTTTTTTTTTAATACACATATATATATATATATATATATATATATATATATATATATATATATATATATATATATATATATATATATATATATATCTATATACGTTTCTCATTTAATTAAAAAAATGTATTTAATATGTGAATCATTCAGTGACATCAACAGAGAGAGAAAAGGGAACAACAAAAGCATATGGAGGACCGTTATAGCATGATTCAACTGTGAGAGGCATGGGAGAGGGAGATAATTTTGTACACTCACACTATTACGGAAACCACGCAGTTTCTCCTAAGGGAGGTAGGCCTCATCAAGTTCTACAAGGAGGCTACCTCCCTAAAGGGGCACAGTGGGTTATTGGGACAGCTTATCTACAGGTGGGATTCCCACCCATAAGCTTTCTGGGTCGTTCTTGTCCAGTGGTACAAGCCCACTGAGGAGGACATCTATTTTATTACTGGCCTATCTAGGAGAGGGCATAATTTTCCCTAGTTCCTAGATATCCCCATCGGTTATGCAACAGGGATTCAATTGCCTTACTCCCAGAGATACATTAGGGACGATATACTTTCTCCTCCAAATTTTCAAGTGTCTAGTGGTCAGTTATGCATTGCTTCATTTGGTCTAGAGGAGGTGAGGTGCCTCTCACTACTACTGATGACCATTGCACACTATACTAGTGACAGGAAGTGCATTAGTTGTCCGCTTTTATTTTATTTTTATTCTTTATTCCAGATGTGACGACTTGTGAGATGGTCTGCGATTTTTTTGCGACAGTTTTGTATATCATTAGATAGATCTCGTTCTCAGGCATGTGGGAGGTTGATCTTCCCTTTTTCTTCGAGGTTATTTTGTTTATTTTTTGAGAGGTTTCTGGGAACGATGCCTACTTTTTTTCAGCAGCCTCGTAGGTCGATGTTGCATGTATGGATGAAGATGTGGGGCAAGATGATGCCCAAGAGGGGCATGTCTGACTATCCGGCCAGGATATCTACTGATGCACTAGAGTTGCTAGCTAGTGCTGATGATCACTCGTTCGTGATGGTGTCGTGTTCGTACGTTGGTTTGGATTGGCGAGGGTGTACCAACATCCTCTTCACATAGGATGAGCCACCAGATGTGAAAGGTAATATTAGTGTTTTCTTTAAATTAATATAGTTTCATTTTATTCTCTTAATTAATTAATTAGTATAAAATTTATTCTAACACGTTCTTTAACTTGTTTTATTAAATTGTCTAATTATTGTTGTGTACTATATATTTTGTAGATATTAGCACATTTTTTGGGGACATGATTCCATCCCCACAAGATGATTCGAGTGTAGAACATGACGAGGAAATGGCGGAGGTGACAGATTAGGGTGACAGACCCGATCCTCGGGTGAAAATACACGTAGGGGTGCGACGTAGGGTGGATACCCAATTCAGGATGTAGTTGGGCGACCCACTGTGTCGACTCCTGGTTGATGAGGGAGTCTACTTTGATACGATCATAGAGATTCAGGCTGATCGTAGGCTCACAAAACTCTTAAGAGACATGCCCCATGATATGATGACCCTTATGCGTCATATCTTTGGAGCTTCCAAAGTACTTGCAGTTAGGAGGGATATGCGTCATGGATATGCGCGACATAAGAGCTCATTTGATGATGATGATGATGATCATGAGGGGAGTGATCATCATTCTAGTACTCCACCTCATCCTCCTTCACATGGCACCAAAGATGAGCAGCCAGCATCGAATCCTGATCAGCAGGTATCTTGTGAGCAGTCTGCACCATCTTAGCAAGCACCTAGTCCTAAGCAGACACGGCCATCGACTGAGCAGACATCTGATCCTGAGCAGGCATGTCCATCTAAGCAGGCCGCACCATCCACTGAGCAATATTCACCATCGACGACTGATCAGCAAGCAGTTCCTTCAAAAACTGCACCATCTGATCAGCAGGTACCTCCAGAGCAGACTACACCATATGAACAACAGACACCTCCTGAGCAGGCATGTCAACCATTTGAGCATGAGGTTGCACCATCAACTGTGCATGCCTCGACTAGTACTAGTATTAATGTAGTACCACAAGATATTTGAAATTTATATGCAGTTATATTACCGTTGTATATTTTTGGCATTATATATACATATATATAGTGCATGTATTTTATGGTCATGTTGATGTACTTAATTTACATGTTGGTTTTCATCACAATGTGTATATTGTTAGGTCATGTTAGATATGTTCATTTAATGTGCTTGCAGATAGATGTGTATGTGATAGCAGCTATTTGACATGAGATGCATATTTGATGTTTGTGTTGTGATGATGTTATGCAATGCTTATTTTTTGTTAGATGATCATGATCACAATGATTAGATAATGTTAGCGAATTTGAATGTGTATTTTAGAATATGATGTTTCTATGATAATTATCATGATCGTGATGTTTATTTTTAATATTAAATCATGATATTTATTAAATATTATGTATTGGTAATTGTAAAATTGTGTAATTGTAATTGTATTGTGAAATTGCAAAATTGTAATTGTATGTATTGTCACGATTCAATTTTATTAAAATTGTAAAATTTGTAAATTTGTAAATTTGTAATTGTAATTGTATGCATCATGATTGTAATTGTATTTAAAATTGTAAAATTGTAATCGTATTGTGAAATGATTGTAATTGTAATTGTATGTAAAATTCTAATTCTAACTCTAATTTTAATTGTAATTGTATGTAAAATTCTAATTCTAACTCTAATTTTAATTGTAATTGTATGTAAAATATATGTAAAATTGTAATTGTAATTGTATGTATTGTCATAATTCAATTTTATTAAAATTGTAAAATTTGTAAATTTGTAAATTTTAAATTAATTGTCAATTTTGAACCATAACTACCGTAAGTAAAATGTAGACCGTACATATTGTTAAATTACCATAATTATAAATTTGTAAATTTGTATGAATATAAATAATTGTAAAAAAATAAATCTAGAATAATATGAATTTTTGTAACATAATAAAGTTTAGAAAATAATGCAAATAAATTCATGTTTAGAATTATCATTATTTTATTATGATCCTAGATACCAAAAATAACAATATACATTAATATATTTTTTAAAACTTTGAAGATACCATACACACACATTTAAAGCAATCAAGTAGTTTATTATTTTAGGAATTGACATAAAAAAGAACTTGATACAATGCATTGTTTTTTAGATCAACATAATTGCAAATTATCAAGTGAAATTATTTTAACATCAACACAATGCAAACCAATTAATTCAAAATACATATTATAATGTTTCGAAAAAATATTCTTAGTTATAACGTTAAGTCCTCTTCTTTATAAAAAAACCCATATTAAATAGTATAAATGATGAAATAACATATGTACCATATCACTCTCTCTTCTCATGATCACCCTCATTATCTTCCAGCTCGCTTGGCATGGTAACACTATCTTTCTCAAAAATATGTTTTGATCTAGGGTCATGTCTCAATATGAACCATTAATCCCTATCCAACACATCTAGGTAAAAAACCACCTGGTTGCAGTGTTTGGGGAAAACATAAGGCTCCTTAGCTTCATCCCACATCTTTCTAGAGTTTATACATATCAACCTGCTATCACGATATTCCTTTACATTATTCCAATCAAAGTTTTCCCACCACATGCACCTAAAAATAACACATTGGAAACAAGAGAATTCCACTTCAATGATCTCTTGTATCTTTCTGACGTAACCTAACGTCCCTCGTACTAGGTTTTAATCACAGAGGCTAGCTCGACTAGATTGATCGAACTCGACTTCCACTCCACATTCTTGTGTCATGTGTCCATCATCAGAATTTTTTGTGTGAAAATGGTGTCCATATGCCCACATAGATGGGAACAAATGCACGTATATAAAATTTTAAAAATCATAGTGTCATCATGGGTCTTATAATAACCCAACTATTAAAATATGAAATATAGATGTTACATTTCAAAGGTGCATTATTAAGTTTATAATGTACATAAATATATTATTGCCAAGTTGTTGCACCCAATCCCTACGTTTAACACATCCTATTTAGCATGTGGGTAATGACCGGTTGCACCGTATTTCTATCTAACTTGGTCAGCAACCCAACTATTGGGGCATATAATTGGCATATTTTCTTTTAAATGATCAGGATAAAGCACACATCTACCATTCAATGATCTGAATTATTTCGTGTCACTATCCCATTTCATCCTCTTTTGTTCGTACAATGCGACCCACAGTTGTGTCACTTCGGAATTGTAAAGAATGAATTTATTGGTTGCTTCAATTTATGCATTCGTTGATGAAATCAGACCGACATATCATACATATGAGATTAAAATATACATTATATCGAATTTCAACGTGAACATTTACTTTGTGTAAATATGAAAAATTAGAAGTCGCTTACTATTTATCAATCACCTTTTTCCATTTGTTTGGAGAAGCTCCCCTTCTCTTTTGTCTTCATCCGTTTCATCATCCCCAATCACCGCACCTGGTCTATTGTCGATCTGCTTGATGTAATCACTGTCATAATAGAAAGAATCATATGATATGTACCCCTCTGCTATATACCCCTCGGGTTTTTCCCTTTGTCGAACAAAACCTTTCAATTTCTTCATGTACCTCTCTCAGAATAAAATCCAACGACAAGAAACCACCCCAAATAATTCAACCTCATCTACTAAGTGGATTAGAAGATGAACTTGCAAGTCCATGAAACTTGTCGGCAGTTCCTTCTCAAACATACAAACAATCTCAATTATCTCTTGACTCCCACCGTGGAATGCTAGCCACATGAATCTCCGTTGACGTGATCCAACGTACAAATGCAGAAAATTTAGATATGGCACGTCCTAGGTCTTGGGGGAAGTCATGTTTCACACACCCACACACGAACAAAGGATAATGACATTGCAAAGTTATAAACACATGCCATAATATATAAAATTATTTATGTTTTATGATCCCTACATGGGATAAAATTTACTAATATACAAAATAATAAAATCATGATTTTTACATTATACATACTCTTAGAATATTCAAATGGTGATGTGATTTCAACCCCGAAAAATGGTCTTCCATGGTGAATCAACGTTGTAGTGAAGACCCATATGAAGATGACACCCTCACACCCATTATAACTTCCTTTTCCAAAGGAAGATCATTTTTTTTAAATCCATGGGACATCACCTTCTTTGAAATACCAATTAGAGGGACCGGTTTCCTTAATTTCCTGTGATCTTTAACTTTGAATCATCTTGTCCAATGTTTATTTTTAGTTTTGAAGTAATAAGATCTTTCCTAACAACCAACGTATCACTTGAATGATATATTATCATAAATAAGATGAAACATTTTTAAATATATGCATGGGATCTAATAAGTGGGTAATCTTAAGATGCTCCCAATATGGGAGGTTATAAAATATAGATTTCATCCCAGTAAATTCTCAGTGGGGGGACGGTGATCGAACATTTCTATGAACTCCTTCTCCTTCTCTCTCTCATATTCTCTAAGCCATTTAGTTGGTGTCGTTATTGTAGGCCTTTGGGTTCTCTCTCATTTACCATTGAAAGAAAATGCTGTTCTTCTGTAAGGGTGTACTTATGGGAGGAATACCCTGGAGCAGTCATACGCAAGCTTTCATAGGTTGTTGGACCATCTAGCTTTCAGAGAAGGTCCGCAACATTTACATCCATAATACCCTTTTGTTACAAGACCTGCGAAATTATTGTATACAATATGCATGGCACATTAAAGAATATCATGAAGATCGGTACAATTACAACAAATTAAATAATTAATATGCGAAAGAATATTGTTACGTATATAAACAAATCAATAAAAATGTAATTTATTAGAGAAAATTCCTGATCTTGGATAATCATGTGACGTGTAAGCACATATGCCATACAACGTAAAACTCCTCTTTGTTTCGATGGGTCTTGATACATCGTATACATTTATCCCATCCCATAATTCCTTCAATTCATCTACCAGTGGTCGTAAGTAGACATCCATATTCTTCACTTTTCTTCTACCAGGGACTATGAGATCCAATATAAGATGTTGATTCTTCATGGACAACCATGGGGGGATATTGTTATTGATCACTACTACAAGCCAAACAAAATAGTTGGTGTTCTGGAGGGAATATGTGTTGACGCCATCCGTGGCTATGCTGAGTCATATACTTCGTACTTCATCCTTGAATTTTTCGGGCCATGTATCCTCTATATGCTTCATGGCTATTGAATCTATTGGAATTCACATAACTCCCCAACTCACTTATGTTTGAGGCATGCCATCCCTGCAATATAGCTAATTATTTACAACAAAAGAGCCTTTGAATCCTTGGGATTATAGGCATCTGCCTCAATATCTTAAAAGGATGACCACGTGATTTACCTTTCTTTTTTTATTTATCATACCTTTCATGCCCACATTTCAGACATATCTCTTTGTCTGTATATTCTCCTCTATATAGAATACAATCATTTGGACACGCATGATATGATATGTACTCAACGCCCAACATTTTCAACAATTTCTTTACCTCTTCACAGCTATTGGGCAAGACATTATCATTCGGAAGAACCTTACATTTTAATAAGATATAGTTGGTCATGGACAATATTAAATGTACATTAATGCTGATAATTATTAACGTTCATAAAATTGACCATTTGTAATGTTGATTGTGTGATTATATTTCTCAAAATATAAGGGACTTGATGATCAATTACCTCAAAATTTTTGAGAAACATGCATTCGACAAGCCAAACATTGCTTTCAAGTTGTACAGTAACATCATTGACCCCAACTAGGTAGACTATGACTGACCGCCAGGTCCAAAGAGTGGGATGGTGGAAGCAATTTTATGGCTTTCGAAAAAGGTATCAGCGATATGAGCATCATTCCCTAGCTGATCATCATTCTGGAATGCATCTAACAACATTGTCTCCATGCAGTCGTATCCCTTAAGTAATCACCCATACCAACCTATGTTTGATTGCCTCCACTGTCAGCTTGTGAAGAACTACTATTCCTATAGTCATTCCTAATTGGTGAATCTGTACGTAGTGGGAATTGAATAGGTGGTTGATTCAACTATTCTTGGTATCATTCCTCTCTGAGTTTTTCTCTTGATTCAGCCTTCTCTCGATTTAACATTGTCGTGAGGTGCAACGAAAGATGGTAGGTAGGTCGGTCATCATCACTAGAATCCTAATAATTTCAAAAAATATATTTGAACATGATTAGTACAAAATCAATGATATCAATTAGTAAGCATCTCAATGCATGATTAATTGGTTTGACGTTGAAATAATTACATTATACCAAACAATTATTATTACCATCATTTTCCCACGATTATGGCTAGAAGATGGCATGTTATAATTGGCAGGGTGAACCAGCTGTCCATTTTCATCTACCAATTGCGCCTTGTGGTATTTTGCTCCTGATAAGAGCTTCTGATGTTTTGGAACTGTTTGAATATTTTGTGCATCGGAACTCAATTATGAATCTGCATGAACTTGCAAATTTATATACATTAATTTTATTCAGCTGATTGAAATGGATAAAATAAGTAAATTCAATTAGATAATGAAAATATAAATAAAATATGAAGTAATTACGTCTCGATATCGATACGGAGAACTCTGCAATGTATTTTGATAAATATTATGGAATGAGTTATATTTTGAAGAATTGTCCATTTGATATAATTATGAGATTTTCTCCCTGCATTTGAGAAAAATCAACAATAAATTTTGGTGTGCATACCCAAAAGTAATTTTGGTGCCTTAAAAATGAACTTATTGTTATCGATGTTAATGTAATGTTAACCGCACCAATGCGGTTTTATTAACGGACGCACCGGTGTTGTTAGTTAACAAACCCACTGAATATCGGGAAAAAAAAAACAATAAATTGAAAAATGGGCGAAAAATTATTTTCGGAAATCTAATTTCATAAAAAATTTCTTTAAATAGTAAAAGTGATTCATTATTTCATTATTTTTGGAAAAAATTTTAGGGAGGGATTTGCACGAGAGACATACCTGGAGCAAGAGTGCACGAGAGAATTGTGGAGCAGAAAATACTTTCGAACAGCAGCACTATTCAAAGAATAAAAATTTGAAACATCTTTTGATTCACAAGAAAATCCTGTAGTATAGTAAAATTGTTAAATTTTACTGTAATAATTGTTTTTTTTACAGTTTCTGTTAGATTTAAAAGACATGCATAGTAAAAATTTCAAATTTTACTGTGAATTTTACTAATAAAATCATTTAAAATCTCTATTCCTATTTACATTTGCAAAAAAAATACATTCTTACGTTAAACCCTTGCTTCTTCTTGTTTATGTGACTTCACAATTAGGGCTTTTTATTTTATATTTATAGGGTTTGTATTACTATATATATAGGCATATGACATCTAACCCATGGGACCACTTGCAGAGTCGGATCCCAATCCATGTCGGCCCTTGCACGATTTAAAAAAAACGGATTTTTTTTAATTGGTGCACATTGTTTAAATTAGCGCATCGGTGCACGATTGTAGTATAGCGCACCGGACGCGTACTGACAAAAACATTGTTTGATAAAAATAGTTTTTTATTAATTTGTGTTTATGTTAATTGGTGCACTAGTTTTAATGTAATGCATAGGGTCTCCTTGTTGAAAAATATCATTATACGGTGTTTCTACTATATTGGCAATGCGTTTATAAGAACCTATCGCACCGCGTGCGGTGTGTACGTTGTGAAAGGCGCATCATTTTCTTGATTTTTTTAAACCTAAAAAGCATGTGATTTATTTATAAAATATATTAATGAATGGTATAGGTTTCATTTGATAAATAAATGGATGACAAGAGTTCAAGTAACAAAAATATTGATTGCACATCTAGAAAAGAAAAAAAAGGAAAGTTCTTTGTAAATTATTTACAAAAATTATTATTTTTGAACTATTTCTAAGTTTACCTAATATGTATTATTTAGTGTGTATCATGCAGAGCCACAAAATGACGAAGCTCGATAAGATTATTTATGATCTAATATCAGAATAACATAAAATCTTGATGGAAAAATTGCAAAAGGATGAATTAGGTGAATGAAAAAATACTATCGATCCAATATGAGTTTCTTTTTTGAATTTTCATTAATAATATACGTAAAAATATTAGATAACATGTTTCAAACAATCTATTCATTCAGATATGTTAAATCTACTATGGGGACCAACAACGAAGAAAATAAATGATGTTCTAAGAAAAGAAGAAAAAATAATAGAACATGCAAATGAAAATGAATTGCTCCTAAGCTTATCTGGAGTGGTGCTGGAGGTTAACGAAAGAGGGGGGGGCGGGGGATTTTACAAAACTTTGATGGATCTAGTGGAATGAATTTATAAACATTCTTTCCACTTACAATACAAAAATCAATTCAATGATTCCAAGAATCAAATTTTATTTAAACTACATGATGAGTTTCCAGAGAATTGGTCAATGAGACATGTGAGATTTTTTATAGAAAAAAATGTACAACAACAAAAGGAAGGATTGAAAAAGTAATATTCCTTTAAATGTTTTTCTAGAATTATATGTATATATTACTACAAAGCAATCATTTATAAATATCACTTTTGTTATATTTACTTTTCATATATCAATATAACAATTAAACAATTTATTGTCATGTTACATTTTCAGGAAGATTATGAAAATCTCAAAGGATGAACGAGATGATATCATAAATATGCCAGTAGGAATGTCCAAAAATGTGTACAAGGATATGGTCAAAGAAATGGACATAATTGCATCGCACGAGGAGCCATCTCAACAACAATGTGCTTCAAATGTAATATGTAATCATTGAATTTTTCAATTAGGTACAATAAATAAAAAATTTAGCATTAAATATTAATTTTCAAGTATTTTCTTACAGAAAAGAAAAGAAAATGGAACCCATTCAGCACATAAAACATGACGACAAGGAAGAAAAGGTTTGATATCTATGTTTGTGAGTAATTGTTACTTCCTTATATCAACTTAACTAGATTTCATTTTTGTATATTTCAAATTGTTTTGCAAAAATCATCATTGAATGTCTTCAAACAGCGACTAACATACAAAGAAGAACCATCAAAAGAATTGATTGACATTGGGTTAAATATGGGTTGTCAGTATATGTTGGCATATCAAAAATTAATTGTGGAATTTGTAAGTATCTATCTTTTTTTACTTAGCTCTTTCTATAATTAATAGAACAAAGAAATCTTTTATATTAAATCTATGATTTGTTATGGGGTATAAAACTTGCAGGAATAAACTATGGAACTGCGACAACAAATGAATTATTGAGAGATGGCATGAAATTTGGTTTTGAAAGAATGTATATAGTTCACAAGTCAAATATTTATATGGTACATTTATTTTCGATTTACATTGATGTATATTATTTAATATTGAAATTTTCATTATTCTCACCAATGTATATACACTCATTACACTTTATTTTTATGTTTGTAGTTGGAACTTGAAGAAGAGGAAAACAATCAACGCAATGAACAAAAAATCCCTCCAAATAACCCAAGTCATGGAAGTAACTCAAGAAGTGACAACAGTTCCAACGAAGAATGCTAATCAATATGTTTGGATATCAAAGAAGACACTGTATTTTTTGAAATATTTGTTTGTGAAATCATACATTTTTTCTAATGTAATGGACATAGTGTCCCAATTAATAGACAAAGGGATACCAATAACTGTCCCATTTTAAAGATCAAAACATGCCATATATATATATATATATATATATATATATATATATATATATATATATATATATATATATACGTTTTAATTTATTCTATTGCGTTCTCCATTGTCGCTGTGAAATGTAACACCACTGATTAAATATATGGATGATTAAATATTATAATGAAGAGATGTGAAATCTGATGATATGATATAACAAATTAATCCAAACATCACATTCAAATGCACTAATAAAATTTTAATTGATATGAATACTATTATAAGATATGTGTCGTCTTTTGATGAATAATTGGTGGCACCAACAATTAAATCACATGGATTGATGTTTCTAAAAAATGGAAAATGAACACCGGTGCGTGTTAGTTACTACGCACAGGTGAATTTATATGATATTGTGCACCGTTGTGTTTCTACAACCTATGTGCACCGCACAAATACCAATACCAATTAGAACGCACAGTGCGCTTTATCGACGACTACCACCGGGGCAGGTGGATAGGCGTTGCATGCACCGATACGGTTTGCCTTTAACGCGCTGGTGCTTTTTTATAACCTAACGGCCCGGTGTGTTTTTAGACCTTAAAAACGCCAGTGCATGCACCTTCCATTTGCCCGGTGCGTCTTTGTGGGTGACACGCACTAGGACATTGCTAAATGCCCCGGGGCTTCCAAATTTATTTTTTTCCATCTCGGTGCTTGGTATATTTACAGTACCGATGCGTACAGGGTAAAATGCATTGGTGTGTTCACACATGATGTGTGCATAGATGAGAAAAGCATCTGTAAAAACTTCTAGTGGCCTAGGCTTTTTTAGTTGTGTTGAAGTTCTGTTAGAAGCTTCGTCAAAACCTCCGTTACAAAAAACAGATGTTGTAGAAAATGTTCTTTTAAAAATTTTGACCAATTTTATAACTCTAAAACCTCCTTTATAACCTCCACTAGAGGGTATTTTCCTTGTAGTGCATGTTGAAAGAGAAGATTCAAAAAGCCTAAGCAGAGAATGTAACATTGCAAGAGCAGCTTCAGCAAAACGAAAAATAAATGGCCACCATGGCAAATTTGCGCATGGCGTCCATTAAACATAGATATCCATTAGATTCTTATGCAGTCTACCTTAAGGAGCAGTGGCTCCTATTTCAAATCAAAACACTAGCCTCTCATGGATCCTTACCTTTTCAAAACTGCAGATAGTTCATTGACTTTTGCAACCAATCAAGTATGGAAGATAAGGAAAAAATGGAAGAATTCTACATCCACCACCTTGTGTTGATAGAATTGAACATATGGGACCCCAAACCTAGGATGGGAGACATGCAGTTAATGGCATTGGCATCATGGATGGTTAATGAAGAGACCAAAGCACGAGAAGTAAGAAGGGTTATGAGGAGAGAAAACAAAGAACCCTTACATATTAGGGTAGAACTATTCAGCCCTAGGGGAGTCATCAAAAACCATATTAAGATAGAAAAGGATCTACACTTGCAGAAAAGTACCTCCACACACAATCTCAAGCCATATCTCACTTTGATGATGTTTCTAGGTTGTTGGGAGATGAGTGCATAATGGCTAGTCAAAGGATATGTAATAGCCTCCCTCATAGCCATATAAACATGGAGTACCACACACCATAAATATTGAGAGGTGCCTTAGAAAGATCCCCACTATACAAGAGGGCCATGTAGGCCAGAAAGATTCAGTTGCTTGGTTTGAAGCTCAGTCCACCCTTCTTGTTGAGGTTGAGTGATGGAAAAGACCAAGATGAGTATAATAGAGAGTGGGAAGAAGCATAAAAGAATGATGGCTTTTACCCTTCTGAAGGACTCCCACAATTATTCCTTGGGAAGTCAGAGGGTTCATCAAATCTTTCAAGAAAATGCAGAAGGAGGACTAAGTTACTCAGAGGATGAGAAACCATTTGGTAGGGGGGTGATGATTAGCTCCATCATTAATTACATTTGGAGGGGTTAATTGTCACCTTTTTTCCTTATTAAGTCTCATTTTCTCACATTTAATCATATTATGGTTTTATGTTGCTAGTGTAGATGGTGATTAAGGCTTTTCATACTTCGAGTGCCTAACATGAGTTAAATGCAGGAAAATCACGAAGATATTGCATTTTTATGAATATTTTTCCATGAAAGCTCGAAGTATACAGCAAGGAGATATTCTAGGGATATTTTCCACCTCCTTAAGTCCTAAAGGAATCCAAGGGATCCTTGAGATTCCCTCCAACAACTCAAAATCAAGCGCATCCAAGCAAACTCAAGATCAAGTGCACCAAAGCTACACTTCACTTGCAATCAAAGTGGACACATCACCTAATTTTTAGGGAGATGTTGGTAGCTACCCTCTAGGTTAAATAGGGCTGAGCAAGAGCTCATTAGGATTCGAACTTTGAAGGAATTTAATAGACTCTTAGCTCTTGTAATAAGTTTTTCAGACTTTCATGTTGATGTAATGAGACTATTTTCTGCAATAAGATGAGTATTCAGATTGTTTCATATTGTGCTTCATTGATCTAGTTTCAAAGGGCTAGGCTTCTGGGTTAGGGCCCTATCCATTGGCCTTAGTCTCTCTTGTGTATTCATTCTTTACTTTTATGTCATTGTAGTTATTTTACTTACGAGTATTTAGCTAGTTGTCTTACTTAATCAATTCATTATTTTTAGTTTGCTTCCATTTGTCTTTTGTTGTAGATTAAGCTTGCTTACATGTTGGTAGAATAGTCTATAAACTCATAAAGTTGTGTGTCAAGCCTCCCTGTTTGATCTCTTTCATTGGAGCTTGAGGAGGGCAGACCTTCTCCACAGTCCAAAATTGATTTTTAGTTTATTATTTCTTGGAATGAATAGTTAGGTTGTTGTAGTTCCATGAACATGTTTAGAATTTTGTGTTAGATTTTTTTTTGTAGGATAAAGTAGGTTTGATTTCAAAATTCAACTCATATTTTCCATTTCCTTCATCATGAATTTGTCAGTATTTGTTGCATGAACAGATATTTTGCTTGCAGGTTCAAGTAGCACAGTAAAGGAGGACTTCACCATCACCTTCAGCTTCATTTCTCACCCTTCATCAGCCTTTTGTTCATCAAATCGCCATCAGCCATGTTTTCAGATTTTTCACCTTCACACCATGAGAAAACCCTAGAGGTGAGAGGCATCCTTCTCAAGAGGTTATGAGCTTAGCCAAGGTGTTGGCCACCTTCCACTCATCTAAAAACGCCTTCAATCCACCTTCCCTACACTTTTCTCACCCATTTTTGGCTTCAAATTGCCCTCAGACTGTTTCCTGTAGCAATTTAGGAATTTCCTATAGCACTACAGGAAACTTGTCGCAGCACTTGCAGCACCACCAGTGGGCCCCTCCTTAAGCCCAGAAACCACCATCCACCTCATCTAAACTTGTCAAAACCACCGATACACCTCCATCCTTGCACCCATGAGTTTAAGCCCTTCATAAGCCACCTTAGCGCTTTCTCCTCCTAGCTGCAAAACAATGAATTTACAAGCATAGTTAGGTCATGATTAGTTGCATGATTAAAAGAATGATAGTTCAAAAATAAAGTAGACAGGGTGTATTTAGCCATTTGGCCCAACAATGTGTGATTAGGTTAGCTTCCTTTATGCAATTTCAATTCAGCAATTTACTTCATGCAAGATGCCTAGTTTGCTTCCATTTCTTATCATATATTGATGTGCAGATTTTTTTCATTGCTGAGTAGTTAGATGTGCTTTCTTGTTGTAGAATATTTCTTTGCTTGTTGGTAGATTAATGGATTTGAATCATTTGTAGTCATAGGTCTAAATTCATAAGTGTGACAGACTTCATTCAGAAACCCTAGAAATAGCACCCTTTCGTAGAGCTCAGAAGAGGATGACATGAGTAGAATGCATTTGTTGTGTATATAGCACTGTCACCTCCAAGTTTGTATGAAATCCAGGTTTATAAAGTAAAGTAGGGCAACCCTTAGGATTTGTTGCATTCTTGGTGCAATACCAGGGCTCACCAACATCTACCCATGCATAATTATAACCACAACGATAATCAGGACCTTTGTTACAGGCGATATACATGCATAGAAAACGAAAAAAGTATATATATAAATGGAAATGTGATTGACCACATACTAACTTGTTACAAGATAATTTTTGCCACCTATGAGAAATTCCTAATGTAATTTGAATACAAGAATATCAATTTTCTCAGTCATAGTTGCACCTTGATCCTTGTTCACACTGGTAATTTTTATAATATAGAAGAGTCATCTATTTCCTATTAAAATGTTTATAATTGTTTATGGCACAGTAAAGTTAGTATTTTTTTTAGCATTGTTGTACTGGTTTCCTCAACAAAATACATGCCACTAGTTTTTATTGCACTATTGTTTCTTGTAATATATGTCTGTAATTATGTCTATAGAAACAGTTATGTGTATAAGATAAAGCACAAAATGATAGCAGATTCCATTTTGAGCCTCGCTTGCACACTGAGTGTTCCCGGAGTTTCAGCAGAAGAGTTATTATACACAAATATAGTAGAAGGAGTTGACCAAATACTTGCACATTTCGTCAAAAACTACTTTGTCAATTACGATGTTCTTGTATTCAATGTTGTCAAGTACTTACCTCTGAATAAAACTACGAGTAGATAACTCAAAGTAATCAGGTTATTATTCTAACAAAATAGGTATTTTTAAAACATATGTTTCTTTTCCAGATCGAGCAGAGTTCATGAGAATTGATTTCCTAGAAGTTGAGTTCAAAGACAAAAACAAAACAATGTGATATTTATCCATATATATTCAATATATTCAAATCAACACATATTGCAATGGATATTTATCCATATCAATTACAATGGCAATGCAACATAACACATTAATTGGAAATAGTATCCATACTTCCATGTCCCTCCATTACTACTGCATCCTTGTTCTTGAAATTACTCCATAAATTATGTTCCCATCTTCACTTTGTATTATCTTAAATAAACCTGGGCCTTAATATTTTCCTCAGACTGCTAAATTTCAGGAACCATCTCCTTTATCCCATGGGCCAATCAACCTTTAATGCCTATCGTCAAGCTCATGTCTCTTCTTTGGACAATAAACTATATCATCCTTACCATGAAGTTTGTATTCCTACCTCGACATTCCATGTCCTCGGACTCAATGTCCTTTTTTTTCTTTGCTATTCCAAATATTACAACATATGTACATTATTTTTACAATGGAACTCATACCAAAACCTTGGCTAAAATTGTCATATAGACAGTAAAACTCGTGAACACTAATAATCAGCAAAAACCTTTTTCCATTGTCTATTCTTGTTCGTTGATATAATGCAAAGTGAAACAAATGTCGAACAACTCTAATAGTTTACTCATTTGTTTTAAGAAATAAACTTTCTATCAAATTAATAATCGTAAATATTAGTACACAAGTAAACAAAGTACTCCAATATTGTTGCCTATTTAAATAAATTTAAAAAAAAATACACAAATGACATTTTGAAAAAAGCTAGGTAAAAGTATTTTTTGCAAAAAAATAAATTATACCAATAAAAATAGTTTGAGTTCAAAAAACTTTTATTTATTGAAAGCTCATGTTGTTATTTAATTAAAAATAATCTACAAAATCACACTTTTTTTTCATTGTAAAGAAAAAGTTCAACTATTCAATTAATGATCGCTTACATGTTACATAAGATCGTAGTATAACCCTCATCTACCCAAACTATTACTTGTGGTCTGTTTTCACAAAGAAAAAGTTCGTAACTATTCAATTAATGATCAGCTACATGTTACATAAAACTGTAGTATAAACTACTGTTCTGTCCAAAAAGTATTACAATCAGCCAGACTATCAAAAAACTGTAGGCAGTCACAGTCCCAAAACATGACATATACAGTAATGACACAAATGTCCACATAGTAAGTTCGGTGCATAACTTACTAACTCCTATAGACCCAATATATAAGTATGAAGTAAATATACATGCCGAATATATTAAAAGGGGAGGTAGAACAAAATCTCCCAGAAGATAGCTGTAATACTAAACATCCAAATCAGGAGGAGCCTCCTCGATAAAAGGCCGATGATAATATCTGTGGATCTGTCCAGCAGTGTGCTCTGTGATGTGCCAGGTACCCCAGGTCAGCTCCGAAGCTTCTTTGGACAGTTGATCAGCCACTTTGTTCCGAGACCTGTAAATATGAGTCACTGTGATGGAGTCAAAAAGTGCTCTGAGATGGTGAACCTCGCGCAGCAGTGCAGACAGTGTGTGCGAGTGACAAAGAGATAGGTTGTTAAACCAATTGGTCACAAGTTGAGAATCGCCAAAGATCTGGATGGAGTCACAGTGAATGTCCCGAGCAAAGGTAAGAAGAAGTCTGAGGCTCTGCAGTTCGGCGTAGTTGTTGGTACCTGGACCTAACCCCATTCTGATGTTGTAGTAGTGTTGTTCATTCATATAAAGAATGGCGCCCCCCCCACACCCTTGAGCGTTGGACGCACCATCAAAGTATGCCCACGCCCGGCTGTGATCAATAGTTTTTGGGGTCTCATGTGAAGGCTTGCTGCAAATACTGTCCTCGGGAATGAGCCAATAAGTGGCAAGAGAGGCTGCGCTTATCCTATTACAGTCGATAGGAATATCATTGAAAATCTGTTTGTTTCATCCTATCCATATTTCCCAAGTCACGATAAGAGGGAGGTTGCGTAATTTTGGACTGTGAGCAGAGTGCTGCCACCAATGAGTCCAGGCCTCTGTTAATGAGTCACCCTGCCAATTAAATCTGCATCCCAATTCTGTAATGACCCTGGACCAAATGTTAAGTATGATGCGACAATGCAGGAATAAATGGAGAGCGTCCTCGCTGTCATTTAGACAGTAACAACATCTAGAAGCCCCGTGGAAGGCTCTTCTGTGAAGGAAATCCATGGTAGGAATACAGTCTCTAAGCATGCACCAGAACATAAGTCTGTGTTTATGCGAGGATTTCAATTTCCATATGGTTCTCCACCACCAGTCCTTGATAGGGGGTTCCCTGTGCTTGATAAGTTCGAGGTAGCCAAGCTTTGGAGTATAATGCCCATTTCTTGAAACAGCCCAAATCAAGTTGTCTTCTTGGTCTATGATGCGAATGTTGGTATCTTTCAGTGCCCAGATAAATTTTTTCCAGATACGTGTGCCCTCCTAGGGGATCCCCAGGTCACCCGCCTGTAGCCAGGCTTGTTCTCGCCAAGAGGTATGTGCCTAGTCAACAATCTATGCCAGATAAATGACGTTTTTGTGGGCAAGGTGTTCAATGATAAACGCCGGAAGTTTGTGATATTCCCCACTCCCCGACCAGGAATCAGTGCCAATGCACACCTCAGTTCCCGAACCAATTAGCCACGAAAGACCATTCTGGAGAATGTGTGCTGCCCTTGTGATAGCCTTCCATATGATTGATGCCCCCGAGTTCAGAGTGATGCAGCCACAGATCCATTCAAGAGGACTTTGGGGCGAGATATATTTAGCGACCATGACCTCCTTCCATAGGCTCTGTCCTGTAATAATGTGCCAGCCCATCTTAGCCGCAAGGGCGCGAGAAAATAGGTGGAGATCCTTTAACCCCCAGCCACCCCATTTTTTGGGCAAATTGATACGATCCCATGCAATCCAGGCAAACGTGGATGCCTTACCTTGGTTGCGCCAAAGAAATTGTCTGCAGATGCATTTTATCCGATTGGTAATACCAATCGGAATCCAGGCCAGGGTCATCCAATAGACCGGAATGGCCTCCAGAACAGACTTTATGAGTATTAGTCTACCAGCCCTGGTTAACCATCGGTTATACCAGACGTTTATTCTGCGCTCAATTTTTGCTATGATCCAGTTCGAGTCCTTAATCTTATAATCATTTGGTTTGATGTGATACCCCAAATATTTGAGGCCGCCATTGATATCAATGAAGACAAAGTCAAATAGGTTCCTAGAGGTGTCTTGTTCCTGTCTCGAGCAGCCCGTCATGATGATAGAGGATTTAGTGCTATTCGGTGCCATATCGGTAGCCCTAAAAACCATTTCAGGAGCAGGTCAAAATGAACAGAGTCTTGCCTAGTGCCATTTAGGAATATAAGAACATCGTCTACAAATAAAAGGTGAGTGAGATATAAATTATCAACGATCCGGAGCCCCTGTAATAATCCTCTTTCTTTAGCATTGTTGATAAGCACTGATAGTCCCTCCATAACTAAGACAAATAGTAGTGGAGAAAGGGGGCAGCCCTGGCGGAGTCCCTGCCCTGCATGGAAGAAATCAGTAGCAGTACCATTGATCAATATGCTGAAGGTAGCGTTGACAAATGCAGCCCATAATCCAGTTGATAAAGGTAAGAGGAAATCCAGAGTGGATGAGGATGAGGTGAAGCTAACTCCAGTCAACTTGGTCAAATGCTTTAGTGAGATCAATCTTGAGGATGGTCGATTTCAGTCGGAGAGATTTAATAGAGTGAAGGGCCTCCTGGGCTGTACCAATGGCCTCATGAATTTGCCTATGATTCAGAAAAGCAAATTGTTCCTTTTCAATATGCTCGGACAGGAAAGGTTTAATGCGGTTTGCAATAATTTTGGAAATGATCTTGTAGATACAATTACACAGCGAAATGGGCCTGAAATCATTGAAGCTGTTTGGTTTGTCCGATTTAGGAATAAGTGCAATAAAAGTGGTGTTAAATCCATCATAAATCCTGCCCCGCACCCTGCTATCTTCTATCATGGCCAGAAGGTCCGCTGATATGAGATCGAAGAAGTGGATGAAAAACTCAATGGGCCAACCATCAGGTCCCGGGCTTTTGTCTCGCTTGAACCATTTCAAAACACCCTCCAGTTCTCCCATGGTGACCGGGGTATTGAGAT
Source organism: Pinus albicaulis (assembly GCA_034641835.2). NCBI lineage: Eukaryota > Viridiplantae > Streptophyta > Pinopsida > Pinales > Pinaceae > Pinus > Pinus albicaulis. The sequence continues at coordinate 557,293,550 of CM076574.1, forward strand.
CATCCTTCTGCTCCTGTTCCACGAAGAGTTTAAAGTTCTGAGTAATGCGCACGATATCCGGGAGATTTATAATTGTAGAGGCCCTATACAGATTGGAGAAGTGTCTGGTACCCAGCTCAGATAGCTGTGCTTGCGTTCTAGCAGTAAAGCCATTTCGGTCTGACAGTTCCCAAATGGTGTTAGCCGCCTTGCGGCCATTAGCATGCTGCTAAATTTTTTTTGTGTTTTCGTCACCGGCCTGTATCCATATAGCTCGAATTTTAAGCCTCCAATCTTCCTCTATCTGTTTCAGCAGTTTGGCTTTTTCAGTCTCAAGTGCAAAAAGTTGTGCCCTGGCTTCCTCGTTACTATATCCCAACAGCTCACCATTGTTGAGAGAGCCAATTTTATCCTCAATTCTGTGTAGGGCCTCCCTTTCCAGTTTCTTTTTGTTCTGAACCCATTGAATGGTGAGGTTCTTTATGCGATTAAGGTTTTCATTGATAACCCTGCCAGGGTCCAAATCCATCGAAGTTCTGAAGTGCTGCCAGGTCTGAGTGACCAACTGGTTATAATCCGGATATCTCAACCATCTGGAATTGAATTTGTATGGAGGCGGGCTCTATTAGGACCACATTCAAACTCCAGGTAGATGGGCGAGTGATCAGATTTACCTCCAGATCCCACCCACTGACGAGCTCGAGTCAGTACCGGAAGGAGGTCCTGTTTAATAAGAAATCTGTCAAGTCTGCGTGCCAAAGCAGCGTTACCAGTCCTCCTGTTCCGCCAGGTAGGTTGTAGCTTGGTAGTCTGAATGTCAATCAGATGAGAGGCACCGAGTTCTGAGTTAAAAAACTCAGCCAATGGGTCTGGGGTGGCCAGGGGACCCCAAGATTCAGCAATACCCAAAGAGAAATTTAGATCTCCGCCTAAAATGAGGTGAGGGGCAGTCATAAGTGAGCAGGAAAAAAGGGAGTGCCAGAAGTGCTCTCTGTCAGAGCAGGGTCCATAAACATTGACCAGGGTAAACTCAATCTCAGAGCTACCAAACAGCACATTCATCGCAAGTACACCCAGCCGGCCCCAACAGTTTGACATCTGGGTGGTTTTGTTGTTGATGCCAAGAGCACATCCTCCTGATCTACCATGAGCATCAAGTGTAATGAAGGACCAATCAGGGAGAAAAGAAGTTAAGGTAGCAGTCACCTCCAACCCCACCCCGAGCGTTTCTTGCAGAAATAGTATGTCGAAGGACTTTTGTGCTAACAGATCTCTGAGAGCCAATCTCTTATCGGGGTTGGCCAGTCCCCTGCAGTTGTAGGAGAGACAGATCATGATGTAACAGTCGTGAGGGTCGTCCTGCTCTAAGGACCCGCATAAGTGAAGATTGTGTGCCAACTTCCACTTCAAAATTAGCTCTTTTGATGGCCTTCGCTAGGGCAGATGGTCTGCCACGAGATTTAGAGGGTAAGCTACCCGGACCCGGCCCAATATCGAAAACCTCTCCAGATTGAGGGTTGGTTATGGATCTAAGAAAGTAGTTGTGCTTCGAAGAGTGAGTCTTCGAAGAGGAGACAGAATGGCCAGGGGTGGGCTCAGCAGATGAATGATGGATGATAGGGGAGAAGGAAGGGGAGGCCAAAGCAATGGTGCAGCATACCGAGGGGAGATTTAATGTTTTATGGGGCACACCCGATGATATGCAAGGTAAGGAGAAAGTAGATGACAGATTAAGAGGTTCATTAACAGATACATTAAACGGAAAAGAAGTGAATGAAGATATATCTGCATAATCAGAAGTTAAAGAGCCAGAAATAACAGTACCCGGAATGAAGAGATCCTGCTGGGGAGGCACCGACGAGACCTGTGGCCTGGATCTGGGCTGCGTGGAGGTCCAGGTGGGCACAGTCGCTGTCCTCGACCCGCCATCACCAGAGAGCTCAGGTGCCCTCGTCTGCAGACCCGCACTGTCCGGCAAGATTCTGGAATCCGACACAGTTTGTGTGCCTCTGGAGCAAGATTTCTTAACAATCATCCTGCCAGCCCCCTTCCTCGGACAGTCTTTATACAGATGACCTACCTCATGACATTTTCTGCAGCGAAAGGGCACGCCTTCATAGTCAAGTGGTTGCTGCCACTGCATCCCATCAAACCTCATGATAAAATTCTCATATAGACCATCCCTTGTGTCGAGAAAAATCAGGATCCGAGCCACTGCTCTGCTACCAGTGGACAGGTAGGATCGATCATGGTCCAGGTAGCGTCCGAAATGGCCCCCTATATTCCGAAGCACAGTGTCATTCCAAAAATGCAGAGGCAGGCCATGCAACCTCATCCAAATGGGACCAGCACCTGCATTCTCTTTTTTGGGATCAAATAGGGGCACCCATCGCTTGAGATAGACGGGGTGTAGCTCCAGATGCCAGAACTGCTTGAGGGCCCAATCGGAGTGTTCAGGGCGGGCAAAGGTAAGAGAGAACTAGCCTTTGGTCATGGCCTCAACCACCGGGAGAGAGTCAAGGGACTCACCCCAGATTTCTCTTGTCCACCGCTGAAGTCTCGCTGAGGAATATTTCCGACCACAGATCTTCCCAACCAGGGTTTTGGCTGTAATGATGCTCCAATCTTCCATTCCACTCTCGCTTCCAAAATTTGTGAGATAGTTTAACTTGTTTTTCGTGACCTTGTGCGGCTTACTAACCTTGCAAACCCCCAATTCCGGCTCAACAGTGTCTTCAGATGCAGGTAGATTGCTATTCTGCTCCCGGTTGATTAGGTCCTCTGGTATGTTGGTGAAGACCCCAGAGGCCGCCAATGGTGCAGAGGGCTTCGCACAGTCTTGTGCCGCGACATCTATTCCAGAAGGGCAGTGTGAGTTAACCCCAAGAGGTTGAAAGCCTTCAATATGCCGATGCGTCAAGTAGCATGATGTGTCTACAATCTCGTGAAAGGCCGCCTCCGAGAATAGTGCGGAGCTTCCGATGGCAGCACTTGCCTGATTGTCCTGTACTGCCTGCGAGAAAGCCCAAAGCCCAATATCCTCGGTCGAGGGCAAGCCAAAAGTCAAGTGCGCAAGGTCCCCCATGGGCGAGATGCATCCATCCACGGTGGATGCAGGCTGAGCAGGCAAATCCACCCCGGATAATGGGTCCAAATCCGACATTGCATCCACCTCATCATTTGATTCCAACCCCCAAATGTCGACCCCCTCCAGAGGATCCTCCGAGTAGTCAACCTCTTCTTCGTAGGTGCTCATTGAATGGACAGCCCTTCAATAGCCGCTTGGTGACTGTTGGAGAAGACAGATGCCCACAGATAAAAACAAGGGCGAAATGATTAATGCAGATTCGACTGACAAGCTGAAGCCTCGAAGCCAGAGGTCAGTGCAGATGCCAATAAATCCAGCCCCGGTGATGGGTCCAGAGGGGAAACGGTCAAGGTGCGCTGTTGGATGCGACCCCACCAAGTATAGGGGTGCCAGACCAAGTAGAAAACCCCCGGTTCTTCTGCCAAGGCAGGTTGAAACCCCAGACAGCCACGGCTACGCGTCCCGAGCAGTAAAACAAGTGGAAGCCCACAAGAAATATAATAACCACCGGATATGGACAGTGGGGGCCCAGGATACCCAGGTCGAGCAGTAAAACAACCAGAGTTTTTTAAACTGAAATGAAAATTTACTCGGTTTGCAGCAGTAGTCTGTGGAGCGGCAAGGTTCATTCATCTCCAAGCCCTGTTATCCAACCGCGATGAACAGGTAGCGGTGCTGATAAGCCAAGGGTTCCATAGTCCGCCTAGGGTTTCGGCCGCCGCCATGATCGCCAAAGCTCTGCTGCTCTCCATCCAAAATCGGGATACCAATCATTTATAAACTAATTAATACTAAACTATTTATAAATAATTAGTAATAATCTAAATAATATTTAAATTTTATTTTAATTAAATTAATTAAATATTATATATTAATTAATTTAATTAATATAATATAAATGTTTTAAACTATTAAAAACAATAAACTAACCTATCTACACTCCACTACCATTAATATTAAACTAACCTACTCTCCACTACCATTAATATTAAACTAACCTACACTCCACCCATACGTATCATTCAAATATTAAAACATGTCTTATGCCATATGTTTGTGGAGGGATAAGGTGAGTGGAGGGTGAGGTGAGGGTGAGGTGAGGGTGAGTGAGGTGGAGGTATGGGAGGCATAAGGGAAAAACAAAAACTTTATATTAAAACTTTTTAACACATCGCATATTGCCTTATCGCAATATCGCAGTTTGTCAAATGTGCATTATATAAAAGTTGCGATGTGTTCCGATATTGCGATATCGCGATATGCGATGTAAATTTTATTATATATATATATATATATATATATATATTTATTTATTTAATATTAAGTTTTAATTTTAATTAAATTAATTATATTTTATTATAATAATTAATTTAATTAATGTTTAAAATTTAATGTTAAATATCAGTTTTTTATATTTTTTTATTTTGGTTTTATTTTGATGATGTTTAGTTTAGTTATGAAATTTTCTAAACTACAGCCACTTCGAAAATAAATAAAAAGAATAAAAATAACATTTTTAACCTAGACTAGATAAATGATGGGACTTCAAAGGAGTGCCATTTTCAAACCAGTTGACCAAATGAGGCGAAACAAGCGTCAATGGGAGGCTTATAAAAAATCGATTCTAACAAAGCAATCAAAACAAGAATCCAAAGAAAATGAAAAATTAACAAAAGCGTAGGATAATCAGCTAAATAAAATCTTAAAAGGTGCTTAGCCAAAATTTTATAGAAAGGGTCTCCATTATTTGAAGTGAACAAGTCAAAAATGGGGGGTTGTGTTTTTACCACAACAACACCATAGTCTGTTCTTTGCAGTGAAGCTCCCTATACATGCTTGTTTGTCAAATATTTTTGGAAAAAAGGGCGTATTTCCATGATAGTCCATTTTTTTTCTTTTCTAAATGGGAACCTATGTGTTTATGGATGATAAAACCTCCAACTCTTCCACATTTGCAAAGAATGGGTTACTGGTACCTTGCCAATGATTATTGCAATTATCTACTTCAAGGCCTAAACAATACAATCATTAATTGGCACAAGGTCCACGGTTAATAGACATATCCAACATACCCCATGCAAGGGAGGAGCATTCTTGTGAGGATTGTCAGAACAACTGCTCCAAGTTGCCACTAGACCACAAACTGATGTGCATTATTATCCTTTTGCAAAAATTTAAGCACATTAAGGATTATGCTTTTTGATACACATTATATTTCTCTAAATTTCAACTTCTTATTAGGAGAAGTGTGTCCCTTGTTTGAAATTCGGTTCTTCCTCACTATTCTCCCTTATCCCCTTGATTATGCATACTGTGTTTTCTTAAAATATTTATGAATGGGCAGTCAATGCTGCATTACATTCTGGCCTTCTCACAGAATTTTGGGGCTTTTAGTTATAAACAAAGAAAAGTTTAAATGTTCTAGGAGTCTTTTAGAACTATGAGTGAAACATAATTTTAAATATTCTTGGTATCTTGTGCATTTTATTTCTGTTTTCAAAATATACAGAAACCTTAATTCCTTTGCTTGAAAAATCCAGAGTGCCTCATGTTTTGGATCATTGATTCAGATTGACATTCTTTATTTCCACAATAGACATAAGAGGTTCATTTTTATGTGCTGATGACACTTTATAATGTAAAGGATTTGCAAAGATGACTAGTTATTTCCTTTGAGATTGTGCGAAAGGATGGATTTTTTAAACTTGTTGTAAACAATTTGGTTGAATAAGAAACTTGGCTCCTCGTTACAAAACTTAAATATTTCCTACTAATGGTATAAATTATTGGAAACTACATCTACCAAAATTGATACCAAAGATGTCTTATAAAGGGTATTAATGTTGGAAAATTTGACTACGATTGCTAGAAGTGATATCTTGTTTCTTACAGGTTGACCTAATTGCACTTTTTTAGGACTGTAGTTTAAGGTGTTCTGAGAAGTTCAAAAGAGGATTGAGTTTTTGTTACCTAATTAGGCCATAGGTCAAGTTGTAGCTGTGAAGTTATCTTGTTATTCTATCAGTAGCGTTTGAATATGGTGAAAGTGGAATCATTCAATGTATATGAAATCAAAACAATGGAATGAGATAGGATCTAGTCTTCAAAAGATAGGCATTTGAGTGTTTATGGTGTTTATAGGGTGATTGCCATGGTTCAATTTCTACTATTATTACTATAATAATTTATTATTTGCTTGCAATTGTTGTTAGTTTATACATGGAATTCTTGGCCATTTTTCTCCTCTAGCACACACAATAGATATACTATGTTGCACACTCATCAAATCCAGTGATTGTTATAAATTTACAATGCATGGCAGTTGATTTCATTACCATTTATATGTTTGTAGCATGTCACAACATATTTATATTTGGATGAGGATTGAAATACGTACTTATTTTTGCTTCCAATTTTGTGGTTCTCTATAATTTATTTGGTTTAAGAGATGAAAGGTGTAATACCAAGAGAGTTCTTTCTTGCAAGTCACTGTCTTTTTTGTCTGTTAACTTTTCTTTTTGTTTTGTTTCTTGTGAGCTTAAAAAATTGTTATGTATGTGATTGTGAGCCCTTGTTAAAAATTGTATATGTATATGCACTTCTGTAACTAGAATTTGTCACACAATGTTGGATAGGAAACTGAGAGACGACATATTGGTTTAAGAATGGAAGGTAGGACCATGGATTTGAGATATCTGGAAGAAGGAGCTATACATAGTAGCTTGAAATTTGAAAGAGAATAAGGTGAGTTGTAACCTACACCAGAGATTGAGGATTGGCAAAAGACATTGTATGCCAATGTTAGCAATGTAGTTTGGTACAAATTCTATGCATAGAGGGGAGGATAATGGTGCAAAAAAGCAGTATAGGAATAGATGTGAACATGAAGAGGTTGAGTGTGGTGATGAGGTAGGAGGAGAACATGATGCTGATGCAGATGATGAGGGGGAAGAGAGTCCTCAAATATCGACTGAGGATAGTGAGAATGCTTCTGAAGCTGGTGATTTTCATGATGATGATGCCAAATATAGCTCATGATGCCCCTCCACGACCTCATGGTGCAGAGGACACAGAGGAGGAAGTGAAAGTGAAGAACTCTATTGCAAAAGGTAGTGAAACAAGTATAATAGGGGAGAGTGATGGAAGTGCTAGAGCTGATATTGCAAACACTAATGTGAAACAACAAACTCTGGGTGGTAATGGTGAGGAAAATTTAATAATGGGAACATAAATCTATGCCAGTGGAAGAATGAAAAATGGTGCGAGTCCCATCAAGGGAGATGGTGTTCATGAAATTGACCAAAATGGGCATAAAAGTGAGGGTGGAAAATTGCATCCCACTGCACCTGCTACTGATGGGATTCTTGGTATAGCCATGCAAGTTGGTTGCATTGAAAATTTAGATGACTCAAATGCTGTGCGTATAGTTCCAACAGAGTCAAGTTTAGGACGATTGGATTTGTACCATGTGTCAGGTTAGAATACTTATCCCATGTATGGGAAACACTCACAGCTTCAAGAGACTTAAAACTTATTAGAAGAATTTGGCTTTAACAAGTAATGTAATATTGAGAATTTTAAGTTTGTTTTTACCTATTTTGTTGTTTATGTCTCTTGTTTTGAGATTATTGTGGTCTTCTTGGTAGGGACGGGTGCACTGCAATCAAGGCCTGGACAAATGGTTGGTGAGAGTAGGCCCGAACCTCCCATAAAATATAGGGTGGGGCCTTTAGTAGAGGTATGGTTCTAGAATTGTCTACATTGTTGTTTTAAAATTTATAAATACATAGAGGACATAGGATGCAATACATCATTGATTAAAATACACTACTAGGAAGCTTAACAAAAATCAAATATAAGCATTGCATCAATTTTAAATTTAACACAACTGATTGCTGGTGAAATACCTCCCTCCTCCCATCTTATGTTTCATTCCTTTGACATGCTATATAAATTATGATGATTCACAACGAAAATAATTTATGGGCTATTCTCTTGCCATGTTGATTTCATACGTCTCATAGTGGTGGGAATTATTTATGATCTCTTGATTGTTATAAATTTACAATGCATGGCAGTTGAGTTCATTATGAATTATATGTCTGTAGTATGCCACAAAATATTTATGGTTGGATGTGGAGTGAATTACGTACTTGTATTTTCTTGCAATTTTGGGGTTCTCAATAATTTATTTAGTTTGAGAGATGAAAGGTGCAATACCAAGAGAGGTTTTTCTTGCAAGTCACTGTCATTTTTGTCTGTTAACCTTTTTTTTTGTTTCTTGTGAGCTAAAAAAATTATTTTGTATGTGAACCCTTGTTAAAACTTGTATATGTACATGCACTTGTGTAACTAGCCTTTGTCACACAATGTTGGACAGGAAACTAAGAGACGACATATTTTCTTAAGAATGGAAGGTAGGACCATTGATTTGAGATATCTTGAAGAAGGAGCTGTACATAGCAGCTTGAAATTTGAAAGAGAATAAGGTGAGTTGTCAGCTACACCAGAGACTAAGGATTGAAAAAACACATAGTATGCTAATGCTAGCAATGTAGTGTTTGGTACAGATGATGTGCCTAGAGGGGAGGATAATGGTGCAAATAGGAAGTATAGGAATAGACGTGAAGATGAAGAGGTTGAGTGAGGTGCTGAGGTATGAGGAGAACATGATGTTGATGCAGATGATGAGGGGGAAAAGAGTCCTCAAAGATCGATCGAGGATAGTGAGAATGCTTCTAAAGCTGGTGCTTTTAATGATGATGATCCCAAATCTAGGTCACGTAGTAGTGATATAAGATTTGAGAGGCCAACCGTAGACGGGGGTTCTGAATGTTCAAATTATGAGGAACAATGGCTGCTTGGTGTTGAGGAGAGGGTTGCAAACAGTTCCTGATTACTCTTGATACTCAGAGAAATAAAAGTGTGCTAGACATGAAAAAATTGTTTTTTCTAAAGCTACCTCGGTGGCTTCCAAAACATAGATAGTTGATCCCTAGCCAAGGACATGAACTGTACCATGTGAAAATCAAGTGCTTGTGTTCCATAACAATCCAGCCAAATTCCTGGAGTAGTAATGACTCTAGGTCACTTTTCCAAAGAGCTCCCAATCATCATTATTCTAACATGATAAACTACTCAAGGTATGATCCCATACAAATGAATACAACAAGGGAATATCTTAAAAAATAGCTTCCCCTACAAGCTTTCTATTGCCAAGAAAAATTCCCATAATGGATCTTTTCCTACTACAGTGAGTCTCTTTACCAACTGCCATTCACTTCTTAGGGAAGAGCTACTCAAACATATTTAACAATCACAAATAATGGTTTCCCATAGAATATGTACACAAAATTCAGAGATTGTCTATAACATACTATTAAAAAATTAATCTAGAGTGAGGACAAGTGGCTATCATGAGTCATGGCTACTCAGATATGGGGGTGTTGCTGCCCAGTATTATGGTTAGAGTGCTCTATAGAAGTGGGGAGGTTGAAAGTGTTAGTTTTACCTGTTGCTGCATATGTGTTCTCCCATAGAAGAGGTGCAACAATGATGAGAAAATTTGCACTAGAAGATCTGTAGCAACCTTAGATTCTGTGCAGCCTTGGGTTACTGTGAGGTTGAGGTGGCGCAATTAGAATTTTCTTTTCTAGTTTAGGAAGGAGCTCACTCTTTTGTATTTAGTAGGTTTTTTTTCAATGTTGATTAGGGCATAGTTTCTAAGTTTAGAAAAAGTGCATGAGATAGAGGATGTTCCAAATTTAGCTAGGTGTTCGTTCCTAGGAAAAGCTATCATTTATGCATGGGCACACCTTTTTAGATAGCCAATTGTAAGGATTTATGTTCCTAATCTGGGTGCACCACAAGGATGGTCTGTTTTTGTAATTCCTTAGCATTTTCTTCTCTTATAAAAGAAAGATAGGGTAGGGGTGTTGTTTATTTAGTTTTGAGCTATTGATTTGTAATCATATTCTTCTTCCCATCAATTAAGATATGAGAAATTGTGTGTATCTAAGTTTATATGCTATTTGTAATTCTAGAGCTCTCATTATTCAAATTTAGTACATTACAGTGTGTTATTCTGAAGCTTGTTATTTGTGTTTTTCAGAATTATGTGTTTATAGATCTAGGACTGTGTTTTATGCTATGTGGATAGGAGGTTAAGTTCTCAGTTTCCTAGCGGTTAGGGTTTCATTTTAGGAGTGCATATTTGCATACCATGTTATGAAAATTTAATAGGGTATCAGAGCATATTTTCTGAGATTTTCCAATATGTATATGGAATGAAATACTATCTGTGAGAGGGAGTTTTTGGAAGTTCTCAGTGTTTATGATGCCCCAAATTCAACAATTGAAGCTAAACTGTACTTGAGATAGGTGCTAGTGTCTATGAGAGGGTTGTGGGTGAGTGTTGGGTATGTGTTATATTCTTTCCACAACTAGCCCCATGCGCTGTACGTTGCACTGGGTGTAGCAGGGGGGTCACAAGGGGGGAGGAAGCCCACATTGTTGGGGTCCGGGGCAGCGCCCTGGTGAAAATTTGTTTGGTGTGCGGGCCCACTCATAGGTGGACCCACCCATGTTTTGTGCATGATTTTGCACATGGTTTTGGGGTACGATGGTTTTCAGCCCCTGGGATTTTGTAGATCCGGTCAAGGGAACTACGGTTATGTTCTAATCCAGGGTTATTGGATTGGGGTTTATGTATGCTTTGACATGTATATATATGTGTTGTAACACTAAAAGGAATATAATGAAAAATCAAGCTGGTCATCCCAATTTGGGATCCAGGGGAAAATATCTGTGTTTATCTGTTTTATGTTTTATGCTCTCGCTATTGTTTATTTTTCTGTTATAAGATTCATGTGTAGATAATTTTTGTTCAGGGTTAAAACCTACAGTGAGATGCTTGTGAGATCCCAATGAATGAAACATTGTTTATGACTATGAGTGTTGATTTGCACCCATTATAGGTTGATGGTATTATTTTTACCCCTCTTGGATGAATTTTTTGGTTGAGGTGTGTTCCATGAGTTACATATATGACTAGTCACTAGTCTTGGTATCAGAGTGTGACTGTCTAGTGTGTGCATCCAACTTTACACCTTGGAAGTTCATTCTACATATGTTTTTAGAGGCTACTAATCTGTGGTGTTTTGTGGAGACTAAGGTTACAACTCCTACCAACCCTATGTTGTTGGGTTAATACACTAAGAAGATGACCAAACTGAAGATTTCTTGATTTTGTGAAATATCATTTGATCCTCACATTTTGAAGAACTCCATTCCATATGATACCTTGATCACTCTATATGATAGTGTGAAATTGTATTGTTTCCTTGCAATTGCTTCCAAACTTGTAGTTATTTCCAAAAATCCCTAGGGTTATATTTTGATTTCATTGGAAAATTTTAAAGTTTATTTTTTGCAAATTCACTCTCTTTTGGCTTTACTAACAACATTTTAAAGTTCTCAATGCTTTGGTATTTTTTTCATGGTGATCTTGCCTTATTACAATTCTCATCCAACCATGGGTTCACTGCAATAATATTATAGAATTTTCTATTAGATAATTTATTGGAGTTCAATTAAGCTTCTACATAACTGATGGGTAGGCTGAATTCTTTTGCTGTTGACAACTCTAACCTATTGAACACGTCAATGGGTGGAGTGGTGGTTATTGACTTGATGCTTTGCATCAACCATATTTTATTAATTGATGTAGTCAACTTTATCTCAAATTGTGATAGATTCAAAAGTTGATTTTTTGTATGGTTAAAGCAGGTATTTGATGTACAAACAATACATTAGGATGTGAGGTTGTGGACCAGTCTTACTATAGTGTCAAGAAGGAGCCTCTAGAGCACCATTTCACAATGATTTTATGAGAAATGGTGCTTCAGGGGCTCCCGCTATACACTCTGAAAACACTGGTCCACAACCTCACATCCTAATATATTATTTTTGCATAAAATACTCATTTCAACCATACAACAAAATCATCTTCTAAATCTATGACAAATTGCGATATAAAGTTGATATTTACACATACACATTAAAAAAAACATGCAAAATGTCTACATAATTATGAAGTTTTAAACATGTCATCTTAGTGGATTAATCATGGAATGTTAACTGTTAGTACTACACAGATAATATTTTTGATATTGCAGTTACAAACTACACACTTAAACTAGAACTAGATAATAGGAAGAGTAAACAATGATTTTATGAAATGAAGTAGGGCATCATGCCCAAAATGTTATCTTTACGAAATAGGTCATTATGACCAAAGAGTCATGCTTATGAAATAGGCCATGTGTCCACTTTCCAAAATAGATATATTATATTACAAAATAGAAATTGAAAGTCTGAAATTTGAAATATTCAATATCATAATATAAGAAATGAAAACAGAGAATTATTCCAATAAGATAATATAATTTTGTTAATGTCCAACAAATGATCAATATAGTATCTAATATTCCTTCCTGTTAGCACTAACACGAGCATACACATGGATGTAGATGTGGAGGTAATTCATGTTGTTGTAGTCTTGGTTAGGCTGAACATGGCAGTAGGCGAGGGTGGCATTTCAACATGATGATCAAAAGGTGCAATATCCAAGTTCTCCAAGGCCAATGCTCCAACATCCAAATTTTCCTCCTATGGATAAATATCCCAATTTTGATATATGTTTTATCAATATTTGCCTCTTATGGACAACTACAAGTTGTAATGCACATAGACAAAGCTCTCTACCAGGTATAGATTCAAGGTGTTTATTTTTTATATTGTATGAAAATGTAGGTGGTCCAACACTTCTTTGTGGAATAAGTGTTCACTACCCATGGAAGCACCCCATTTTTCCAAATGCTGCACCTTTGGAGTAGAAACATCATACATGTTCCACCACTGGAGTGAATTTGTCATCTTCCATTATATATAAATTGATAGGCATAACCAAATAATCCTTGGGCATTGATGTAGGTACTCAATTGTTGTTGTATGATAGCACACTCATCAATGACACACTTGTTTAAGGCTTGTATTTGACCAATCTGAACTTATGGATCCATATGCAGTTTTCTCTTCACCCTACAAATAGGCACTGATGCTTTCAACCATGATGTAGAATAGTATTTTGGTGTAACAATGTATGTTAAAGCATGGAGTGGAGTATTTATCTTTGTTGATTTTTTTTTACTTCTACTCAAATACAGTCATAGAAGTTCACATCTCTAGGCTCAACAATGTCCTTAATTTATCCTAGTATGGTTTCCCCTTGCTCATGCAATTCCCCAGTCACTGATTGATCTCAATCTACAAATCGAGTCATGTTAGATTTGATGAATTGAAAAAAATATTAATATGTGACCAAAAACTAGGATAAAAAATGATATCTTACACTACACAAGCACTATCTCTATTTTTTGTATTATGTATCCTCAAGTTCTCCCATAAATCACTCACTATCATATTAGCCAATGCTCATCTTATCTTCAACAAGAACTTAAAGGTGAGCTAATGGCTACCAAATCTAGTCCTTGCAAGCTTAAGTAATTGTAACTTAGAGTGAATCTGGTAAATATAGTGGACAACAATATGCCTTGTGATGAATTTGATGATGGAATTCCATTCCTTCTACAAGGCATTGATCGGGTCATGCTGTCTGTTCTTAAAAATATTATGTATTAAAAGATTCAACATGTGCAACAAACAATCAGAGTGAAAATGTGAGGATGTGCATGCTCAATGGTTTTCCTGATACTTTACAATTAGCGACATTATCTTTAATGACTTGTGTCATATTGGATGGCCCTATATCATTACTACTTTTCGGTAAGAGGTATGCAATGCTCCCAAAATATGGTACAAATTATGAGGAGTCTTGCACTGCAAGGAAGATTGCATCACTAGCCAACACACCAAGAACATTTATCAAATGATGGGTTTTAACATTTGTTGAGATGTCAAAGACAATGGAAACCCCAACATTCGGCCACTCATCCGTAAAATGTCCTAGAGAGCTCTGGATATCAGCCTTTTTCATGTCTAGCAATACAGTTCCCTCTTTGTCTTATCCAGGGATTTTATATCCATTAGGGGCAATTATTGATGGATTGAACCATAAAATACCAGTAGGGGAGTGAAAAACATTAGACTGTATATGCACAGAGAAGCGTTCTTCTATACTTCCTAGGTATAATATATTTTCACATCTTATTGTGTTTAGAAAAAATGACCCGAATATGCTATCATATGTGGTTTTATCAAACATTACTAGGGTGTAATCAATTATAAGAGTACATTGGTTTCAAGTAAGAAAATTTTATTTCAAAATTGGTTTATACTTTCCTTCATATATTATATTTCTTGCTATGTCTTGAAAAACTTGTAGAGCATTATGAATTGGTTAACAATCTAATAATCAGATGAGTAGGTCGGGACCAAGATTTGGTTACCATATTTTCACCCCTATCTTTGTAAGCTTTTCTTTGTCCCATATGGCCACGAAGTCTAATGGAATATTAAATAAAATATATCTATGTAATGACTTTCCGCTTAAATTCTTCTAAGATCTTAAATGCGCAAATGGTGCTTCTTACATTTTTAATGCGTCCATTACTCTAGTTAGAATTATTTTTCTTTTCAATGATTTTTTTTTGGATTATAGAATTGCATATATTGAGATAGCGAAGAATGTTAAATTAACTCATCATATCAAACTGTGACACCTTAGAAAAATAATTAATGTAAAAATGCCTATGGAAAATATTGTCATTTGGAATATTTGTCAAGTTAATGTGCTTTATATTGCAAAGTTTACATTCATAATATCATATTACTTTACACAGTTACTAAAGGAATATCCAATTGACAATTTGTTTGTTCATGTCACATAAAGCAGGGGAAAAGAGATGCCTTAATTCAGAGCTTTGGCATGCCCATGCCAGACCGCTTGTGTCCTTACCTGTTGTTGGGAGCAAGGTTGTTTATTTTCCACAGGGTCGCAATGAACAGGTGAGGTGGTTTCTCACTAATTTTTAATTTGCAATCTTCTTTTGGATACAAATGACTGAAGATAATGAATGCTTATATTCTTTTCATCATAAAATGTGACCCCACTATTTTGAAATTTTAATGTTACGTAATGAAACTAATCATAATCAATGTGATTTCAGGTAGCTGCTTCAACAAGGAGGTTGATGCTCATATATAAAATTATCCAAAATTTCCAACTTAATTAATCTGCCAACTTCACACTGTTACAATCCATGTGGGTTCTCTGCATTTCATCCTTGCTTTGGTTGTGAACACTTTTATTCATATTGTTATATATACAAGATTTAAAATTTAATAAACACCTTATTGAATTCCAGGAAGATGTGGAAACGGACGAAGTATATGCTCAAATGACATTGCAACCTCTTAATGTTGTAAGACATTTTAGATTTCATTATTTGTGCTTTGCCATAATTACCAATTTTGGTGAGAAATGCTTTGGTAGTAGTTCCATTTGTGTAGGGAACTAAAAATTGATGATACTGTGCAACAAGAGCAAAAATATAGTTATCTTGGTTCTAACCTCAACAAACCAAGAAAGCAACTGAATAATTACTTTTGTAAAATGTTAACTGCAAATAACACTAGCACCGATGACAGGTTTTATGTGCCACGTTGCACTGCGGAAAAAGTTTGTCCTCCACTTGTGCAGTTCTGATTTTCCCATAGTTGTTGTTCTATTTTTGATTTAATAGATAAGTGCTTAGAATTTTAGACCTTTTTTAAGAGAAGACTGCATTCTTTAAAGGAGAAAAAGTTAAGGGTATTTGTTATATTTGTCTCCTATTAAGTTTTGTTTGTTTTGGGCAGGATTTCACTTAGAAACGACCTTCCCAGGAATTGACAGCCAGGGATATTCATGACAATGAATGGAAATTTCTACATATTTTTCAGGGTAAGTTATAGTAGTTATTTGAATGTTGTTTTGGAATAAAAGTGGATAGTGAACATGTAATTATGTGCAGTTTCTTTTGATACTCTTATATCATTGCAATGGATTTTGAAATGTATACATGTAGTGCATATATCAAACTTGTTGCCACATTTGAGGTCATAAGTGGAAGATCTATTTTAAAATTCTTGTTAATGGTGTTAGTATCTACCCTATACGCTCTAAAAAGTATCTGATATAGCTAGTCCCTAGTTACTTTACCTTTGAATGTGAAGCCAACATGTTTAGTTTTTCTATGGATATAATTTTTTGGCTTTTGGGAATTGGATCCTTTTTCCCCTGGAATAGTACGCTGATAGTTGGAGATTGTTATATTGAAGCTATATTCCCAGTTAGTATCACAATTTACAAAGTCTTGTGTTATTCTTTTTTAGTTTCTTGTTGTAATCTTGTGTATCAATACTTTGCTCCACCCATTAGATTTCTATTGACAAGTTTTACTGTTGAAGTGTCACTTCTTCTTAAAGATAACTAGAGGAAACAATACAACTACAAAAGTGGAGCATGAGACATTCTTAGTAAAAATTTCTAGCGCTGCTGTGTTGATTATGTTGGATAAAATAAAAATTGAAATGTACCATAACCATGGGAATTCAAAATATTGGAATAAAAATGTGTGCTTCTATTTTCATTTATTACTTTAGTTGAAGATAAAGTGTCGGAAGAGCAACACTTTTTCTGACTTTTCCAAACAACTGTCGCTCTTCTAACGTTTTCCAAACCGTCGCTCTTCCGACGTTTTCCAATCCATCGTTCTTCCGACGTTTTCTTGACTTAAATACCCACCTTGATAAAATTGGTGGAGTGCATATTGCACATGGATGGATGATGAGGCAAGGTTGGAATTTCCCTTTAATGGATTTTATGAGAGGATGTTCTCTCACACATGGATGATGATGCTTGATAGTTGTGACTTTTTTTTAGAAACACACGGATATTAACATCATGGGAAACATATCCTAGATGGATGAGGATATGGCTTATTTTATGGAAAACATGTTGTGGATGAGATGGAGATTCCTTCATGGACCTGGACATGGCTTATTTTACACTTGGATGGGATGATTATTGATTGAGTTGATGATGTGATAGGATACATGAGAAACAACTAACACATGTCATGAGAATGTGCATTCTTATGATGAGGACGTATGGTTGGACTGATCACTCGACTAGTTCGAATCATGGGGGTCGACAGTGTGTGGAGTTATGTTGGATACATAGAATATTATGTTATGTTGAGTTGTGTTGGAGAACCTTGATGTAGATATTCACATGATATTGATGATATATGATGAGTGTCCACGACATATGTTACAACAACATGTAGCTGGCATTGGAGATATTTACTTCCCACGATAGAGTAGCATGTGGATATTGCGACGAATGTGCTGATGATCATGGATTGAGGAGATGTTTCCCATGTATATTTTTATAGAGACATGAACCTTGGTGGTTTGTACGATGGATGTTAGAGCAAAGGTGGGAAACATGGACATTGTTTTTAGCTTCGGGGGTGCTGCCCTGGAAACCCCTAGCCAGGTGGGGTCTCCATAAAGTCGCAGCTGCCCCCCCTGGACCTCCCAGATATCGTTTAATGACGGGCGACATTGCTGCCCCATTAAGAACAGGGGCCCAACACTGTGATACATCTAAACAAAAGAAGATAATCAGGTTCCACACAGAATATATATATATATATATATATATATATATATATATATATATATATATATATATATATTGTACAGTTTACTGTGGAGGATGTTTTAATGGATGAGCAACAAATGACAATGGAGAGGGAACTAAATGAGGTATTGCATGATTTTTTTTTTTCATTTTTTTTTTTTTACATGAAGTTCTACATTCTCATTCAATTTTAAAAAATTAAATTTAAATGTTTGTACACGTTTTGTATAGGTTCCCAATTCTTCAAAGGATAGCACGAGGCTCAGGACGTTGCTGGCAAAGACACTGGATCCATCTGTATTTGATTGATGATGCACATGTATGCAACATTTTGTTTGATAGATCTAGTCTTAAATTTACTTTTCTATATATAGTCTTATCTATGCAATCATATTTACTTTTCTATATAACTTGATACTTGTAACACTATACATTGTTATATATATTTACTTTTATTGAACTCATGTGATATATATAAATTTTGGACATATTTTACTGTCTGGATATAGTTTGAAACTACATTTACTTTTTTTAAGAATGATTTTAAATTTCGGATAGTTACTTTTGGCATGTGATCACATGTTGTGATATGCAATGTTTTGTTTTTAAAACTCAAGTTGTCATTTTATTTGTTAAATACAAAATGAATCTAGATGGAAATTTCAAATTACAAAACATTGTGTATATTTTGGATAGTTGAACTACATTTGGCATGTGATGACATGTTGT
The DNA here is from genome assembly GCA_034641835.2 of Pinus albicaulis. Classification (NCBI taxonomy): domain Eukaryota; kingdom Viridiplantae; phylum Streptophyta; class Pinopsida; order Pinales; family Pinaceae; genus Pinus; species Pinus albicaulis. Next base: position 557,312,056 of record CM076574.1, read on the forward strand.
GATATAATGTTTTGTTTTGAAAACTCAAGTTGTCATTTTATTTGTTAAATATAAAATGAATATTTAGATGGAAATTTCAAATTACATTTTCACAATGTGTATATTTTGGATAGTTGAACTACATTTGGCATGTGATGACATGGTGTGATATAATGTTTTGTTTTTAAAACTCAAGTTGTCATTTTATTTGTTAAATATAAAATGAATCTCTAGATGGAAATTTGAAATTACATTTTCACAATGTGTATATTTTGGATAGTTGAACTACATTTGGCATGTGATCACATGTTGTGATATAATGTTTTGTTTTAAAAAATCAAGTTGTCACTATATTTGTTAAATATAAAGTGAATCTAGATGGAAATTTCAAATTACAATTTACACATACATGTGTATATTTTGGACAGTTGAACTACATTTGGCATTTTCTCACGTGTTGTGATATAATGTTTTGTTCTTAAAACTGAAGTTGTCATTTTATTTATTAAATGTAAAATGAATCTAGATGAAAATTTCAAATTACATTTAACACATGTACATTGGTACATGTTATGAATTTGAACATGTGTGTGAATGTTATATAATTTTAAAATGTATTTCTATTATTTAGGTGATATTTAAGTACATTTTTCTTGATATTTAAGTTCACATGAATATATGTACATAAAAATGATTGAAATACATGTTTGAATATATTTAAAAATGATTGAAGTATAATACATATCGATGTATATATCTAAAAACAATCATAAAATGTACAGGTCAGAAGCCACACCATGGCCCCGCGCCAGTGTCAAAAGCCCATCAGGGGAAGCTACAGGGGTGCGTTCTCAGGCCGCTCTCACTATAGGCACAACCAACGATTGGAATCCACCGAGAGATCTACAACTGATAGCTATGAGGTGTTGGCTCCTCAAGCGTTTGATAGCATTCAAGGGGAAATTTTTTTTCCTCCGAAGAAACCTAAGGGTAGAAGAAGCTATAGGAAATCCACTATTCCACAATCTATGCAACCTCTACCTAAGAAAACCAACCTGCTTCCAGTTTATGATCCCACGATGGAGGAGAAAGGCGTTTGGGTTATGGACTTGGATGGAGTCTGGACTAGAGATTACGATGTAGAGTAACTAGTCGCTCCCATCGTATATGCAGCCCTTCAAAGCCTCCTCGAATTCCCACAACTGAGGAGGAAGCCATTGATAGAGAATACAGGTCCATGATAGAGGAAGAAGACCAGGCGACGAACGACGGTGAGTTGACTCCATGATTGCTCGTTTTCAAGGTTAATTTCTATTGTTTTTCACCTAAGGTTATACTTCAGCTCTTTTGTTTTTATATGGGCCACTGAATATTTTGTATTACAAGATTGGGTGACACTCTTAAGGGGCTGATTTCCTCCTTTGAGGCAGCCCCAAACATATACCTAGTACACAACATTTTTCATTGATGTACATAGAAAAGCTACTTTCAGTTGATATTAAACTAGAAATTACAAAACACGTACCACACATTTTTGCATTCAAGATTGAATATTATAATTTACTTAATAGACACATCTAAACGAAAATTATGCAACTTAAAATTTTCATTATATCAACTATGCTAGATCAATAGATATGTACATTTTTCAATATGTATGAAATCATTTAAGACTAGATAATCTACATGTGTATGTGCACATGTGTATAAATTACTCGTGTGCATGTACCAAAAAAACATACATGTGAAAACACTTGTACATATAACATAAAAAGGCAGTTCAATTTTTAGTTGAGTTATGGAAGTTATAAAATATGAATCCAAAGGGAAGAATTTGTTGGATAGTTCAATAAAAAAAATTTCAATTGAATTCCATCTTCAATGATCTTTTCATAATCAACTTTTGACATTTTCCATTTCACAATTTTCATTTTTTTCTTCGATTGAACTTCTATCAACTTTATGCGTGTTGCACACACCAAGTGACTATATTGACAACTTATGACATCAGGTACATTGTCTTGAAAGCAAACAAAATCCAGACTTTGATGAGTTTGTTGGAAAAAATAACCTTTCGATATAATAGACCCTCTATCATACGTAAACCCGTTATCATCATAGTTTTCCAATAATTTCATCTTTCGTTCAGTGCAACGCACCAAATAATACATCACATTTTCATTGTTGATAGTAGGTGCGACTACAACAAAAGCATCTCCTGCACAATAAAACAAACTTATGTATTTAAATTTAGATCATAATTACATGAAAAATTAACTTTAAAATTAACTCGTGTACTTTATTTTATTATCTATTTCTAGATCTCTTTCGTTTGAAAGAAATTGAAATGTTACCTTCTCTAACAAGATCATAAACTCGATCACCTTCGGATGATATTGTAGTCTCATATGATCTCATTTCTTCAAAGTTTGCAACAGACATTTTCCCCTTTGTATTTAGTTTTTTATGTTGCCAATATTTTACATACATTTTATTTTCACAAACATCATTGGATTCTGTGTTGTCTATGCAAAGATGACAAAAATAAGAATATTTTCTTTTATCCAATGCAAACACATTTTTGGACAAATTTGTTTTAATTGAATGAAATTTTCGAGTCCCTTTTATTGTTTCAAGATCATCTCCAATTGATCTATCTACATCTTGGACCCCAATATGCCAAGAAAACCTATATGGAAAATTCAAACAAGAATATAAATATGTTATCAAAATACCATCAAAGATAATCATTGTGATAAGTATCGTTTAAAATTAGGAATCCAATAAAAATTAAATCATGTACCTTCATACTTCCCTTGATCGGTTAGTCTCATGGCTTAGTGAAATGATGCACCATTGAACAACTTGTTCAACTGAGACAAGTTGGTTTGTAGAGTGGTCCATTTGATATCTTCAAAGTGCTCATTTTATACATGCCCCTGCATCATCATGTTCTCCTTTTCCATGACCAGTCTCACAGAAATTCCAACAATGTTTAATGCGTGTTTTCATATGAAGACAACAAAACCAAAAGAATGATTGTGAAGATTTGAATTGACATGTGCATCCATTTGACCATATCCAATGTTCATTGAATTTTATTTCATGACTTTTCAAGGAGTCATAAATATTTTCAAAACAATTTTGTACAAAATATGTATCATGTGTAGGATCGTCACTGATATAAAAGTGATATTCTTTAATAACATGCCGATTTTCACTGGTGCTTTCTATATGATCAACATTCTGTCCAACATGTCTTTAAAGAATATGGACAAGCATGGATACTTGGTCAAAATCATAGTATTCACTCTATATTTCTTTTTGTGGAACAAATGTGTAGTTTTCTGCAAAATCTTCTATTGACAAAATGGTCCTTGGTGGAAAAAATTCACGCAATTTTTTGAATTGCAAGTCCTACCATCGAAATATAAGGGAATGCGTGGTGTATTTATAAATTTCAGCCTCAAACTTTCTAAAAAAATCAACTAATCGATGTATGGATATATTCATATCTCTTCCATTTCACTTTTATGTTGGACAATGATTGATCATTTATACCAGTACGATATTTGTTTTGAAATTTAGTCAAATTCCACAATCATCACATTTTTTACCACCAACACATTTCTTTTGGTAAAATAATTCATGGCTTTCTCTTCCACATAGAATTTGAGATATGAAATCATGGATAGTGGAAGGAGGAGGTGAATCTTTCCAAAATGTTTTACAAAAATTAAGGAATGTGTCATAATATAACTGAAATTCCACATGATGACGACAACAACAAGTGTCGCGTACAGTGATAGGTTTAACATACCATGGTTTTTGTTGCACAAAAGCATTGATTGAGACATCAATTTCATGATTCTCTTCTTTGAACTTGTTGAACAACTCTATTTGAGTGGTGTCCAAGAAATGTTTTACATGTTCTTCGTATTGATTTCGTGCTATTCTTCTTTGCATCACATCCCTTGCTTTTGGTGAAACACATGAATTTTTCATCCAATATTCATATATTATTTTTTTAACATTTTATCCAAGTCTATATTTGTATGGTCGCCTACAAATAGCTGTCCAACAAGAGAGTTGATCATTTACATCTGTTTGCAATCAAAATTTCCAATGTTTGTACAAAGTTTTTCATGAGGTTCATAATGCTTGTGCCATAGATTTTACCAAGAGATTCTCTTTAATACTTGATGAAACTACTGCCATTTGTATTTCTCTATGTGCATCTGAATCACTTTTCTTTCTAGATCTTCAAATTGACTTTAGAGCACTATTTATATTTTGTATAATATTTTCCTTCATTTTTTATCTTTTGTTTATATTCAAATACCCAATAAAGTCATAGCTTCTTTTAATTTCCTTGATGTTAGGAGACTTTTCAACATTTGGGCTTGAACTGCCATAGTTTCATAATTGAAGAACGAATCAATAATGCGATTAACACGATATCGTATAACATGGTCAACTTTTTTATCTCCATATGTATGAGTGTCAACATTTTCTAACATCTCATTATCGATATTGATTTCATATGTACATATTAGAATTAAATGTACATAATAAGTTTACATATTCAATAAATAATTAAATTAATAAATATGTATAAATTCAATAATGCACATTCAACATACATAAATACATACCTAGTGATTCAATTTCTTCACTTGAATTTCTTTCAACATTTTCACCATCTTCAACCATTGGTTCAATATCTCTTTCACTTTCTCTTTCAAAATTTTGTATCTCATCATCAATTTTTCGAGGAATATCTCTCTCTATTTACATTGAAAATAGTTTTCAAATTAGTTCGTCAAATAAAAATTAAGTTTGAATATACATTAGTCAAATTTTAAGTATCAAATCTATAATATTTAGATTTACATATCTGCTTCAACTTCTTGTTGAGGTTGATTTTCATTTTCAGTATTTGAGCGTTCATGTCTCTTTTTTTGCGATATTCTCTCCCCTGTTCTCTACGTTCCTCAAGATCTCTTGTTCGATCATATTTTCTCTTGAAATTCCTTTGATTTCCCATGATAATTGAGTATGAAGCTAAAAAATTTTGCTTGAAAAATTTAGACAAAAACTCAATTAAAAAATCATCACAAAAGATTTAATTAAAAAAAAAAACTCATTTTAAAATTTTTTCACAAAACACCTACTTCAACCCAAAACACTTACTTTAAAAATTCCACCAAAAAAATGTCTTTTAAAAATGAAATGAAGCTCACAATACTTCCTTCCAAGTCTTGCAAAAAAAAGTCATTTAAAAAGTTAGACAAAAACTCACTTTAAAAAATCATTATAAAAGATTTATTTCAACCCAAAACACTTACTCTAAAAAAATGTCACTTTAAAAAATACCTCCAAAAAATGTCCATTGAAAGCTAAGCCCAACCTCCTAAAAAATATCTCCAAAAAATGTCCTTTTAAAATTAAGCCGCAAAAACCTCTAAAAAAATGTCTCTTAAACAAAATACCTCCAAAAAATGTCCTTTGAAAATTAAGCCCAAAAAGCCTCTAAAAAGTCCTTTGCAAAATCATCCCAAATGAAAAAATGAGCGAAATTATGTGAAAATAATGATTCCGTTTTCGACTATTTATATAGCTGTGAAATGTTTATTTGGAGGGGTTTCGTCGAATTTTCTGGCCGACGTAATTTCTATTAAAAGTTCAGCTGAATTTCTGTAAAAACTTCGGCCGAAATTTTGTGTCATTAGAATTAACGAGCCGATGGGGCAAAAAACAATTTGGCTGAACTAACACGTTTGCAACTACGCAACAACTCGGCTCTGAACAAATTTCTTCAACTTTGGAATGATTAAAATCCATCAAACTTTATGAACTAACTATCGGAACCAAGGTAAGCATTTGTAGAATTCAATCTACTTTCAGGAAATATAACTTTTATGGAATTCCATAAATATTTACTAAATTTAATTAATTTTGTAATAAAATGGGTGCAAACAATTTTTGAAGGTCATTATGATCCAGTGAAATCAAAATTTTGTATCTTCCAAGATACACTGTAAAATAAATTGAAAAAATTATGGTGCATTACATTGGTCCGTCGTCTTTAATGGGTAGTTTTTATATTTTTAGTTTATAACTAATATGTTGAGAAATATTGTTCGAGCCGAAACATATTCAAAATATGCAAATTTTTTCATATTGGACGAGTTCAAAAAATTCTAGTAATTATGATATGCATCAGTTTTTTTCGTAAATATAACGAAACTGAAGTAGACTTTATCTAGATTGTTGTAACACATTTTTTTTCTTAAAAACACAAAGTTTTCAAAGAATACACCAACACATTTGAACATGAATTTTTATGAATCCTTTGATTGTTAAAGAACACAAACTCAAAGAAATGTTAAGATGACATATCAAATGTTAATAAAAAAAATCCAAAAGAAAGTGATAGAAAGCTAATAAAATTTCTGACAAGTTTTATTTTTATCATAAAATGAAATTCTAAACATAAAAATTGTTTTGGCTTGCAGAAAGTTGAAGAAAAGAAAAAAATGATAATTTTTTCTCACAAAAGTGCAAAAAGTGTAACCCAACTTCACATTTTCACCCATGCAAAAAAGTGGAAACACCATCATCATCTTTAATTATACTCCAACAAATGTGCACATAAATTTAAAACACATAAATATTTTTACAGGTGGCGTTCAACCAATGTGTAATTGTTTGTGTTAGGAGGCTCGGAAAAATCTCATAACTTAGAACTAAACCTTGGCTAACAACTACTAAGAAATTAAAATGTAAAGCTACATAATGAACTTATCTAATTTGAACTATATTGGACCAAATAAAGCATTTTCAAAGGAAAGTGGGTTATATCCTCCTCAAGTTTAATAACATCTTTGAGATCACACTAACAAGTGGCTTATATTCTACAATTTTTAAGATTAAATCACTTTGTAGTCTGCACATGCTACAGGAAATAAAATTAACAAAACATATCACATGAAACCAAAGATTATTTACACACCAAACTATGTTGAGTATGATTCATCATCATTGATGTGGCAAAGGACAAGGATTTTCATACATAGCTTCTCTTTGTCTTTAGCTAACAAAATTTATATTGTTGCTTGAAACAAAGAACTTTTCCTTATACAGATTCATCTCTAGGATACAAAAACATAACAAATTTGTGTTGCATTAATTTGAGATTCTATTGCCTCCTTGCATCCACTTGAATATCAAAGTTTCAGCCCAAAATTTTCTCAGCTCTGACATATGAAAAACACAAATCTACAACTCAAGTTTCACAGAATTGATGAACTAGGTTTTTCTTGCGATTGCTTTGACTCATCCCAAATATTTTACATTGTCAGTTTGGTGCAAATATTTTGTAGATTTGATAAATCTCTTCATTAGAATTTAGACCCATATTAGAAAAATTATGAGATGTATTTTATTTGTATGGGAATGCAGGTAATAAGGGTTTGAAGGGCCTTCTCCTAAAAACCCACACCCACTACATGATCAATAGTGGCATTTTCTTTATGGTGGAAAATATTAGTCATGTGATCAACTACATAGAAGACTCAAGTATTTTTTTTATTGCAGTTAGATTTGACTATGTTGCATAGAGCTAATTACATTTCCTCCAATCTTTTCTTATCATTATAAACTAATCGGCTATATCACATAATTAATAAAAGAAATATAATTTTTGTTTGATTAAGATTTTGATATGGTTGAAAATTTGAATTGGGGATCAAATGCATGTTTCATTGGAATTGTGGAAACACCATTACATATTTTTGTGTTAATTTATGGAAATTTTAAACTATGCAAATATAAGCTTTTCCTTTTAATCAATGAAATTTTCAGTCTCTTAAAATATCCATAACAAAAAAAATGATAGTTGAAAATTTATGTAACAAATTTACAATTAGATTCATGTGTGAAATTCCAATTTGATAATCTCTAATATTCTATTCTTTATATTGCTCCACTTACCTGGAAGTCATGTGCACAAGAGTGTTGAGATTCAACAAGATGATGAGCTTAGTGAAAAGAGTTGCCTTCACTAAGTGGGCCCGCAGGCTATTTTTGGCGCAAAGTCTATTTTAGACTATGTCTATTTTTAGACATGTCGACCATATTCTATAAGTTGCAGGATGCTATTTGTGGATGGTTGGTCAAGTTGGAAAAATAGATGGACTTCTATTTTTAGACATATTGGGCGGAATCCATTTTTAGATTGCCAGTCTAAAAATAGATATGTCGAATATTGTTAGCTCTTAATAATATTTGGACTCTGAACATTATCTTATTCTCTTGGAGCACTTCAGTTAAGTGCACAGATGTGGCACAACAACTGATAGAAGGAATTACACTATTCTTGAGGGTTTATTGGAGCTAATGCATGAGGACTTCAGTTAGAACTCATGTGACAGAGTTTGGTGGAGTTATAGAAGTAGTTGGTGGAGTTGTATTTAGTTTAACTCAGTTAGACTCAGTTGAGCTAGTTGTATCTAGTCTAACTGATTGATACAATAGTGAGAGTGGTGTGAATTAAGCAGTTAATTAATTCAATAAATAATAACTCATTAATCAACTGAAGAATACATCAGTTAACTACAGTGCATGGACAGTTTCAGTGGAGACCAGTGGAAGGGTAGGTGAAAGAGCAAGTGTGACTATCAATTGTGACTATAGTGATGCATTGATTGCATCCAACACTCAGTGGAGATTCCAATGAGGATTACGCAGTGCAATATTGGTGGATTCGAGTTCATTCAGAGCCATTATTCAGCAGGGATTTCACAGTAGAGGCAGGCTAACATGTGGCAGAGATCGATGCATAGATTTGCAAGATCTAGCCTGATTAGTGTGTAGCGATTGTATTGTACTGAGAGCTTGACATGATCAACATTTTATGAGGATTGTTACATGATATATATGACATATATTATATAAATATAGTTGGGGTTTTTAGCTTCAGGCTTTCCCGTTAAACAACTATGTTAATGTGTGTGAATTTTTATGGTTTCATGTGTGCATTGCAATTGATTTAATTTCCGCATGTGATGATAAATAGTGGAATAGATTCTGTATTGTGCATGAATTCAAATAGTGTGTGATCAGGAGAATCTTGGATATATAACATATTAGTTATATAATTTCTACATGGTATCAGAACGATATTGATTAGAGCAGATTGCAATTATTGAAGCAGTTGAGTTTTGTGCTGGTGGAATTCGAATTTGCTGCAGTGTTTTCTTGGTGTCGAAGTTGAGCATTCATTGAAATGTATTTCAATGGATTGCGATTGGAGTATGCCCTTGATGGAAGCTCAAATTATATTGCATGGAAGTACAGGATGGAGGCAGTGTTGGATGATAATGGGTTGAAGAAGTTCATAGATACAGAAATTACAAAACCTGCTTCTAGTGATGCAGCCGCACTTGACGCATGGCAAAAGAAGACAGCAAAATGTCGAAGGATTTTGTTGGAAGGTGTGAAGGATCACATAGTGTCCAGCCTTCATGGTAAATCTTCTCCATTCTTGATGTGGAAAGCTTTGAAAGACTTTTTCCAAAGCAGAAGTGACCAAAGGAAGTTGGCGCTTAAAGACAAGCTCAGAAAAATAAAAATGGAGAAAGGCGAAAGTATACCCAAGTACCTCACGAAGTTTGTCCAGTGCAGGGATGAGCTGGGAAGTGTGGGGGTTACTGTAGATGAAGAGGAATTGGTGAGCTTGGCTCTCCTTGGGCTTCCGAAGAGTTGGCATAGCTACAAGGACTCTGTCAATGGTCAGGAGAAACTACCAGGATGGGAGCGACTTTGGTTAAAACACTTGAAACCCTGACCAAAATTACCATAGGCCTGCAAAACAAATATTAGTATCAAAATCAAGTGTTAAACCATACAAGTAAGATAATACCATAGTTTTAAAAACCGGAACCGGTGACCGGACCGGTGGACCTAATGAACCGGGTTTCTAACAGGAACCGGTCTAACCAGGAGCGATCTGATCTCAATGAACCAGTTTAAAAAAAAATACATTAAATAATTATTTTTTTAATAAAAAAAACTATTTTTAAGATTTGCAACCATGATTCCAAGCCAATAGAGACAAAATATGCAAAGTTTGCTCATTTATATACCATGCAAAGGTGAATATATCAAAATGGCACCGAGTGCAATACATATCATCAAAAAATACATAAGAAATGAGGCTCCAAATGGCCCATAAAGTCCAAAACCAATGCTACAAGCTATGAGGCCATTGGCCTAATACAAGACTAGTCGTATCAAGGAAGTGATGCATGTTCCAGGATTGAAGAAGAATCTTATCTCTCAGGATATAAGCTGGAAGACAAGGGATATGATGTTGTCTTTAGTGAGGGACATGCTTTCCCCCGCGCAAAGAAGGAACTGGTGAGACCCGGAGATAGGGGTTCGAGTTAAGAACCTTTATCAATTGCGCTTAGATGGCTGCGCGTTAATGGCATGCAAGGCGATGAGTGGTGAGTCGGAGATGGGCGAGTCGTGGCACCGTTAAATCCGCCTTCACCATGGAGCTTTGAAGATACTACAGTAGATTTCTACTGGGCTTCCTAAGGGCACTCTTGCGCAGTCAGATCAGTGCAAGGGGTGTACCTTGGGAAAATTTGTGAAAACCACCTTTCACGAGAAGGATAGTCGCGCCACGACGATCCTTGAGAGAATTCACACAGACGTGTGTGGACCTTTCTCAGTAGCTTCGACAGCAAAGCACAAGTACTATGTGATCTTTGTTGATGATTTTTCTCGGAAGTGCCGGATCTTCTTCATGCAGAAGAAGAGCGAGACATACTCAAAGTTCTGTGAGTTCAAGGCGCTGGTTGAGAAGGAATCGGGGAAGCATGTGAAGGCTCTTAGGAGCGACAATGGTGGTGAATTCATCTCTGGCGAATTCAAAGACTTTTGCAGCACAGAAGGGATTCGAAGAGAGCTCATAGCACCTCATAACCCACAGCAGAATGGGGTTGCTGAGCGGAAGAACAGAACGATCGTGGGTGCTGCACGGGCGATGTTGCATGATCAGGGCCTACCCCTTCACTTGTGGGCGGAGGCATGCAATACTGCAGTATATGTGCAGAACCGTTGTCCTCACAAGATACTTGGCATGAGTACACCGGAGGAGGCATTTTCTGTTAAGAGGCCCGATATTTCCCATTTGAGGATCTTTGGTTCACCTGTTTACATTAATGTGACGAAGGATGCCAGGAATAAGCTGGAGCCGACTGCGGAGGTTGGGATATTTGTGGGGTACACTGATACACCCCACAACTATCGTGTGTATTTTCCAGACAGTCGCAAGACTGTTGTGCGACGGGATATCAAATTTCATGAGGAGAAAGCCATGAAGTGTTCGCTTGAGAGGGAGCCATACTTGCATGCAGATGAGGAGCTATTAGTTCCTAAGGATGAGCCTCAGGATGTGGATCAACCACAAGAGGAGGTTCATGGAGTGGAAGAAACCACTCATGCAACACCAACCATCATAGGGTGGAAGTGCACTACAGAAGCTGAGCGACTAAATCAAGATGTAGAGAAGATTGTAGGAGCACCTACATCACAGCGCAGACAGAGACAGTCACCTGACCGATATACTAGATACATGGCTCTTATGAGAAAGTGTATCGTGATAGAGCCATCCTCTTTCGAGGAAGCTGTGGAGGATCCCGCATGGGTAGATGCCATGGTGGAAGAGTATGATTCGATTGTCAGAAACAGTGCATGGGAGATTGTCCCGAGGCCGGAGGGGAAATCAGTGGTGGGTTCGAGATGGATCTACAAAGTGAAGCAGGCAGCTGACGGGAGTGTGGAGAAGTACAAGGAAAGATTTTTTGCCTGAGGCTTTTCATAGATTGAGGGGATCGATTATGAGGAGACCTTTGCACCTGTCGCAAGGTATTCTTCCATACGAATGATTCTTGCTCTCTCAGCGCAGATGGGGTGGCACATTCATCAGATGGATGTGAAGACTGCGTTCCTCAACAGAGTCATTGAGGAGGAGGTGTACATAGAGCAGCTCGAAGGTTTCGAGATCTTCAGCAGCGAGTCGCATGTGTGCAGGCTCAAGAGAGCGTTGTATGGGTTGAAACAAGCACCTCGTGCTTGGTACACACGGATAGACAGTTATTTCACCGGACTTGGATTCTCCAAGAGTAAGGCGGATCCGAACCTATACCAGATAGTGGTGGAGGGTAAGTTGCTGATCATTGTACTTTATGTAGATGATTTGATTTTGACAGGTGATGAACTGTTGATACACTCATGCAAGGCTGATCTTGCAAAGGAGTTTGAGATGAAGGACTTGGGCCTCCTTCATTATTTCCCGGGATTGGAAATTTGGCAGTGCAGTGGTGGACTGTTTGTTTCTCAGGGTAAGTATGCCCGGGAGATACTGGAGAAGTTCAACATGCATGGCTGCAAGCCTGTTGATACTCCTCTTCCTGGTGGTTGGAGGAAGGAGGATGCTACTTCAGCGGAGGTAGTGGATGCCACTGTTTATCGACAGTTGGTGGGGTCGCTTATGTATATGGTCAATACACGACCCGATATATGCTATGCAGTTAACCAGCTTTCACAAGCTATGGTTAAGCCTACCAAGCTCTTCTGGAAGGCAGGCAAGCATGTATTGTGTTATCTCAGAGGCACATTGGGATATGGATTGTGGTACAGACAGGAGGATGAGGTGAGGCTATGTGGCTTCACGGATGCAGATTGGGCAGGGAGCCCAACGGACAGAAAGAGCACATCTGGAGGGATTTTCAGTATCGGGTCGACAACAGTTTCTTGGTACAGCAGGAAGCAGAGATCCGTGGCACTCAGTTCAGCGGAGGCCGAGTATATGGCAGCGAGTTTGGCTGCATGCGAGGCTATATGGATGAGGAAGATCCTGGTCGGGTTGTTCGGTTCACACTTGGAGCCTACTGTGATTTATTGTGATAACCAGAGTTGCATCAAAATCTCAGCTAATCCAGTATTTCATGATAGATCCAAACACATTGACATCCGGTATCATCATATCAGAGATTGTGTGCAGCGGAGGATCATGTTACTTTCATACATTCCTATGAAGGATCAGGATGCTGATATCTTGACGAAGGTGCTCACCAGGAGCAAATTCGAATATCACAGGGGCAAGATAGGGGTTTTAGATAATCCGTATCTTGTTGAGAGGGAGTGTTGAGAATGCAACAAGATGACATAGCTTAGTGGAAAGAAGTTGCCTTCACTAAGTGGGCCCGCAGGCTATTTTTGGCGCAAAGTCTATTTTTAAACTATGTCTATTTTTAGACATATGGATCATGTTCTATGAGTTGCAGGATGTTATTTTTGGATGGTTGGTCAAGTTGGAAAAAAATAGATGGACTTCTATTTTTAGACATACTGGGCAGAATCTATTTTTAGATTGCTAGTCTAAAAATAGATATGTCAAATATTATTAGCTCTTAATAATATTTGGACTATAAACATTATCTTATCCTCTTGGAGCACTTCAATTTGATCTCATGTGAGTGAAGCGGGCAGGGTGAGGAAGAGGCAAGATGGGCATCGTGGACCCATGATGTCACAGTTGAGAGAGGGACAATGATGGGCCAAGAGGAACAACGTGCTCAGGAAGGAATGGTCGCAAGGTCGCAGTTGACAAAAAGGGGAAGAGGCTCCTCATTCTCTCATTTTAATTACGCATCTCCGATTTATGTTCGACATTACACGCGTTTATTAGGCAAGTTTGCAAGTGTTGCTTGAAGACACTCAAAAGTCTCCGAGCGAGATCCCAACCTCACTTCGTGGAACTTAGAGTGCCCTGCCGGTCGGGAGTTCTATCCATCGTTTTGTGAGGAAGCCATAAAGATCTTCAACCAGATTAGCGCATTTTCGGACAACGCCAGCCTCTCGAGAGACTGGTGCACTTGTGGTAGAGGGGCAAAGCATAGTGAGGATATTTGGGGATTTCAGCTCCGGAGGATAGTGAAGGGGATCAAACCCTCACTATTTCATCATTTTCGCACAGGAAGAGGCCATCATTTTATAGAGATCATTCGTACGAGCATATTTTATCGATAAGAGTATTTCCTCAAGGAAGGTTTTCTTCACCTGAGGTCATCCATTCCGGATTCCTTCTCAGTTTTTCTCGGGGTATTCGAGGAGAGCTCATTCCCAGAATTTCATATTTTTCTCGGGGCAGGGAACAAAGAGCCATCCCATTCTAGCAAGAGTTAAAGAAAGACGGGCCGACGCTGAATAACAACATTTGCATTGATGTGCACTTCTTCACAACAAGAACCATTCCTCGAGCATTTTTTAGAGGTATTTCACTGGTTTCAGGAAAGCCAAGGTGCCACCATTCACTGTTCAGACCTACCGCATCTTCACGATAAAATAAACACAAATAAGCCCATATTTTTCATTATTCATATATGCCTCTCTATTTGTCATATGTCATTTATGTTGTCAGGTATCACCGTTTATTTTGTCCGTAATATTACACATCTTAGTGTTTCCATTTTGAACACCGAGCAAGAATTTATGCAAGATGCCTCATAATTTTTCCCCTCAAAATATATGTTCACATGAAGACAATTCCTATTTAAGGATTTTCTTGATTTTCGGAAGTGAAATTCGTGATGCATAAAATAGTAAGGTCCTCGCCAAGGCACAAAATCTCGTAATCAACAAATGGTATGAATCTATACTACTTAGTGACAATGAAGAGGATAAGAACGGGAGTATTGGAGAAGAGATAAAGATAAAGAGGTAAAAAGTCATATCTAGAGTTGATGAGCAAAACAGCTATGTTGTATCCGCCTTTGAGGATGTTCACAATTGCAAACTTAATAAAAGCATACAAAAGTTGACACACACTTAGACATTTTATTTTCTTACAAGCAAAACGATCTCAACAAGAGTCTCTCGTAGCCTCGAAAATTATACAATAGATAAAAAATCAAATCGATGAATATCACAAACTCAAATGCTAAGAGAGACATGCCATTGCCTCTGGTGTCTCCGCAGGTTTTTCCCATCTGATCTTCATTCGTGAAATGACATGAAGGAGTTAGAACTTATCTCCAAGGTGAAACCGTTTTACCTTCAAGAAATTTCGTAAACTAAGCTCTGTATATGTACTGGGAAGATCCAGGAGCCATGTTACAATGCAAAATTTTCCAACGACATTTTATCAGTAATAATTCACACAACCAATCTCGCTGTTGTAGAAACATAAACCTCGCAATTTCTTCTGGTTATCCTCTATTGATCTATATAGATATAGATACCGTACAGAAATTTAGGAAGGCAGCCGGTGTGGTCCTCTACTATTTAAAGAGGGCCACTTCCGCCAAGAGTGCGTAAGAATCTCCAACAAGGATTAAACATACATTAATTTTGAAATGCATCGAAGCTTCTCGTGACATCCTAATAATTTTTTCTTCAAAACAAGAGGTATTATTCATCACTTTCTTGTTTTACTTTTCACCCTTTTCTTAGTTGCAATATATTATCTGAGAAGTGGGGACTAGTTTTGGTAATGTGATTAAATGAATAGGATTAACCGAGTGGAAAAAAAAATAGACTAATATTTACCGTAGACATGTATAAAATAATACTGAAATTCTGTTATTCATGGAACATTAACCATTAAATCTATTAGTGATCGTTTATTTGTGATTTTTAATATATTAAATTTTGCTCAAGCATAGCTGAGGGCCACCCAAAGGAAACGTTACCATGTCTTAAGTGTTGTGAACTAGTGCAAGAGATTGAATAAATAAATTATGCAAATAAATTATCAAGTATGTGTGTGGGGAGTAGGGGTAAGATAAAAAATCATACCGTAATGCCTTAACTATACTCTATACGACATATGAGAACAAGCAAAGAACATCTTGCATGTGAAAAAATGCTGAAATTCATCTTGTGATGTACAAATGACGAAATTATTTAAATGGACAGTTTTAGATGGAAAATGGCTAAATATGATCTTCGAGATTGAACTAGAATACCGAGGTCATTCTCGTGCATGACATCTTATCTCCGACAATGAGGGGGAAGCGTTCACGTCTTAGTCCAACTAATTAATTTTTCCCCGTGTTTAGGTTATACTTATCAGTGATCACCCTTATGGGAAGCTCATTTAGCACAACTTCTCATCAAAGGTAATCGCTTTCATTCACGTAATATCCGTGCATTAAGGAATTCCCAACAAATACCAAGAGAGGTCGTATGTTGTGAGTTTCCCAATACAAACAAGATAAATTTAACTATCAAGGCCAAAATATATAACAAGCAAAGATACGTATATGTTTGTGGGGAAAGAAACTTTTTGATACTTGGAATAGACTGTAACAAATAATGGCTGCATTGGAAGCACATAACACAAATGAACAAAACAAGATTGAAGAAAAAAAATAACGTATGAAACATACATAAAGAGACGCAAATGTCCGCTTTCAAGCTTCGTTTGACCCAATCAAAATCTTAAGGAACCCTCTCTAAGACAATATTGTCTCTAAGACCTGAGCAGAAAGACCGCTTAAGGAGTCAAGAAATCATATGCTTTAAAATATTACCAAGCACACAAAGAAGAGAATTGTAAATGTGTATGAATATATCAACTATACCCCAAAGCCTAACAAAGTCAATAGGAAGATGGACTCGTGATAACTTTCATACTTTGCTCTCGAACCCTGAACATAACAAATGGCATGGTCTAGCAAGAAAAAGTCTCATAATAAGATGTCTGTGCTGACCTCTTGCTCTGCTACAGCGACCTTGTAAACATGTGAGATGCTTAATTTATTTTGTATAAGATGGCTGAAATCCACCATGGCTAGTTTCCTCATTCCCTAAGAAAGCAAACAAACATGTATTCATTCAAAATAGATTGCAATCTACTAAGGTGTCTTCACATGAATGGCATGCACAGCAACATTTCCGGATGGATTTTGTTAAAGGCTTCCTAATCTTGAATCAAAACCTTGATGAATCTTCATCATAAATTATGTATGAGATGGTATAAGATCACTGTAAATTTGAAAGTGGCACATCACTACCAACATGCTCTTTCGTAGAAATATAGATGCAAGCTCTAGTCGCAACTCATATTAGTGATCAACAACATAATCACTCCTCATCATGATCAAAATTATCACCACTACTAGACAAGGGATCATCAACATGAGCTACATAAATAATATGGCTCAAAGTTTGAGGACTCCTAAAACTCCTCTACAACTTTAGTAGTAGTAGTAGTAGCAAAAATAGACATCAAAACTACAAATCAACGAGCAACATGGTCTCTCATGAAACTCATCATTGATTCATCGCTACTAGAAATGGGATCATCAACAAGAGATACATAAACATCATCTAGCTCAAAGTCTTCAGACTTGGATTGCTCAACATTATAACATGATAGAAATTGAAAAATTTTAACATGCCTAACCAATGATTTTGGTTTGAGTGAAGAGTTCATCTCCTCAACCTTAAAATGCGATAGAAAAAGATTAGCATGCCTAACCAGTTGTTTTCCTTTGATTGAAGGGTACATCAAGGTTCTTAAAGGCTTCATGCTCTTGATAAAATGCCAATATCATTCCCTTACACTGACACGTGATATAATCAAATGGAAACATTGCAAATTCCCAAACCATGAAACCCTGAAAACCATTAAGTCTGCTGAATTTTGAGTGAAACCTAAAATTCTAGTTTCTCCATATGAAATCTAATGAGGTCGAAACCACTCTTAAACATCCTGAGTCATTTCATGGTAATGTTAAAAATTTAAGTAAAAGTGAGAAAGGAAATGTCACTTTTAATTTAATAATTTAACATTACCATGAAATGTCAATGCTTCCCTTACCTCCACATCAGCCCTAAAACCCATTTCTGGCCGTGCGTGGGTCTGCATAGGGAAAAAGTAGCTAAATGAACGCCCCCCCCCCCTGGCTCCAAATCAGCCCTAAACCTTAACTGTGGCCGTGTGTGGGTCCACGTAGGAGGTTAGCACCTAACCGGCCGGTTAGGTCCGGTTTTTTCCAAAAACAGGCGAAATACCCTCTTAAGCCAGGTTGCTTGGCCGGTTTCGACCGCTGGGCCATCTGACCGGCCGGTTTGGCCGGTTACCGGTTCAAACCGGCCGGTTTTTAAAACTATGGCTAATACAAGATTATAACAATAAGAAAAATGCCCAAATACAACCGTGGCTAGAAGAAAAACCCCTCTAGGGGCTGCAGATAGGAGGGATAGGCCTCCTAGAGGTTGTGGCTGCTCAATAGATCCAAGTAGTGCAAGTGCATGAAAAGTGGAGATGAGAGAGCTAGGTCACTAGCTTGTTTTGAAAGGTATCAAGAAAACTTGGGCAATGGAGGAAGGCTAATAGGTAATTTGAGATTGAGAGTAGATCTTGATATGAACCATAGGGTTTGAGGTTGATTTTATATGAGTAATTCTCTTATGTGTCAACAAGTAGACTGCTTGTTTTGGAAGACTCGAGGTGGATGGAGGGTCGAGGAGACAATAGATCCAAGTAGTGCAAGTGCATGAAAAATGGAGATGAGAGAGCTAGGTCACAATTTGATGCATAGCTGAAAGGGTTATTACATGTGGGAGATTAGATAAATATATTAGTGTTATGCACTAACCACAAAATTACTTTGCCAATAACTTAAAGTAAGAGAGATGATGCACCAAAGCCGCACCTAATTTGACATCTAATTTGACATTGATCTGATTGTTTCAAGCATGTAGATTATGGTTTTAACTTGGCATCGATATGATTGTTTCAAGCATCGATCATGATCACCATCATATCCATACAAAAAAAGGGGCGAGTTAAGATCATCTAGGAGTAAACATGATGGACACATTAAATCACCATGGACACATTAAATCACCATATATTAATTATCTGGAAAAGCACCCTAATCCAGTATATCATAATATATTATTGTCAATTTATTTGTTCAAGCAATCCACAATATAGTCTTAAACTATATAAATTCCAATGCACTGTAGCAATTATATGTTCTAACCCTAGAATCAAAGTTCATTGTTCATCTTGAACAATGTGTTCCACTCATATGAAATGTGCTAGTGGCAAATTTTCCAAAATGGCATCATGATCATCTATCGATAACCTCCATTGTCACTGTTTTTTAATACTCTTCACTTGCTTCAACTGCAGTCGAGTTGCTATGACCAAGTGACTATATTGGGCATAAATAACCTCTGGCTGGTAATCTTGAAAAATAATATGATCTTTACATTTCTTTACTTCTTCAAAGAAATGTCCCATTAACACCATTGAACCGATTAGGTATGTATAATTTGATGGATCATTATACTCTTGCAACAACGTGGATTTAGACATAGTGCATCGTAATAAATAATAATGCACTTTTTCTTGATTATTTTCTGGTGCAATGACAACAAAGACATCACCTTCTCTAACCATATCAGAGACACGATCATTATCATTGTCAATCGTAGCCACTTCATTTTCCATTTCCTTGTCACTCACGTTTCCAAATGGGGGAAATGGTGTCAATTGTTCGAGTTTCCATGGTTGAACAAATTTCTTAATTTGGTTTTCACATTCATCGATGGACTCTGTCTGATCAATACATGCATAACAAAAGAAAGAGCACTTTCGTTTCTCAATGCAATGTATATTTGTCATGTCCTTACTCCTAATTGAGTGTAAACTTCTTGTTTTAGGGATTACACTGTCATTATATGGCAATGATCTATCAACATCACCCATTGCAATATTCCAAAAGTACCTTCTTGAGAAAAACACACACATATGTATGAGTCAAATTTTGAAAAATATTAAATATTTTTTTGATAACAAAATATGTGCACATATATGTATACACATATATATATCTACACATGTATAATATATTGTTAGTTAAATGTGTATGCTTACCTGTGCACATGAGCCATCCTTGGGTTTGATACATGACTTAAATTGTCCTTGCACCAATTAACAACATCTAAAGAATTTTCAAGTCGGCAAGCAGAGTGATTCAATTGATACCTCCTAAGTGCACGTTTTACGCATGCCCCAGCACCATCATGCTCTCCTTTTCCATGCCCTGTCTCAAAGAAATTCCATGTATGTCGAATGTTGATTTTCCTATGAAGACGAGACAACCAATAGAACGATCTTGTTGATTTAAATTGACCAGCAGAACCATCTGACCATACCCAATGTTCTTTAAAAGTGACTCTTAGTTTCAACAAATCATTATAAATAACATTAAAACAATGTTGAAAAAAACACGTGTCATGTGTTCGATCATCACTGATGTAGAAACGGTACTCCTTAATCACCTCACGATTATTTTCATCGCTATCAAAACCATCGACAGCAAGCTCTGCGTGTTTATACAAAATATGCACAAATATCGATACTTGGTCTGAATGATAATACTCACTTTGTATCTCCTTTTGTGGACTAAACGTGTAATTCTCAGCGAAATCAACCACTGATAATATTGTTCCTTTTGGGAACACCTCACGTGATTGCTTGAACTGTAAATCCTACCATCGTGCTATATGACAATGCTTAATATATTTGTATATTTGCACCCTGAACTTCTCCATAAAAGATGTCACTGGAATCTCGTCATCAAGTAAAGTGATCTTTTTTGATGTTGTGCTTGAATATGCAACAGGAGTGTAAGTAACATATTCATATCTCTTCCAATTCAGACTGAGATTTGACAGTCTGAGATCATTAGGATCAATGGGATACTTTTCATCATAGAGTGCCAAATGAGAACATTTGTCGCATTTTCTTCCACCAACACATTCCTTTTTATAAAATATCATTATTCTCTCATGGACATAATATCTTTGATAAAAATTCACGAACACTTGAAGGAAGAGGGTCATTTGACCAATATTTTATGCCAAAATTTACAAATGTCTCGTACAATAATTCAAATTCTACATGGTATGAACAACAACATGTGTCTCGAACAGTGATAGGCCTGACATACCATGGTTTAAGCTTCACAAATGTGCTAAGGGAAATCTTCACATCAGTATTACTCTCCATAAAGCTCTCGAATAATTCTACTAGACTGACCTGTGTTATATGTTTGGAATGATATTCATAAACTCCCTTAGATATACGGCGTCGCAGTTGATCTTTTTCATTTGGTGATACACGAGAGTTCGAATCCCAAAACTCTTTTACCCTATCCCTCACACCATTAGGAAGTCTATCATGATATGGACGCCTGCAGATATTAGCCCAACATGCAATTTCATCATTCTCATCTATTTGAGTTCTAAATTTTGAATGCCTCCATAAACTTTTTCTTGATGTTTTAATCAATTTTGAAGTTGTTGACATCAACCGACTTGATGAAGTTCCTTTCGCAACTGCACCTGTTAAAAGTGCTCTACGAGCATTCTTTGCAACATTAGATCGCCCTTTGGCTAGTATGCCAAGCGCCGATGTCACATTATTTGTTACCATTTCATTTGCTAAAACCTCTTTTTCATTTTTAATGCCCAATAATTCCACAGCATTTGTGAGAGATTTGTGCTTTATAAGTCCACGTAATAGTTGAGCTTGTGCTATGATAGATAAACCTTCAAAAGTATGTTTCAATACAGATTTTACTTTATCTCGAACTGTCCTTTTAGCCAATGGTGGTCCCAATTCTTCAATTTTAGTTGCATCCATATTTTCTAGAAACTTGTAGTTGTATACAACGTTCTTGGAACTTCCAATTAATTGCAGTGAAATTGGATGTGTGGTAGTATCTTCTTGTGGTTCTGATGTTTTCCCTGCATAAAAAAAAATATTAAAACTTCTAATTTGAAATTGACATATACATATTTTTAATTTTAAAACTATTTTGAACTACAATGTTTAAAAAAAAAATACAATTTATTCAAATTGAAGAAACTATTGACTCACCAGTGACATCGATATCAATATTCTCTTGGACATTTGTGGTAGTATCTTCTTGTGGTTCTGATGTTGTCCCTGCATAAAAAACAATATTAAAACTTCTAATTTGAAATTGATCTGTATGTACATATTTTTAATTTTAAAAATATTTTGAACTACAATGTTTAAAAAAAAAAAACAATTTATTCAAATTGAAGAAACTATTGACTCACCAGTGACATCAATATCAATATTCTCTTGGACATTTGTGGTAGTATATTCTTGTGGTTCTAATGTTGTCCCTGCATAAAAAACAATATTAAAACTTCTAATTTGAAATTGACCTGTATACATATTTTTAATTTTAAAACTATTTTGAACTACAACGTTTTTAAAAAAAAATACAAAATTCAAATTGAAGAAACTAAATTGACTCACCAGTGACATCGATATCAATTATATTCTCGTTGACAAGTTCCTCAACATTTCTCATTTCCTCGTCATTGTCATGTACCTCTACATCTATTTCATGATGCTCTACCTCCACATTTCTTTCATGCCTTAATCTTTCCCTTTCCTCTCGCCATTTTTTTTGTGATTTCTCATTTTTCTCCTTTAAATATTTTCTTTTTCGATCGTACCTTGATATGCAATTCCTTTGGTTTCCCATGTTCACACAATTGGAAACCTAAAATCCAATTCTATTTGGACCAAATACCTAACAAAACATAAAGAGTTCAAACTAAGCACTTCATGCTTTCATAGATTGCAAGATTGCAAAAATACTCCATGTCTTCATAGAGACATTATGCAAAAATATTTCATGCATGCACCCAAAAACATTTCAAAAAAAAAAATTGCACCCACAAAAACTTTCAAAAAATATTTCCCACCCAAAAAACTTGAAATTTTTCTTTTTTACAAAAAAAAATTTGTACACAGAAAATAGATTGGAGCACCCTCACTAGATTGACAGTGACCCCTAAAAGCCAGGCTCAAGAGGGAGAGCTAATTAGAAGAATTTTGGTAAGATAGATCAACCTTTGGTCATTTCCCCTGGCCAAAAAACCCCATCGGCTAGCACCTATAGCCTCAGATTCCATCGGATGATTGGGTCATCAGGACATTGGCCAAAGCCCAATAAAGCATTGAAACAAAAAACCTCCAAAAAACAACAATCCTAACACATGTGGAAATCCAAAAACATTGTTTACATGGATGTCAGGTGGCAGTGACATGGGTAAGAGGTCGAAGTCGTGATGACATGGCTGAAGAAGCTCACATGGTAGCTTGAGGGGCTCACACATTACAGGTGATTTTAGCACTTTTGATAGGCCAAATAACTAGCTAGTGATGCATGGAAATCAGATGAGTAGGTGGGCATGTGACAAGTTCTTAGTGGTAGTAGTAAACAAGATGTCAAAACCTATGGTAGGTGATGTGTAAGTAGAATTATTTCAAAATTGTTGTCGTGGGACTTGAATTTTGACATTTTCGTTTGGAGTTTTATGTTGAAATGACTTATGACCTCTGGGAATTGATAAGAGTTGTTTAAATACCATTGTCATAGCCCCCAACCATGGAGGTCTTAGTAATAGACAATTAGGGATTTATCATCTTGGAAATGTAGTCTCGAGACATTAACCTTGGACTCTTGCACATCAATGTGGAGACTCGCTTGAACTATGAACTTCAATATCTTCCATGTGAAGGGTATGGTTACGATGACAGGGCACAAGGTGTTGAGTGTTAAGTTCCTAGGGACTAGTCCCATTGGACCATCAACCAATGAGCCACAACAACTCAAGAAGATAACTAGTGGAATCCATGATACCTGAGATTAAAAAAGAGTTGTTATGACCATGGTTCTCGCCCCAAGTCACAAGAAACTACGCATTCAACAGTCACAATAGCTTCGACTATTGTTTTAGGCACTAAAATTATCAAAACAAATTTAGGTTGGAACTAGTTCAGGTCTAAATCTCTCTATTCACACCTTTATAATAGAAGATTTATTAAAGGGTTTTCAAGGATATCCAATTCCATCACTTCTTTGCAAAAGAAGGGTGTAAATTTTGAACTATCACCTAGGTGTCATGAAGAATCCTTTCAACATTTATAGGCTTTTCTAACGAGTGCACCCATATTGAAAATAATAGATCTGAATGAAGACTTTCTTGTGTGCACAGATGCATGTAAGGAAGGATTGGGTGGAGTTATCATGAAAAATGGGCATGTAATATGATATGAGTCCATAAAATTAAAAGAACATGAGAGTAGCTATGTTCCCCATTATTTGGAGCTGTAAGATATCATACATGCTCTAAAAATGTGGAGGCATTAGTAACTCATGGGTAGGAGATTTGAATTGCAGACTGAGTACGATGGTTTGAGAAATTTGTTTGAAGAACCAAATTTAAATGCCAAACAAATTATATGGTTGTGATATTGGTTGAATATGACTTTGAGATTAAGCACATAAAGGGGAAGGAGAATAAAGCAGTTAATGCACTCAACATAAGGGTGCTGCTATGCATGCTACATCTATAAGTGTTTTCAGGTATGATTTAATAATTAGAATTTTATTGATGGGAATTTAAACTAGCAGTATGTGGAAATTAAGAGTAACCCACACGAGGAAAATTCGTAGCCAAAATACAAGGGCTATGAATTGAGCGAAGAAATCATTACTAGAAGAGTATTGCAACAATTAAAATTCAATCCTTTTGGCTAGATCTAAAGAATAAAATGACTAATTACATAACCAGGTGTGTAGAATGTCAAAGAGTTAAGGTTGATCATAAGCACCCAGTTGGTTTGTTAGCGACCAATACCCATTCCTAAGTGGAAACGGATGCAGTGTCAATTGAATTCATTACTATTTTTCCTAGAACAACAAAGAGGAATGATTCTATAATAGTGGTGGTGGATAAACGCACCAAAGTTTCCCAATTTATTCTGCTAAATTCAATGAAAAATATAAGTAACATAGCCAAAATTTTATATGTGGAAAATTTACAAGCTACATATGTGGAAATTTCCAAACTATAGGAAAAATTTGCAGGACAAAGTTGTAGGACGAAGTTGTAGGGTCAAAACTATGATCGAAGTTGCAGATTGATGCAAGATTGAGCTATGGAAAAAGAATTCGGACCTTCGTAATTTCCTCTGGGTTGGAGTTGTGTGTATACTTTCGCGCGAGAAAACTGTCGACCAAAAAATTGCGTCGATTTTTTATTGAAACATTTCATAAAACTTATATATATAACATTCAATAAAACTCTCGGTCGAGAGTTCAGAAAACTCTCGATCGAGAATTGTCTAAAATCTCGGCCGAGAGTTTTTATAAAAGTTCAACTCTCGTCCGAGAGTTTTATCTTAATAACATAACTCCAAAATTCTTCATTTGCGCGGCATTCTGCACTGTCGTTTTCGCAAATTTTCGTTTTTAATCCATCCTCATCAACTCTTGAATTGGGAGATACAGGTTTGCAGGTAAGTCCGGTTGATGGAACCTGCAACACTTTCTACATTGTTGCAGCCCTGCATATATACACCAGATAGGTATGGAAAACAATGTTTCTGAGAATGGAGAATCAGAGTTCACCAGTGTCTACATATAGGGTTTTTTTGAATAGCGGCAGAATCAGTAAGAGCAGCAGAAGAGCAGGAGGCTAGGAAGAAAGAAGAGAGCGAATACTGTTGCTTATGGGCGGGCTTTGATTGAGTATGATCTTCAAATGTGTACTGGTACCAGCTTTGATAAGAGATAACCGACCGTATGTGTAACTCACAAATAATTTTGCAAGTGATTTTTCCCTCAGACCATCATTCTGCAAGTGCCTTACTGGAAGAACAATAGCTAAACACTGGGTGCAGTGAATTTGTAAGTGATTTTTCGATTTAGATTTAGAGGAAGTTTTAGATTTTGAGTTCTCCAGACAATATTTCTGCCAATGCTTCTCAGAATTGGCCTTTCAACCGAGAAATAAATGCATGCATGCGGCCAGAGATGCGGCCCAGTGTTGACGATTTCTATAATGTTGTTGGGGCTTATTTTGGTTTTGTCGCTCCAACTCGAATATTTATTTGGTTTTTCCAGCCTTTTGTCGAATATGACGGTGGCTTTTGAAACCTTCTTTGAAGGAGCTCTCAAGGAATGAGGAGGCTGCCTGAAGGAAGGAGATTTTGAATTTGGAGAGTGGAGTCGCGGACGTCGTCTTTGTTGAGGAGAGGCAAGACTTGTGGGAGTGGTCGTGCTATTGGTTGGAATCTGGCTATTGTTTGATTATGTGGATGTAATAGATTTAGATGGTTAGGTATGAATTATATGGATGGTTTAGAGATTGTTATGATAGTTTTTCTCTTAGTCATTGCCATCTATATTCTTATTGCCATATTTAATCAACACAAGTCGAATGATTAGCCAGGAGGTGTATATGTTACACCAACCCTCTTCATCACAGGAGTCATCAGAGGATTCAAACAATTTGGAATCTACATGTTTTGCAAGATGGAGTACTCTATGGAGAAAGTGGGTAGATACTCTAATCATATCTAGGCCCTGTAAAAATTTTGGTTTCCGATTATGTGAAAGGTGGTGGGCTGTTCTTGGGTGTTATTGTTGCTGTTGCTGTCATTTTTCATGGCATACTATTTCTGCCTGGTTTTTCTGATCGCTCCTTTCCATCCTTGTATTTTCGGTGATACATTTCAGGTTAATTTCAATTTTTTTCTGGGATGACAGTCTGGAGTTATACTTCTAGGGGATGAAATTCAGATGTTGATAATTGAATGCAGCCTAATTGGTTGGTAAGGAGGTGTCAAATATTAATAACTTATGGCCGTTTGAACATGGAAGGGATTAGGCTCTGTACTTGGCATCTTTGATTTTTTCGTAATCACATAGCTTTTTCTTTCTCTCGAGGTTGTATGCAGACTACCTCTTTTATGTACACTGACAGTTACTAAATATGGGCTGCCAGACTATATTAGATTGAGTGCTCAGATGATCCGCTGGAATATTTCCCCTATGGGACTGTCATGCCTCATTATGTGAGCGGTTTTTTCCTGAATATTTTATTGTAGTGGCGGCTTTCGAGTAATAGAATAAGAGATGAGGAAATTCAAGATGGGGAAAAAGAAACCAGAGCCGATAGGAGGCCATGCAGAGCCAATTGAAAGACATTCAGATTTAAATTGGGTAAAATAAGGGTCGAGGAAATGAGCGACCTTCGTAGAAACTGGGACGTTAACACCAAGCTCCTTAACAATAACTAGAATATACTAGAAAATAGAAAAATAAAAACCCTCAGCCCCCATATAGAAGAGGTAAGTAGGTTTAGAATAAAAAACACAGAAGAGGACAACAAGAAAATTTTCATATACTCCCCAATCCTTAATACAAAAATAGTTCAAAGGCTTAACGACTGTAAAATTCCGCATTAATTTCAGTAAGTTGTCCCAAAATCCATGTACATCAAACAAAACCCCCATAATTTTTCATATCTTTCATACGCAGAAAATAGAAATGAGGTGAAGACATGAATTATGTTTCCTATCGCAGCAACAGACATGATACAAAGGCTATGAACATACCCGAATTTAAACACCAAATAACCATCGTCCATCCCTTCAACTGCTCGCCGACTTCCTTTTCTAATCTCAACTTCACGTTTAACTACCAGACCATATTACCACCTTCAACATTACCACCTTTAGCCTTCATAACATTCCTTACATGCCAGCCCTGTTTCCAACACCCTTCTGACACCGTGAGTTTTCTACCACCCGCATTTAATTCCGTCATTATTTTGCGTGGGTGGTAGTACCCACCATCGTCTCCTCATGTCCACATCAACTATCCATGTGGTACGCACGAGCTCGTGCCACCTCGTCATTCGAATTAACTAGTTGGCACCCCGATCGGGGATCCCGAGTATCCTCGTTATCCCTATCAACAATTTCCTATAGAGATTGTAGCTTCTCCACCTATACCATTTTGGCTTGGTTGATGTCCAGTTGTCACACCCCCGTGAGTATAACTCTAGTTCTCCAAGTAGTCAGTTGCTTCATTCCCTGATCTGCGAATATGTGATGAGATAAGGTAACCAATGCTTGGAAGAATATCATTTATTTCCTGAATTAGATGAGTTGTTCACCGAATTCAACTAATTTTCTCCCAACCTGTCCCCTATTGCAACTTCTACAGAACACTTGTTACCATGGCTGAATCCCCCTCTACTATAGTCCTCTGATATTGTTCTCTTACAACTATCAAAATGCCTTGTTTTACCGCTGTGATTTTGGCTTCGTTATTTGTAGCGAATCCAAAATCAGTCACATAAATTCTACTTACTAAACCCTTTGAATCACGAAATATACCTCTTTCTCCTGCTTGACCCAAATTACCTTTAGAGGCCCCATCATAATTAAGATTAATAACCTCCTATTGTAGAGCATTGAATTAATCGTGCGGATGTCTTCCCAAAGGTTTTTGTTTCCATGAGGCTGGGGCGAGCATTTGGGGTTTCAAGTTAAGCATAGCTAAAATCCTATCCTCATGCCCATTAGCTTTCCAGTCATCTTCATGCCATTTCTCGGTGAGGATAGTTTCTCTGATATTCTCGAGAACCACTTTCCATATCTCTTCAATTTTTCGATACTCATCTCTGAATGTTCTCCAATTTCTTTCTTTCCAGGTGACCCATATGAGAAATTCCATAAATATTCCCCACACTATGTTAAGAACAAGACTTTTATACCCTCCTTTTCTCTAGACTTCAATTGTATGCCTGAGGCTCTTGTTGTCCCTATTTGTTTATTGAAAGAGGGAGGAAAGGTTTTTCCACAAGGTCTCAGCGACAAAGAAGTTATTCAATAGGTGTTCCAATGTTTCTACATTCTTCTTACACATAGTATATGTCAGTCGGCCATGCATTCCTTTCTTCTGCAGCTGATCCTAGGTAAGAATCTTTCCATGACTAAGTAGCCACAAAAAGTATTCAATTTTAGGCCATTGTTTTTCCGACCATATTTTTTTTCCAAAGTGGTACAACTACATTATGAATGTTATTTGATTTTATGTAATGACCTTCTTGTATTGTGAACATGCCTTTCGTGCAATACCCCCATATGATTATATCCTCTCGTGTTGCTATTGCTAGTTTTCTAGATTTAAGTTCTTTCACATAGTTTTCCCATTGACAAGTTTCTGGAGCATTCTTCCACTGGTCTTTTAGCTTTCATTTTCGCCATTGAAGCTCTGTCCCTTCATCCAAAAATTGTGCTATTGTCTTAGTATTCGGCCTGTTAGTGAATAGGAAAATCTCCCCTAAATCAATTTCACTGAATATTTTCTCCTGTTGTTGTCATGATTCCTCCCAAAACTGGGCAATGTCGCCTCCTCTAATTTCCCAAAAATTGTGTTCTTGGATGAGATATCTATTTAGTGCTATCAAGTTTGAAATAATGGATCCTTTAGGGGTCATTTGAACTTTTAATTTCCTTACAATAGTTAAGGAAATTTCATTCTTCTGTTCTGAGATTATTTTCCACAAATCTCTACCCCATTGTATCCATATTTACCAGAGCTTAGCTCCCATAACTTGATTTAGAAAATATGGATCTCTTAACCCCAAGCCTCCGGTCCTTTTTATTTTCGTAAGCTTATCCCATTAAAGGAGAGCCCATTGACAGGCTTGTTGAGATCCTTGCCATAAGATGTTTTTAAACGTCTTAGCCATATCATTACAACAGATTTTAGGCGTTTCCAATCCAGCAAGTTGATAGATGGGAATGGATTGTAAGACTGTTCTTAACATAACAACTCGACTCAGAGCATTAAGCACCCGAAATGCCCAATTTTGAAGTCGAGCTTATATGCGATTAATGAGATATTTCCACCCAGAGACCTGAAGAGAATTTAGATTGAGAGGGATTTCTAAATATTTCATAGGGAAGGATCCATTGTTGAATCCCAAGGTAGGCAATAGGAATCATTGGGAGAGAATATTAGTATTAAATATAAACACAATTTATTTGTCATTATTGATAAGAGTTCCATAGGCTTCCATGAAATCTTTAAGAATGGATAGAATTTCCTTAGATTCTTTTAGAGTGGCTTGATAGAAGAGCATAATGTCATCTACAAAATGTTTGTGCGAAAGTTTTAAGCCTGCCCCCCAAGGATTAAGGCCTTTAAGTTGACCTCCCTGGATCTTACTTTTAATATGTCAACCAAGGCCTTCTGCGGCAATAATGAAAAGGAAGGGGGAAAGTGGATCCCCTTGTCTTAAACCCCAGGTAGCATTAAAGGGAGTTGAAGGAACTTCGTTAAGAATAATAAAGTAATTAAGAGAAGAAATAAAAGGAATTATCCAGTAGATCCATCTTAAATCAAATCCAAACACCTCAATAATAGCTTTAAGATAATTCCACGACCTCCAGACAGGGCTCCTCTGCACAACAACAACAAATGCATAAGGTTGTGGAGGAGTACGGGGACATCTTCACCTCACCCACATGGGTTCCTCTGCACTTTCAGGTCAAGCACCCGATTGATCTGACCCCAGCTGCGCCGCTACCCAATGGACCGATCTATCGGTGCTCTGTTCTATAGAATGATGAAATCAAGAGGCAGATTCAGGAGCTGTTGCAGAAAGGTCACATCAGACCAAGTTCAACGCCCTGTGGGAGCCCGGTCGTGTTGGTACAGAAGAAGGATGGGACGTGGAGACTTTGTATTGACTATCGGGCGCTGAACAAGATCACTGTCCAGAATAGGTACCCAATCCCACGGATTGATGACCTTCTGGACCAACTCAAAATTGCAAAATATTTCAGCAAGATCGACCTGAAGTATGGGTATCACCAGGTACCAATTGAACCCTCTAATGTGTGGAAGACTGCCTTCAAAGCCAAGGAAGGCCTTGTTGAATGGCTGGTCATGCCTTTCGGGTTGACGAATGCTCCTGCAACCTTCATGAGGATGATGGACGACATCTTGCGGCCATTCACCAACTCATTTGTAGTGGTGTACTTGGATGACATTCTAATCTTCAGCAAGACTTGGGAAGAGCACCTTCACCACATCCGACAAGTCCTCCAAACACTGCGGCAACACAAGTTGTGTGCCAATTTGGAGAAGTGCACGTTTGGCATGACCCAGGTTCAATATATGGGATACATTATTGATGAAAGGGGGGTGCATGTGGATCCGGCCAAGATCCAAGTCATTCGGGATTGGCCAGCCCCGACTACTATAACAGAGCTTCGCAGCTTTCTGGGTCTTGCTAATTTCTACCGTAGATTCTTGTTGGGATTCTCTCATATCACTTGGCCCTTGAGTCAAGTCACCAAAGGAGGAGCGAGAGCAAAATTCTTTTGGTCGGAACCTCAACAGAAGGCATTCAAAGAATTGAAAAATCGCCTTTGTTCTGCCCCAGTGCTCACCTTACCAGACTTGCAGCAGCCATTTGAGATTGAGACAGATGCCTCTGACTATGCTATTGGGGCAGTTCTTACTCAACAGGGACATCCAGTGGCATATCACAGTGAGACATTGTCTGAGACAACTCGCAAGTATCCCACCTATGACAAAGAAATGTATTCCATTGTGCAAGCCTGTCGACACCTGGTTTCACCTCCATCTCAAGAAAGAACAAAGGGGAGAAAGGAAAAAAGCCTCCGAAACCCTCCACCAATACAACCCCCACCAATACTGCCTCGACCCAGCAAAACAACTTTGAAGTTCTGAGCAATCTTGACTCATTGGAGCACCCTATAGTCTCCCAGGACCCCACTGATCAAGATCCATCATTATTAAGTCAATATTTGATTACAACCAACGCCCCAAGCACAACCTCAGATTCAATCCACGCCCAGGCACCGCAACACAAACCATAATCCTCTCCCATTTAGATTAATACCAGCCACACCTCACTGCAAACTCCTCAATGCACAGAAATGCAAACAAAGCAGCCATCCTCAACCACTTCAAACAATCCTCTGGAGGAGATCCTAGGCGATCTAGATCTCCAAAAGGTCAATGAGCAATGGTCCAAACTGGGAGTCGATGCCATTCCCAAAGAACACTTGGAGAAGATAGAAATGGCATACCTGCAGCTGGAATACATCAACCAAAATGCAGCCAAAAGGCAATGGGGAAATAGCAACCAAACGGGCATTCAAGCCAACCTGGATTTGGATCAATACAAGCCACAAGGACCAGGAAGAAAAAGAGGGCGCAAATCCACAAGACACCAAATACAAGAACCAGGGAGACGCCTAATCAATGAAGGAAAAATCAGGGCCTTGGTCCTATCTGCTCCAAAGGTAGCTCAATGAAAATCACAACCTGGAACATCAGGGGGCTCAATGGCACCACCAAAAGAAGGATCTTGAAAAACCGCTTATTCTCGCTACACCCAGACATCATACTTCTTCAAGAATCAAAATGCTCTCCCAAAGGCACAAAGACACTCAAAAAACTTGTTTCCAACAGTCATCACTGCATAAGCATAGATGTTATCGGTCAAGCAGGAGGGTTACTCACGTTCTGGAACAAAAGAAAATTCTTCTTGCAGAATGCTCTATCCACCAAGCACTCGTTATCGAACATTTTCAACATGCCAGACTCAAGGCAATCGATCTGCATCACCAACGTGTATGGACCCCAACGAATCCAGGAAAAGCTGAAGATGTTGCTAGACCTGGACGAAGTCAGACAACACCATGGGGCAAACCACTGGATTTTAGGCGGAGACTACAACATGATCACCAATCTAGCAGAAAAAAAGGGAGGCTTACGAAGATTGGATAAGGACTAGGAAGCATTCAACACCTTTATTGTTGAATCCAAACTCATTGACATCTCCACAGTCAATGGTCTGCATACCTGGAATAATAAGCAAGGAGGAAACAGGCAGATAGCATCAAGGCTCGATAGGTTCCTCATGTCGGAATCCATTCTGCTGCAAAATATCGACATGGAGGCCAACATTCTGCCTATCAGAGGATCTGATCACTGGCCAGTGCAGATTCACTTCACCAATTTGGATAAGCCCCACAACAGACAATTCAAATTTGAAGCCTTCTGGACAGAGCACCCATCATTCATGCAAAACATACAACACTGGTGGACTCAAGCCACCATAAGGAGCGACAATATCATGTACATATTCCAGCAGAAGCTCAAAACAATAAAAATCAACCTCAAACGCTGGAACAAAAACACCTTTGGTGACATATTTCAAGCCAAAAAATAACTCGAGGAAAAAATGGCGAACCTCCAGCAATCTTTGATCAAAGAAGGGCCCAATGATGAAATAATAGCTCAAGAATCAAATCTGCAAAGGCAATGGGAAGAACGGTTAAAACAAGAAGCGCTGCTATGGAGGCAGAAGTCGAGGGTGCAATGGTTAAAACAAGGAGAACGCAACACTAGTTTCTTCCATAAGTCAACCATCCAGCATAGAGCACATAATCGCATCCTCTCCCTCAAAAAAGCTGATGGCAATCAAGTTTATAAAAGGGAGCATATAGGATCTGAACTCAACTCTTTTTCACTTCTCTTCTCAGCGATCCCATTCAAGATAGAACCCGAGCCATCAATGAAATTATCGCTGCCATTCCCAACTTAGTTACAGAGGAGCAAAACTCCCTCCTTCTAAGAGAATTCATTGAGCGGGAGATTGAAGAAACAATCTTCAACATGGCCTCGAACAAGGCTCCCAGACCAGACAACTTTACAATCGAATTCTTTAAAGCTTGCTGGCCCATTATTAAGGCTGACCTTCTCAACCTAGTAAGGGACTTTCACAGAACCAAGAAATTTTTTCCTGCCATCAATGCCACATTCCTCACCTTAATTCCCAAATCAGACCAGGCTGACTCCCCCGACAAGTTTCGTCCCATAGCCCTTTGTAATGTCCTTTACAAAATCCTTTCCAAACTAATGGCTAGCAGACTTAAATCTGTCCTCCCCTCACTCATTTCTCAGGAACAAACTGGCTACGTTGAAGGTAGGTAGATCACTGACAGCATAATCCTCACTCAGGAAGTGTTGCATTCTCTCAAAACAAAAAGGACTCCAGGTATGCTTATCCAGCTTGACCTTTCAAAGGCCTTTGATAAAATCAGCTGGTACTATATGAGAGCAATCCTCCAGGCTTTTGGATTTAGTCAGCAATGGACATATTGGATAATGGAACTAGTCTCAAGTGCTTTCTTTTCAATGCTACTGAATGGAGGACCCCTTCAACCCTTCATTCCGTCCAGAGGTATAAGGCAAGGAGATCCCCTGTCTCCGTTTCTCTTTGTCATTATGGCAGAAGGGCTAGGAAGATCCTTAGCCAAGGCAAAACAGCAGAATCAACTCAAAGGCATCAAACCGGTACACCAAGGACCCACAGTAACACATCAGCAATTCGTAGATGATACAATGCTCATGGGCGCCCCCACAGTGCAGGAAGCTCGAACCATCAGCAAAGTGCTAAAGACTTTCTCGGAGGCCTCAGGTATGGAAATCAATATCAGAAAATCCAAACTATTTTTCTTCAACACATCCATTCCTTTGCAGAGAAATCTCAATAGAATTCTGAATATTCAAAAGAACTCCCTTCCAACCAAATACCTTGGTATACCACTCTCGGAATATGCCTACAAATCAACCAACTGGGAAGCCCTCCTCAACAAAATGAGAGCCAGGTTAAGCAGTTGGACCCACTGGGCCTTAAACATGGCCAGCAGACTAATATTGGTCAAGTCTGTCCTTCAAACCATGCCAGCATATATGTTTTCAGCACTTGCAGCCCCTAAGGCGGTTTATAAATCCATCTGAAGCATCCAACAATCCTTTATCTGGAATGAAGCCTCTAAGGAATCCAAATGGGCCCTCCTCAAGTGGACAGACATCTGCAAACCAAAAACAAATGGGCCCTCCTCAAGTGGACAGACATCTGCAAACCAAAAATGGAGGGAGGTTTGGGCCTAAGAGACCCCAAGATATTAAGCAAGGCCGTAGTAGCAAAAACCTGGTGGAGATGGGTAGAAAATCCTAACTCCCTCTGGGGCACCTTCTGGAAAGCGAAGTATACAAATAAAATTAGGGATAAAGACATCATCAGGCTTATAGGCACCACTCGAGGATCCCCCATCTCGAATAAAGCATGGGAAAATCGACATATTATTCAGCAGCATAGCTTCTGGGAAGTGCACCAAGGCAGCACTGCCCTATTCTGGGAAGATGCCTGGCAGTAGCTCCCACCCTTGGCACACCCAGACTGGAACACTCTTAAAAGAGCTATGCAGGAGGAAGGTAAGGTTACGGTAGCAGACTATTGGAAACCTGTGAGCGAGACAACCACATGGCAAAAATGGTTATCTAGAGAACAATGGCATACCCAAGCAGGCCCAATGAATGTAGACCATCTTCTACAAGACTTGGACAAAAGAAGAATCCTAAAGTCTAATAAAGAGGACATCTTGAGATGGGGAAGAAATCCCAAAGGAACGTTCAACCTCAAAGAAGCATATCAGATCTTGGCTGCCTCCTCGGATCCGCAACCAGATAACAAATGGCAAGCCCTTTGGAACAGAGGAACATGGCCAAAAATCACACTATTCTCCTGGCTGGTCATGCATAACAAGGCACTTACATGGGACAATTTGCAGAAACGAGGCTTCGTAGGCCCTTCACGATGTATGCTCTACGAGAATGGTCCAGAAACTCTCAATCACATCCTCAACACCTGTCCCACGGCTTTCTCTCTGTGGGATGACATGGCCCTGGTCTTCAGACAATCCGATAGAGATAGAAACTCCATCCAACTCTCACTCAGCAAGTGGAGATTTCTATTTTGAATGTCATTTTTAATATAAAGTGAGTATTTCAACTTGTCTCTTAAATATTAACCATATTTTTTGGTATTGGGTTGTAATTTAAGCATATTGTGTCCAAATATCATCAAATGTTTTCATAGTAAATTCATTTTAAGAACATTAAAAGAGATTTAAAACTGATCAAAACATTACATTAAAAATAAAAAATAAAAAATAAATCTTAAATCCTAAATTGGTATATATTTATTATTATTATTATATACATATATATATATAATTAATTTATTTAAGTTTTAATAATGAATTATTAAAAAAATCTATTATAATCACAATAAATAAAATTATGCCATACTAAATAAAATATGGTTATGAACCAAAACGTATCATTTGAATGTTATTTTAAGAGATGATTTAGTTAAACCAAAACGTATCAAAGAGATGATACGCTCCCACCCATATTTAAACACATATGTTTTAAACATATAAACAAACCATATAACATGGTTAAAAAAGGCAAATGACTATATTAAACTATATGTCATGGTGGGCATGGTTACAACGGTTACATATCCCCTTAAATGAATTCCAACGTATGTTCCAATTCACCATTACGTGTTTCCAGGACCACGGTGCCACCAACGGAAATACAGGGGCAGGCCGCCCAATGCGGACCCAGCCCCCCAACGTCCCATTCAAATTCAAACGGCGGGTATTTAAAAACGAGAGTTTTTCCAACTCTCATCCGAGAATTTCTCCAACTCTCGTCCGAAAAGTTTTCCCGAGAGTTTTGTGACCACAACTCTCGGACGAGAAAATGCATAACTCTCGTCCAAGAGAATTTTAACTCATGTTAAACCCGACCAAACTCTCGTCCGAAATATTTAAAATCTCTCGGACGAGAATTTTGAAAACTCCCGGCCGAGAAATTTAGTTGACTTTTTTCTCGGCCGAGAAATTAAAAATTTCTCCCAAATTCTAACCATCCGCCAAAAAATGTTTCCCAACTTCGCGATTTGACCCTATTCCGATTTCACTTAAGGCCATTTCCTCGTATCCTTCCGCATCTTTCCCAAAGGTGGCTTCTAAGAGCGATTCATTGATCATGATCGACATCTTTGGCTGGGTGTTCTGCTCTACTATCCCAGTGGTTTCCTGCTTAGATGCTGGGATCTGAGCTGGCTTTTCCACCTGGAGATCCTCTCCAAGAACCTCAAAGGTGTTTAAAGTTTCCTTGAACTGGTCATTCAATTTCGGTGGGGTTTTCCTGTTGGCCCGATGTTTTCCAGTAGGTCAGACAAAACCATCTAGGGCCTGACTAGACTTTTCCTTGACTTTCTCAACAATTTTGTTTTGAGGGCATTCCCGAATTAAATGGTCGTGTTCATGGCATTTTCGGCACCTGAAGGGTATTTTCTCATAGTCTATGGTTTGAAAATATAATTCATCCCTGTATTCCAACCATAAACCCTCATGCAAAGCCCCAGACACATCCATTTCAACACAGATCCGAGCATAAGAAGTGTACCTTTTTTGGATCGTGGCTTCAGAGGCTCGAACAAAGGTTCCGAGTGTGTTGCCTATCTGCTCCAGCACCGCTCGTCGCCAATAGTCAATTGGTAGGGAAAACAAACGAATCCATACAGGAACATGCGTGAATGTCTCCTGCTCCGCTGCAAAGTTGGGTTTTCAGGACCTCATATAGAGACCAACTGAGGCATAGAAATAAGGCCCTCCATCAAAGATACGGTCCTTGTCTTCCAGGCTAGAAAAAACCACCGTGAAGAAACCCTTGGCGCCAAGGTGTAACTGCACATCCCTCCGCGGTTTCTAGACTTACTTGATCCATTGACATACGGCTTTCTCATTGGGCAAAAAGCCCATGAATTTGCAGATCATTGTATGAACGTTCATATGATCCCTATAGGCTTGCAGTTCCGGGTCGTTGATAACCACCCTGAGACTCTCCTTGGTTTTCGGGTTGCATCTTCCTTGGTTCTTTTGTTGGACCCCTTCATCGGTTGACCCTTTCGAATCCGAGTTGTTCAGGTCGGGGTTGCCAATTGTTGCATTTTCCTGGGTCTCCGCTTCCTCTTATTATGGATTCATTTCCTGGGTGGGATGTAATTTATCTTGCTCCTGTAGCCTTTTGATAAATTTTGGCTGGTTTGGGGGTGGGCTTACCTTGGTATTGCTGTCCTCTTTTGTCTTATTCGCTGTAGAATCTGAGCCCCTGATCCTCACTCCCTCCATCGGGCGTTTTCCTTTGTCAACGGTAACTTGTTTGAAAGAAGGGGCCCCTAGGGCCCCCAACCTTCCCATTCATTGGCCCAGGGCCAGCCCTTTCTGCCGCAGATCTTGGAGCAGGGCACTGCCCCCTGCTAGTGTCAGAAACAGAGTGCAGACAATGCTTCGAACAAACGATAGGTTCGTAGATATGTCGTCACGAAGCCTATACCTTCAGATCCTGCCTTAGTCCCTTCTTACTCCTATATATATATATATATATATATATATATATATATATATATATATATATATATATATATATATATATATATTCAAATAATTTGTTTTTTTTAATTTAAATTTTTAAATATTAATTATTTTTTATTTTTTATTTTTTTATTTATATTTTAACTCTTTTTAAATTTTTTCATTTTAAGTATTTTATTTTATCTTTCTTTTTTTAAATATTTGGTTTATTATTATTATTATTATTTCTTATAACTTAAAAATATAAATATAAATTTGTTTTTTTGTTTTGGGTTAAATTTTTTTTTTTTTCCTTAAATTGTGTGATTTTTTTATTTTTCTCTTTTTTATTTTATTTTTGAATTTTTTTGGTTTTTTTTTCAATTTAAAAATAAAAAATAAAAAATTACAAGTGATATTTTTTCTTTAATACCATGCCTAAAAATCATTGGAATTTTATTTTCATAAATGTGATATTTTATCTTTAATGTCATCCTTTGATTTTTAAGGCTTTTGAGAGACACAATAATAAATTATCTTTCTTCTTCTTCTTCTTCTTCTTCTTTTTTCTTTTCTCTGAATAAGTCTAATCTATTAGTATACAAAAAAGGTTACATGGAGGCTAGGGCCTCAGAAGTTCTGGCCCATGGTATGGACATTTTGATACAGCAGACATGTTCATAATTTATCAAGCAAATCAACAAGAGAGTGCCGCCCTCATAGGGGAAACCGGCCATGAAGCTCCGACAGTTTATCAAAACAAAGTAATGAAGAGAAATTATGCATACAAAATTGTTCCCAGTCAAAAAACACAGCCGCCCGCAAAGGGGAAATCGGCGACTTGACAAATTGTAAATCTGAAAGTGACCAAACAGTGGCAGCGAGCAAGTTACAGTGACTAACTTGGGTTGTCGTCCATCCAAAATCATGCAGAGATGGAGATGAACCATTTAAGTACCTTGAGAGGAGGGGGGAGATTTGACCATGCGACAGGCAAAGGCATAAGGGTTGTCCTCGTCCTGCTTATCATCTTTAGCACTGGAATAGCCTCTCTTGGTGTCGCCCGAACCAGCTTGAACTCTGAGATCCTGCGAAGTGCTGCACTCGACCGCTTTTCTTTTCTGGCCACCTCTCGAGGGAGAGCTAGGCCTTTCAACATCCTTATGCACCAGATCAATTCTCAGAAGCGTGGTACTCATTTTAGGGGGCTCCTCTTTAAAATCAATGGTAATGGTGGTTGTAATAGTCTGCCTGCTGAGCAAAAAATGGAAACGGAGCTGGGCGGAATGCTGATGACCTGGGACAAGACTGGAAATGCCTCTTGCTGGCTGAGAAAGCCCACGACCAACATTGATGCCAGGACCACTTCTGGTCTCAGGGAAACAGCCCAACGAGTTTTCCGAGGAAGGAGACGAGGAGCTCGGAGAGGTGGAGGGAGGGTGTTAGGGTGGACGACCATGGCTCAAGCTGCGATGACACCGCATCCTCTGACGCAGACGAGGCATTGGACACAGATGAGAATGACTGAGCGGGACAGAGCAAGACTCGGAGGGCAGGGAATGAGTGGGCGGACCAGTGCAAAGCTCTGAAGGCAGAGAATGGGCGAACGGAACAGGGCAAGAGTTAGAGGAAGATCACAGTCTCCAAGGACATTGGGAGCTCTGCGTTACATGAAAACCCGGGATGAAGTCAATACAACAGAAAATTGAACATCTATGCCCAGTGCTGGTTCTAGAGCTGTGCTCTGAGACAGCTGGGGAGCAGAATGGGCGCAAAGGCAACAAAGCAGGCGTGAAGCTTCCAGAGGAAGCCATATTGTTGAAGAATGGGCGCGAGCATGGGCGACTGCGCTGCATAAATGCAGTGGGGCGGTTGGCAGCCTCGTCGTAAATGCTATTAATGAGGACGAGGACAAGAGGAAGGGTGGCAATGGTAGAATCCCACGCGCAGACCCATACCCTCTGCCACGTATCATGCCCTTTGATCACCCACATCCGGGGAATAATAAATTATCTTTAATACCATGCCTAAAAATCATTGGAACTTTAAGACTTGATATTTGATCTTTAATGTCATGTTTATCATTAAAATTTTAAAGTTTTTTAGAGTCATGACATTTTATCTTTAATGTTATTATTAAAAATTGTTGACAATTTACCCCGAAAAGAAAAAGACATTATTCCAACATTAACACTCTTTGTTTTCAAGGCGTTTTTTACACAAAAAAAAATTGACGACATTATTCCACCATCAACACTTTTCATTTTTAGTGTGTTTTTTGCACACACAAAATTGGCGATGTTATTCCACCATTAACACTTTTTGTTTCGAGGGTGTTTTTTCCAATCATTTTTTTAAGAAAAAAATTAGTTTTTTGCATAATTTAAAAAAATGTTGAATGCATTTTGGAAGACACACTTTTCATTTTTGGGTTGTTTTTTTATGTTTTTTGAGTTTTTCCAGTCTACACTTCTCGTTTTGAGGTAATGAAATCAATCTCTTTCTCTCTCTCAAGTCCTCTCTCTCATCCTTCCTCTCTCTCCCTTTCTCTCCTACCTCCCTCTCTCTTCCCCCATCTCTCTCTCTCTCTCTCTCTCTCTCTCTCTCTCCAATACTCTTTCTCTCTCTCTATTTATGTTACTATATCCCTCCCTCTCTACTCCTCGCTCCTTCTCTCTCATCTTCTCTCCATATCTCCTTCTTTGTCTCTTTATCTCACCTCTAAACATACACACTCTGTCTCCATCTCTCCCTTTTCACTCCCTCTCTCTCTCCACTTCTCACTCTCTACGTATTTCTTCTTCTCTCCCTCTCTCCCCCTCCAACTCCATCTCTATATCCCTTCCTTTCTCCTCCTCTCTCTCTCAAGTCCCCTCTCTTGTCCTTCCTCTCTCTCCCTTTCTCTCCTACCTCCCTCCCTGTTTCTCTCTTTTCCCTCCAATCCTCTCATTATCTTCCTCTCTCTCTCCTTCTATCTCTCCCCCTCCATCTTTGTGTCTCCCATTCCCTCTCTTACCCTTCTCTACCTTTGTCACTCCTATCCCTCTCTGTCTCTCTCTTCATTTCTCCTCTACCCTCTCCTTTAGTTTATCTTCATCCCTCAGTGGTCACTCCCCACCTCTATCACTATGTATTTGTTCTTCCCTCCCATATATATCTAGAGTTAATATATATCATGGTATATTAATATATATTAAAATATAACAAATTTAATATTTATTAATCCAAAGCTATTAAATTTAATAATATTAATATTATAATATATTAATAATAATAATAATATTTTTTATATTAATATAGGGTTAATAATGTTTTTTTTGCATGGTATTAATAATAATTTGGCCTATGGGCTTCACCTAAATAAAACCTATTTTTTGAGTATTAGTAAATATAGAGAGGAGTATGGAGTAAATATAAAAAGAGGTTTTATTTTTTACCATACTTCTGGTTTATTTATATTTATATTTATTGACCATACCTCTTTTATTTACCATGCTATTTGACCTATAGGCTTTGTATATACTTAGATGTTGATTTCTAATCATATTTGATATATTTTTATGTATTTACCATGGTATTTGACCCATAGGCTTGGAATATACTTAGATGTTGATTTCTAATCATATTTGAATCTTTGATATATTTTTATGTATTTACATACCACTTTATACCTAGTTTATATTTGTTTATTTACCATACATCCTTTATAAATATGATATTTGGCACATAGTATTTAGCCCATGGTATTAATAATAATTTGTTCCGTTATATTTGACTCATAGGTTTATTTATAATTTTATTTATTTACCACACCTCTTTTTTGAGTGTTCATAAAACCTGACATAAAAGTTTTCACAAATTAGCTCAAAAAATAATAGAAATCCAGCCAAGATTATGATAAAATCTAGGTTTGTTATTTTTTATGACGTTGAATCCATTTCCACTATCAAAAAAATATTCAAACACTCTAGTCTTCTAATTTTTTTGAAAACATTTTTTTTCAAATTCCAAAAGAAAGAAAAAAAAACCAAAAAACAAAAAACGAACCACAAACTAATTTGTCAATAAATGAGACCTCCAAAGTTTTTCAAAAAAATCTCTTTCAATTAAAGAGTCTTCTTTCTTTACGTAAAGGATTTTGCCTAGCAGATCAGTGTTTCCATGAGCAGGTGTGTGGATCACAATGGGCTTTCATTTTTATTTTTTGGGCAGTGTTCTTACATTGAGCCTGCTGCGTAAGGTTGTTTGGGCTGCGTAAGGTTGTTTGAGACTCGGCGGTGGAAGTAGCATTAGAGTGGGGGAGATCTGAGTGCCTGAGGTGATTAATTGATTGCTAAGTTTTTTTTCAGAAATATGTATCATTATAGATCACATGCATCATAATTGGATGGCGATATCATTTCAAATTTGTTGAGAGGTCGTTTGCTGCTCATCGCAAGAGCTGAGGGCACTAAGCCCTGCGTGGCATAGAAGCCACAGTCTACAAGGTTCTACTATTGAAGAGCTCCCAAAGGGAGGATTCCCCCCTGCATGGAAATAGGGTTGTTGGAGCTCGTAAGAGGACCGAGTGGAGTCGAAATCTGAAAGCAAGACAAAACCAGATAAGCTGGACCTTTTAACAACATGTCTATATTTTTAGATATTTTTGATTCTGATGATGATGATGATGATGATGATATTCTCATGTTGGCATTTGGAGGCATTAGCATGAGTAGTATTTTTAAATCTGGAATTTTTTCAGAAAATCAATGTGGTTCTGTTGATGATCACGAGAGACAAGAGGCATAATCTGTTGTGCAAGATCTTGATATTGAAGAGTCACAATTTGATCTTCAGGAAGGATGTAAAGATGAACAAAGTGTTGAAGATCAATTCGACTAGCCACATGAAGCTAATGGCGAAGATGTGGCAGAGGAAGACAGAGATGGAGAGAATTTAAAATGTGATAATATCATCAATATTATGTGTGTGTAGATGACAACATTGCTGAAATTTACACGCGTGACACCAGAAATGGTGAGAGAAAACAATGTCCTATTAACCCTGTCATAATTTTCAAAAGGGCGAGGATAAGCGTTCAAGCTTTTCATCACTGAGGAAGAAATGAGGCGAAGATACATCACTATCTCATGACAAAGAAAGTGAAGATGAAGCCTCATCCACGAATGAACAAATATGGTCTCACAAGCATAAATACCAAGATGAAAACTCTGTTACCAAGTTTTTATGTCTTTTTTTTACCATTGTAAGCCTAGCTGAGACTAGACCAGCGGACGTATGTTATCGTATGTTATTGTTTAGTACCATTTATCCATTAAGGGGGAGTGTTCGAATTAATGGAAAAATCCATAGTTAGGTTGTTGTTATCATAAAGATAGGATTGAGATTCTAATCATAGATCTCATATCTTGATATCGAGAAAGTGGTTGAAACCATCCCGTTAGTGCGAAAGCCTATATAATTTAGGCTCATCTGATTCAATAATCAGAATGTGTGTATGCGTGTATACACTCTCCAAGTTCTCACCTAGAGAACCATTTCATTAATTTTATCAAACCTCACTCAATATTCTAATTTATTTGATATGAACCTAGATAGCCACGTTTTCATCGGCACTCCACACTGCTTAATCACAATGGATGAGAATTTACTATTTGTTTTTGTCTACGACTTCACATCTCTCTCAATATTCTAATTTATCTATTTCATCTCAACCGTCACTTTCTATCCTTCAGCATTCCATTTACTTTCTATCCCTCAATATTCCGTTTTTTTCTCGGAAATCGTGACTCCCTATTCTTTATATACAGACACAACGATTGGTTGATGATAAGATGAAAGACTCGACAATGGAAGTGGTCGTTTACTTTTCGGCCTTTCTTCAACCCCTTTCACCATAAATATAAATAGACATGTGATGAGCACATGAGAAAGCTTTGGAAAAAATGAAAGAGAGACATGCGACTATCACATAATTAGAGGGGTATGCATTTTCTATTTTCTTTTCAAACTGAATTAATTGCAGCAATACTCTATTCTGATCTAAACTTTGTAAGGTATGTATCTCTTTTTTCCTTATAGACTGTTTTAACGTAATTGCTTAAATTGATTAATGCATTGTGTTCTCAGAATATTGTTAAACTAAAGTATTCGCTAGTATTTTCTATCAACATAAATTTTGAGGT
The DNA here is from genome assembly GCA_034641835.2 of Pinus albicaulis. Lineage (NCBI taxonomy): Eukaryota > Viridiplantae > Streptophyta > Pinopsida > Pinales > Pinaceae > Pinus > Pinus albicaulis. The sequence continues at coordinate 557,356,489 of CM076574.1, forward strand.
TTTAAATACATTATTTTTAATATATTATTTTGAAAATGATTAATTAATATGATTTGTAATTTAATATATAACTTTTAAACTAATAAATTTAAAATGTATAAAGATACATCTAAACAAAGATTAAATTGGTTGACAAAATTTTTTACTTATCTAAACACTCATCAAAGTTATTACCTTCTACACCGTCTTGAAATCTTATAGAAAACGATGGTCTTAAAAAAAATTGATGAACGAGGTGACTAAGAAATCCATCTTCATATTATTTCGAAAAGAATTAAAACATAACTACTGAAGTGTCGAAATTACGTTAATTGTTGAGTGATGAAGGAGGAAATTAAAGTGTTACAATAATTAAATGTTTACAAAGAATTTTAAGGAAAATTACAAAATATATAATAGAGTTGCTAATTATAATTATAATTGATGGAATTGATTGAGAATACAGGATTAGATAAATTCAAAATTTTATGAATTTAAAAAAATTAAATTTAATATTTAAATCTAAATTTAGTTTAAATAGATATAAATAAGTATTTTTAATTTTAAATTATATTCATATTATTTATTATATTATTTATTAGCAAGTACTAGTTAGTTGATAATTAAGATAATTAGAAGTAATTATGTCTAATTCTCTTTCAAATATTATTGAAAATACTTACACCAAATTAAAAACCTATTTTATGTAAAGTTTACTTGGTTAAGTTTTATCTAAGCTTCTTACAATACTTCCATCAAGCTAAAAACTGGTTTTATTTCTTCATGTTCATGCATATGGTGTTCTCTATTTTATGTGTATAAGTATTGCTTCTACTCTAGCTACCTCTACCACTTATGGATTAATTGGATCTTAACAAGGTAATGACTCCTCGAGCAGATTCTCTTAGTTCAAGGTAAGTCGTTGAAGCTTCATCTTGAACTGAACTTTAGTGTTTTTCATTAATATTTTAACTCTATCTTCATAACCTATCTAAAATTGAAAACATCTTCATTTGGTGGTGTTATCACTCTAATAATTCTCAAAAGTTGTGAGATTTTTATTTTAGTTTTAAAGATGATCCAAGTGAATATTGGTGGTCACCCGCCTATTCCACTTGGGGCCCCACCATTGTCTCTTTCAGTTTTTCAGTTTCGGCACAACTTACTATTTTTAGCAGTTTTTCAGGTCCTGAACTTCCGGAGCCATTTTGAGGCCCTAAACGACATTTTTTTGGGAAAATGGAGAGAAACATCGGTCATGGGTCCATAGAACAATGTTTCTTGTTCAAAATTAGTAGTCCTCGGATATATATTTCTAACGAGGTATGGTAAGCGTCAAACGGAGATCGTATGCCAAAGTTACGCCCCTGGGAAGTTGAAACACCAATTTACCCAAACGGGGCCCATAGTTTTGGCGCTTCATCTCCTAGGGTTAGGGTTCTGGCTATTTAGGATTTCCCATTGTTTCTAAATAATAAATAGGCCCTTGAGCCTCATTGTAACTCAGTTCAGAGGCCTGTAGCCGCCACATCTCTTCTCAGAGATAGCTACCAGCGCCCTAGCTAGTTTTATTTCCATTCTGTCTGTAAGCAAATTTCAGTTCTTTGATATTAATGAAATGAAGTGTTATTTCCGCTTCATCTATGTTTTTATGGTTATGTGTTTATTCTGTTGCATTCCTGCATAAATCCCGATCAGTGGTATTAGAGCGGTCTACTTTTTCTCGATCCTTCTTTGCATGTCCCCAACGAGGTCGGGGTATAAGGAGTTAGGGCTCGATCTGTTGGAACCTTTGTAAGATCAGCCTCACAAACCCCAACGGACGCCCATGGGGGATGAAAAGAAAGATGAGGGAGCAGGAGATCCTATCAAAATATTGCTCGAAGAGGCCCTCGAAAAACAAAGGAACGTGATGATGGATAACTTTGCCCAGATCCTTCAATGGCTACCCACCGGCGGCACATCTGCATCTAGCAGCCACTCTGGAAGTGTGACTCATTTTAAGGTACACGTAAATTTTGACATTCCCATATTTGAGGGTCAAATAGATGCAGATTTCGTAGATATATGGTTGAATCTATTAGAAGGATATTTCTCGGTTCATGACTTTTCCGACAGGGAGAAGATTATTTTTGCACTCCTCAAAGCTGCCCCCCATGTCAAGGACTGGTGGGAAACCCACTGTGAGAAAAAGGACGAGACAGAACCCTCTATGTTCTTGGTCATACCCACTTGGAATTCTTTCCGAGACACCATCAAGGAACAATACTATCCTGTGGGGAGCTATGAGGACAAGTACATACAATGGACCACACTGCGACAACAAAAGGATCAAGATGTGCATGAGCTGATGAATCTATTCCATACCCTGCGTACCAAGTTGGGTATCAAATATTTAAAGAAACATCTAGTGCTAAAGTATTGCAGTTGTCTCCATAGATACATTCAGGAGGAAATGGAGTTCCTCGACATTTCCTCGTTTGGTACGACATACCGGTATGCTGCCAAGATTGAGCAGAAATTCAAACGGAAGAAGCGAGACTTTGGTTCTGCGAATCAAAAGCAAGGGAAAGGTGCTCCCAAACCGCAGAACAAAGGAGAGAGCCAAGGCATGGTGACTCAAGACAACCTGTCGAAGCCACAAGCAAAGAGAAACACCGCAAAGCCAAAGAAGGACACAGGAAAGTGGTGTGAGTTCCATAAGATCTCCACTCACAACACAAGTGAGTGTCAGGCCAAGCAGTCGATGGTGGCTGAGATGCGTGCTTCTGAGTCAGATGCATGCTCCGAATTTGAATCAGAACCTGACAAGGGGAATGAAAAAGGGAAACAGATTATTGATGTGGAGCCCAATGCCACTGTTTCCACTACGAAGATCCAGAAGGAGGAACCAGAAGATCCAGAGGAGGAGGAACGTCTCTTCCACTCCTAGATGTGGGTAAAGTGCTCCCTAGTACAGTTCATTGTCGACAATGGGAGCCAAAATAACCTCATTTCAGCAGACACCGTGAAGCGGTTGGGCCTGCGGACCATAGCACACGCACATCCATACACCATCGGGTGGCTTCACCAAGGACGAGATCTCCGCGTCAGCGAGCAGTGCCACCTTCCCTATAGCATCAAGCCCTTCACGGATGAGGTATTTTGTGATGTTTCTCTTATTGATGTTTCTGATGTATTATTAGGACAACCATACTTGTGGAAGCCTCATGCTATGTATGAGTCTCGGCCTCGCGCGGTTATTGTTACTTTTGGAAATAAGTTGTACAGGATACCAGAGGTACCACCTCCTGCCGCTATCTCTTTGGCTACTGCAAAACAATGCAGTAAGCTCATTTCCCAAACCAGGAAATTCATTTTCCTGATGATCCTCCCCCAGGGCAAGAAGAAGACTGTGGCCACAACCTCCAGACAGGGCTCCTCTGCACGACAACAACAAATGGATAAGGTTGTGGAGGAGTACGGGGACATCTTCACCTCACCCACAGAGGTTCCTCTGCACTATCAGGTCAAGCAACCGATTGATCTGACCCCAGGTGCATCGCTACCCAATGGACCGATCTATCGGCACTCTATTCTGGAGAAGGATGAAATCAAGAGGTAGATTCAGGAGCTGCTGCAAAAAGGTCACATCCGACCAAGTTCATCACCCTGTGGGAGCCCGATCGTGTTGGTACAGAAGAAGGATGGGACGTGGATACTATGTATTGACTATCGGGCACTAAACAAGATCACTATCCGGAATAGGTACTCGATCCCATGGATTGATGACCTTCTGGACCAACTCAAAGGTGCAAAATATTTCAGCAAGATTGACTTGAAGTCGGGGTATCACCAGGTACCGATTGAACCCTCCGATGTGTAGAAGACTGCCTTCAAAGCCAAGGAAGGCCTTTTCGAATGGCTGGTCATGCCTTTCGGGTTTACAAATGCTCTCGCAACCTTCATGAGGATGATGGACGACATCTTGTGGCCATTCACCAACTCATTTGTAGTGGTGTGCTTGGACGACATTCTGATCTTCAACCAAACTTGGGAAGAGCACCTTCACCACATCCGACAAGTCCTCCAAACATTGTGGCAACACAAGCTGTGTGCTAATTTGGAGAAGTGCACTTTTTGCATGACCCAGGTTCAATATCTGGGATACATTATTGATGAAAGGGGGGTGCATGTGGATCCAGCCAAGATCCAAGTCATCATTCGGGGATTGGCAGTCCCAACACTTCTCTAACGAGGATATAACTGCAGGTGCTCTAATTTGTTGTTTTTACCGGAGGTTTGTTTTGGGATCTCTCATATCAACGGCCCTTGAGTCAAGTCACCAAAGGAGGAGCGAGAAAAAATTCTTTTGGTCGAGAACCTCAACGAGAGAAGGCATTCATAAAATTGAAAAATCGCCTCTTGTCTGACCCAGGTGCTCACTTTACCAGGCATGAAACGATTTGAGATAGGACGGACACCTCGACGCTCGCTGTTAGGCGAGTTCTTATAACGAGGGACATCCGGTGGCATATCACGGTGAGACATTGTCGACACGGTTCGCAAGTATCCCACTTATGACAAAGAAATGTATTCCATTGTACAGATTGTCGACAATGGAAGCATTACATTTTGGGGAAGGAAACAATCATCCACACAGAACACCGGCCCCTGCAGTTCATACAGACACAAGGGAAGTTGCAGAATGATCGCCATCAGAAGTGGTCCACATATTTGCAACAGTTTCATTTGAACATCAAGTACAAAAAGGGTAGCACCAATAATGTTGCAGACTACCTCAGTCGACCACCGATCGTGGCGCTCACCACCATGCTCAACTCTTGTGGGCACGAGACTTCTGATTGGCCGCTTCTCTATGAGAGTGACCCAGAATTCGGCCACACTTACAAGGCACTCTTGGGGGGTACGCAAGTTCCAAATTTTCCCCTCCAAGATGCACTTTTATGTCACCAAGGCCCATAACACAATTCTTCGCCCTGCAAAAGCCCAAAAACCCCTGTAAACGCAGTAAAACCCTTCCCACATAGGTTTTCAAGCTCACTGTTTGTTTTATGTACAGGTTCCATGGCAGAAGGACATGAGTGTATTCCAAGGGTTCGAAAAACTTTATTATGAAGATATGGGTGATGATCCAGAGATTCATTTCATTTCTAAAGGGACCAGAGGCGAAATCTAAGCCTAATCATCAATAAAACATGATTATTTATGGTTATTAAACCCTCCAACCATAGGACAATGCCTCCCTGCGCATAAAAACACGGATAGACAGTGACAGTAAACATCAAAAGGTTAGAAGGCTAATCATGTATCAAGGAAAAATCATGGGGGATTAGCACAAAAGTAGAGATTGGAGAAAGTTAAGACAAGCAACAAGGATTAAAGGGTTAAGTAATAAAGGCAGAATTAGAGAAAAGACAGTGAAACAGAAAGTTAAAGGATAAATCAGAGTTTAAAGGCCAAAATACAGGAATTAAAGATAAAACTGAGGCAAATTAGAACAGAAACACATTCGAATGAATCACACAACATCAATTACTTCTTCAAAGGATATTTTTCCACCTACAACATGTTTTCTTTCAATAAAACATCAAATAGTTATTACAGACAGTCAAAGATATTTTTCATCTATCAGCAGTTATTGTAAAGTTATTGAAAAATCCTTAAAGTCAAACATTTCACAGAAATTAACTCAGAAGTTAAGTTAGGAGTTATTATCTCAGAGAAACAGCTTCAGATATTTTTCCCTTGGGCCTTGCATGGTCACAAAGGTCAAAAAATCATTAAATCTATAATAAATGACATCTAAACCCCAGCTTAAAACCACCTCCTCATTTTGTAGATAAATACTGCGTATGAGCTTCATTTTTAGTGTTGGTTAGTTGGTGGTTATTTGACTAATTTCTGCTCTCAAGCTAGTTGAGGATTGCTAGGCTAGATTTGAGAAAGCTCTGATTGCACAGAGCTATTGTACATGGAGTAATGTGGCTGACCTTTTGGTCATCGATAATACAAGCACGTTCACGGGGATTCTTGAGCTATGTTAATGATGAATTTTCCTTCATTATCATTGCTTTTATCCATAATTTTCCATTTGTCCATATTTTCTGCGATGTATGAACATAAATTTTAGAGTAGGATATGTTGTCTTGTTACTGCATTTCTATCTGCATTCTTTATCTTAATGTTTTCCTACGAGAGTCGATTAGAGATTTCTTAATTTCTCTCCAGAGTTCCATATAGCTTGTTTTCTTGAGAATGATTTAATATAGTCAAGCCAAAGAAGTCTATGGTAAGCCCTGTCATTTGGTGTAGCTTGAAATATTGTTTTTAAGGACTTTCGTTGAAGTATACTTAGTAGAGTCTAAACCAGGGAATTCTATGGTATGCCTCTCGTCTGCCTAAAAATGTTGCTTTGAAGGTATTTTGAGTGTTGAGTTAAATAAGATAGGTTCAGCTTGCTCCTTAGCTACTCTCACTATTATCTTGAATATTTTCTTTGTCTGAAAGTAGTCTTAGGATTGTTGGATTGTTGTATTTAAGGTTTTCTTATTAAAGACTAGCCAAATATGTCTATGGTATGCCCTATCCTTTGGTTTGCCTCAAACAGTTACCTAAAAGGCTTTTCTTGTTTAAGTAGAGCTAGAAGATTCTTAACTGGTTATAGCTTTACTGCCTTCACAACTTATTATTGTTTCATATCACAATCTAATCTAAGAGATCCACTTAATATAGTTATCTTTCCCTATGAAAACCCTTGCAGAGCTGATGAACAATTAAATCCTTTTATGACTCCATAGCCCAATGGAATAATGTTTTCTCATAGTCTATCTATTCAGCTGAAACACCCTTCAATTAGTCACACCACAGGTCTATCAATCAATCAATTAATTCAACCAACACAAACAATTCCTTAGAACTTTATAACTAGTCTAATATCAAAAACAAAAGCATAAAGATATATCATTTGAAAACACTTATATAGAGAGAACCCTCTCTGAATCGGGGAAGGCTAGGTCCTAGGATTCCAAAGTGGTTCTAATGTGGCCCTTGCAGTGTTTTTTCTTGCTAATCTTGCAAATCACAGGGAGCCAACTGGGGCCACAGTGTTTTCTAAAATCGATTTAAGATCTAGATATCACCAGATTCGAATTAACGATGAAGACATATGTAAGACTGCATTCCATACCAGGTATGGGCATTATGAATTTGTGGTGTTACCCTTTGGGTTAAAAAATACACCAGCAACCTTTATGAGGTTTATGCATGGAATTTTTCATCCTTTCCTGGATTATTTTGTACTCATATTTATAGATGAAATACTAATTTATTCTGAAAACCAGGAAGAACATAAAGAGCATTTGAGGATTGTGCTGGAAATGCTAAGAAAACACCAGTTGTACGCTAAGTTCAACATATGTGATTTCTTTAGAACAGAAATCCAATACCTAGGCCATGCCATTTCAGTAGAATGGATTGTTGTTGACCCAGAGAATATTAAGACAATTATGGAATGGCGAGTACCCCAGAATGTGGCAGATATTCAAACTTTTAGGTGATTAGTGGGGTACTATCGGAGATTTATAGAGGGATTTTCCAAAATTGCTTTTCCCATTACCTCATTGCAGAGAAAAGGAAAAATATTTAAGTGGACTGTTGAATGTCAAAACAGTTTTGAAAATTTGCAACAACGTTTTATCACTGCACCTATGTTGAGGGTAGTTGACCCCAACAAAGAATTTGAAGTGTGTACAGACGCAAGAAAAAAAGGTGTTGGGGCAGTTTTATCACAAGAAGGAAAAGTAGTGGCCTATGAGTCAGGAAAGTTGAAGGATCATGAACAAAGGTACTCAGCCTATGATCTGGAATTAACAACAGTAGTACATGTGCTCTGGGTATGGAGACACTACTTGCTAGGTAAAAAGTTTGTGCTTAAAACAGATCATAGCAGCCTCACTAGTTACTTCAAGAAAGTTGATTTAAACTCCAGGAAAACTAGATGGAATGCCTTCCTAAGTGATTTTGATATGGACATTCAGCACGTGAAGGGTAAGGAAAATCAGGTAGTTGATGCTATAAGTAGGAAACTACATTGTGTTTATGAGATTTATTACAATCAGCTGGAAAGTAAATTTTTAGATCAAGTGAAAGAATAAGCACAAAAAGATCCAGAATATTAATTCTTATGGAAGCAAACAAAAGAAACCAGAAATTAAGGAGGTACTTCTGAATATGGAGTAAATGATGATCAGATGCTAACCTTTAGAGGAAATTTGTATGCACTAAACCATGTGGACCTCAAAGAGCTGATCATGGATGAATACCATAGAAGTAATTATGCGGTTCATCCACGATACCATAAAATGTTGACAACAATAAGAAAAGTATATGTCTGACCTCGTATGCATAAAAATATTGCTAAATATCTAACTAAATGTGTGGAGTGTCAACAATTCAAGGTGGAGCATCGACATCTTGCAGGATTGTTGCGGCCCATACCAAATACCTGAATGGAAGTGGGAAGTTATATCCTTGGACTTTATTGTAGGTTTACCGCGGACTAAAAATCAAAATGACTCCATCATGGTGGTAGTGGACAGATTAAGTAAATCTGCACATTTTATACCTGTGGAGTCTACTTACAAGACTGTACACATAGCAGACATATTCATGAGGGAAATTTTCAGGCTGCATGGTATTCTAAAGATAGTTATCTTAGACAGGGGTGTTAAGTTTACCTCAACATTTTGGAAGACTCTGTTTACAGGTCTGGGGCCCAAATAAAATTTACTACATCTTATCATCCCTAGACAGATGGTCAAACAGAGCGAGTAAACCAAGTGTTGGAAGACATGCTGCGCATGTATGTGATGTAGCAGCCAACCAAATGGGAAGACTACTTGCATCTCGTTGAATTTTCTTACAACAACGGTTATCAGGAGTCTGTCAAGATGAGTCCTTTTGAGGCCTTTTATGGGAGGCAGTGTCGCACACCCATAAATTGGAGCAGCCCCGAAATAAAATTGTTGTTGGGACCCAATATGTTGGCTGATATGGAATCAGAAGTAAAGAAGATAAGAAAAAATTTGAAAGATACACAAGATCGGAAAAAGATCTACGCAGATAAAAAGAGGTCTTATCGGGAATTCAAGGTGGGAGACCATGTGTATGTGCGGATCAAACCCAAGAGGAATACCTTGCGGTGGACCTCTTTTTCCAAGTTGTCTCCCGGGTTCGGTGGACCCTGCCAAATTTTGGAAATGGTAGGACCTGTGGCTTATCGGCTAGCTTTACCCAGTCACATACGAGTACACAATGTGTTTCATGTGTCCCTATTCAAGTGTTATGTGCATGATTCAAAGCATGTAATTCATTGGAAAAATATACAGGTAGGATAGAATTAAAAAATCCTAACTTGAAATATGATTTGTTTATGAGAATTTGACATGAAACTTTGTTGTTTACAGGTAGAGTCGGACGGCGAGTTTTTGGTCGAGCCGCAACACCTACTTGACCGAAGGGAAACTATGCTCCAGAAGCGAGTCATCACCCAGGTTAAAGTGCAGTGGAAGCATTTCGACCCGGATGAGGCTACTTGGGAGGACAAAATATTTGTGCATGAGGCTTATCTAGAGCTCTTTTCAAAGCTAGATTAAAACACCGAGGACATTGTTACTTCCAGGGGGGAGTTGTGATAGCTACATTAATGATAACTACTTGTTAACTAGTTAAAAGACAATTTTAATTATTATTTTAAGAAAAGACTAGAATTATTATGTTTTTGTTGAAATGTTATTAATTATAATGATGAAATTAGTTATGGAAAATAACTTGATAAAAAGTAAAAGCTCATGGTAAATGTTTCCAAGAACTTAAAGGTGTTTGGGGATAGTTGGAAACAATTACTTGCTCCTCTGGGGATAAGAGACCGATTCCAGTGAGGAGTAGGGGTTCTGTTCATGTGCAAAGGGGAGAGTGACAAATTTCCAGAGATGGTAGTGACCAGTGGAAACACTCAGAGAATCCCGAATTATTTCTAGTAGTGACTCGACTAGGTGTCTTGAGGTCACAGCAGAAATATCCACTGTTAACCCGTACCATTCTGGATTGGAGCACGGGGGCAAGAGGAGGACGTATTTCCTCTCTTGAAGGTTGGGAGGACCACAACTATAACTGCATAATTACATAAGTATTTGTACAATCTCTGTGAATTAAATCATTGCAAAATTAATTATTATTCTATGTATGCCTAGGTGTTTATACCAAGTTACATAGTGGTAAATAGAATGATAAATAGTTGCTGGAAAAGAAAGAATTATACTAGTCTGAATATTAATACTTCTTTAAATATGACACCAGACATGTATGAATATTATAGTGTTGTACATGTTCCTTACCGTATTTAAAGTAATAGTATCTAAATGCTGTTTGAGTCAAGCTAAATGTGAAAATAATTCTTAAGTCTGAGTTTATACAGCACTGGCTGTTAGGATAGGAAACAAGAAGAATCAGTTTCTAGATAAACAGATTTAAACAAACATTTTACAGTCTTTTCATATAGTACAAACAATTATAGGTGTTTAAACGAACCTTAATACAGTATAAAGAAAAGCAGACTATGTTTCTTTTAAATGTTGTAGCAAAAATAATATACTTATGCATGTCGACAAAAGATGCCTTCTTGAAAGCGAAATAATTGGAAGGACCGTCGATCAATGGTTCAGGGTAAAAACCCTAACCCTGGACACATCGTCCCCCAAGTGTAAACTAAACACGGACATGCAGGTGAGGTGGTCCGGACACCTTATATTCGTTAACAGTGTATAGCTACATTTAACACTCTAGAGGAAGACAACACGGAAAAAACATTAGTGTTCCATTCCCAGAATTTTAGCAAATGCTTTTTATTGGAAATCAAGAATAAAAGACTAAGGGTAAATTTATAGATAAAATGGATTTCCGGTATAAAGGCTAAATACACAATAAATAGTACAGTAGATACAACATCATTTACATACAGTAACAAAAGAAAAAGAAAGGTAAGAACTATATAAATCTGTGGATAGAAATCATTAAGCGACGACATAGTATTCCTATAGTGAATTTCCATTTCAATTAAAGAGAAAATTTGTATGGAGGAATTCGTTATTGAACATTGAAAAACATTTAGAGAATTAACTATATCAACGCAAGTTCTTAACCGGGGTTCGAAGATCACGACCCGGTATAAATAATATACAAAACAATATCATATGAGTAGCTAAACTCAGTTCTTTTAAAATAAAGAAAAACGACTTCAGTTTGACTGAAACTCACATAAAATAAATAAAGGATTTCAGTCCCCTTATACTATCGAAAACTCTAGAAGAAGGCTAGCTGGGCCACAGTGCGAAAACCATCGAAAATACCTATAACGAGATGTGACGGTTAGCACCTTCTGCGAAATATCAAATCGAAGCTTTTAGTATAGAAAGAGAAGCCTTCAAGGGAAGATTCACCTACCTACGAAAACAAAAACAAAAACCCGGAGATAAGCTGAGGGATAAGCTGTGAACCCTTAGAAAAGATATGTGAAGGGAAAATCCGGAAAACATAATAGAATGATTGAGGGAAAACGAGAATTACCAGTAGGTAAAAGTCCGAGAGACTCATCTGAAGCTGATTTGATAGCCAAACACAAAGTTTTAGCAATTAAAACTTAAAGTGTAAATGGTAAATGCATAATATAAATTTCGCAGAATACAACAACACTTCAATGAGACTGCGAAGATTACCTGAGTATCATTGAGAAGAAGTTGTCATTAAACGTTGCAAGAGAAATAGGCACAGAGCTGTCAAAAGACTGTTCACAAAAGACCATACTCCGCCGCAAACCAAAGGAGAACGCCCACGGAAGAGCCATGGCAGAAATGGAGAATAAAACTCTAAGCAAACGATGAAAATTCCACAAAGGAATACCATAAATTCTCTGTAGAGCCGAAGGAGAGGTCTAAAGACCGAGCCGAGACAAATGAGGCATGAGCATAAGGTTTAGCAGGGTTAACTTCTGCTTCCCGCTAGTGCAAAAGACCGTGGAATCCCCAAACCGATCGAATAGTGTGGATTAAGGCAGGTGGCCTTGAATCCCGCCTCGATCCGAGCTCAGTCAGCCAACTGTCATAAGAGGTACGCGACAACATCGAGAATAATAAATTTCCATGACAAAAATATATCAGTTACATAGAAATCACAATCCAGAGAAGTATTCTCATTTAATAATTTGATTCGAAATACAGTTATCATATCTATATCATAAAGTCTAAAGTCTATTTCCATTCAAATCGATATCTAGTACATGTATAGAGAGTTCGGTTAAAACAATGTGTAATGAATTCAATATTAAGACCTTTGATATTTTTTTAAATTATATGGTATGGTGGGATTTAAAACTCCGAGTCCTTCTTATGTTATACTCTATGAACTAGAAATCAACCCGTCCATGGTGGTGGATCTTGGTAGTTCATGGTGATGATTCTTGGTAAAAGTTTATTTCCGAGTGTTAATATGGGGGAATTTTTGTATAGTAAGAATGTATTTTTATATATGGGTAAAAACAAAAACAAAAAATATTTACGAGTGTTACAACAAAACTTTTTGGTGCTGGCAAGACCGTTTACTTCAGATGTTTTGGTTTTTAATTGATTTTTTTCCTTTAATTTTATTTAAAATTTCATATAATTTTATTAAAATTTAAAATGGAGAAAACTGAGTTGATAAGATAGGTAGAATTTAAAAGTATGCTTTAACATTGCTTTTTGGTTAAGAGATCAGTTTTTTAGATTTACCAAATTAAATTATTTTGGTTGAGAGATATTTTTTTTTAGATTTAAGGAAATAGATTAACTATGCAAGACTTAAAAAATTTAAAAGCATCTCCTAACTCTGAAAATCGGCCCCATTACAGGCTACCAAAAATAATTTTTATTCAATTTTCTTGAATAAAGATAAAAATAAAATAAAATTTAAATATCTTAAACAACTTTATAATAATTTATTTATAAAAGTTCTGGAACTTCGGTGTTTGAGGAACGTAGAAATTTCCCACTTCCCCGCAGGTCTTAAAATGGTCTTTCTTCATTGGGCCCGACAGAGATTTGAATTTCACGAATGCTCCGAAGCCTTCAGGTGAAAGCGAAAGTCGTAAAGTAGGAGAAAGTATGGTGGTGAAAAGACGAAGTTGTAATAGTGGGATTGACCCGAAGTATTGGGTTTTTTTCACGATCTCATAACTACCGTGGTTTACTGCTGGGGATTAAGAAACAGATACATGCTTTCGTCATGTTATTCAGCTGCCTTAAAAATGGAAACCAATTCAACTGCTTCACCTTCACTTCTTTGTCCAAATCTGTTTCTATTTGCGTTCGGAATATGTACCTCAAGAATAAGTAGTTGGTCACCCGAGCAAGGGCAGGATAGCTAGGTTTTTCTCGAAGCTAGAATATATGTTTCTATTCCAAACCATATAGTCTTGATGGGAAACGAATTTTTAAATTTACTATTGTACGATAATAATTTGAGGGGAAAGTTCCCACTTATCAAGTAATTTTATTTTATTATTTTACTTTATATTATTTTTATTTTTTTTCATGACTTTTGATATTTATTTTTACTGAATATATGTACTATAGAGTTTTGTAATTTTTTTTAATATAAAACATTTTTTTGGTTAATGTAAGTTTTGTATCATCTCTAAGAATATAATTAATTTTAGCTTCACTATAAAATAACGCTCAACCAAATAACACTCTAAAGGTACATGTTTTATATTACTTTTAAATATAAAAATTCGAAGTAATGATATATGTATTTTTATAATTTTAATGATTTTATAGATTATGTTGAACTATTCTTGAAAATTTGGTCAATAGTTTGGTTAAATCCATTAACTATTAACATATTTTGAAGTGGAACAATATATCTTAACTTTCAACATGATGACTTGGAGTGAACACACACTTTATAAATATTAATAAAAAAATTAAATCCACATTTAAATAGGAATTTGGGAGAATTCTAACATTTCAAGCAATAATGATATATAGGTCACACATTTTGAAAAAATAACATAATCTTCAGATAAGTAAGAAGGATGGAGCTCTCTCATCAATTACCTAACACTTATAAGGCACATACTCAATTGCATTCGTATTAAAGTATGAATATACCAAACATATCATAGCCTTGGTAACCACACATTTGAGATTCCTTATCCAATCAAGAAATATATATGTTTTCTAATTAAACTAATAACTAGATGAATTTTATAAAAACTTATATATATTGAACCAGTGTACTAACACTAAGGAAACTATGTAAAACCTATCAAACTCAAATCGAAATACATATTCCAACTATATAAATAAGAGAAAACAATTCTAATATTTCTATTGGAAAACTAAAAAAAACCTTTCAAATTGATTTCTCTATCCTCATAAGTCAATGTTTTATATAGCACACTAATGCCCCCTAGGCATGGACATGTAGTGAGAGTACCTTCAACCTTAACCTTTATGGTTAATGATTTAGGTTTAAGTGTAGATTTTGCAGTATTGCACGATGTAAGTGAAGATATACATGGGATTTATCTAACAAGTCCAAAGATCCACTATGGATGAGCCTATGGTTATCTTGTTATGTTAGAGCTATGAGTGCATTATGTACTTTTCGAGGAGTCTTGTCTTGGTGCCACATAGTGTGATGCTTATCTTGGTAAAATTGCTAGCTTTGTTTATTTTTTGCAATATTATTTGGGATTGATCGCATATAAAGATTTTAGAGTTAGTTTTATTGCGTCAAGAGATTCTCCATGTTATTCTTTATGATGAACCTTATTTTAAGGTTTCAGGAAAGATGTTAGAGTTAGTTTTATTGCGTCAAGAGATTCTCCATGTTATTCTTTATGATGAACCTTATTTTAAGGTTTCAGGAAATATATTATGGAAAGTAAGAGTACGAGCTTAGATCCATATTAATTCTGAGCTTGATCTTATTCAGTGCTTGGTAGACCCAAATTTAAGATGGATCTAGGCTGATGTGTGTGTAGATACTGGAAAATTTTGAAATCGTCCATCAAATTGACAACTTGAAAAATTAAGTCAATATCATCACCAACTGAAAATTTTAAATTGATCAGTATTTAACACTTAAATAAAGAAAATACAAGTAAATATCTATCAAATTTAACCCATATATACTATATACATTGTAATCTCACACTTATTGCTATAGCAAGAAGTATTAGGAGTTAAGTCTGAAACTTTAATCATTCAATAATAAACTTTGAAAATAAAGAATTCAACTTCTATATTGTGAAAAGTAAGGCTGAGAGACATCCTCAGAGTTTATCAAATATTGGTTGGACAACCACCTTAAATGACTTTGTACTATTAATTTATGGAAGTTCGGTGGGGAGTAGTTGCTTTACACCTTTCCATTAAAGAAGCGGTTATAATATATTTTAAAAACTAATTTTCCATGTTAATTTTAAATACTATCCCAAAAAAAATATCAGTTGACAATACTAATAGATGCTTACTCTTTAACAATGGATAGGTGCTCTTGTATATTTTATTTTATACCGCATTAACATTTTTTTTTTATATGCATAGCATTTTTTTTTTCTTTTTGCCTAACTTCAAGGGGCAGGGTCAAAGAGATTTGATTCCATGATCTCTCTATTTTCTCCCCATGCCTTGGTTTGAGGAAATTCGACGACGTTATCTCCCTATGACCTCCCTATAGGCTAGGTACTTAACATGTAGAACTCACAAATTTAACTATCCCTTAGGGTTTCTTCTTTCATATTTGATTAAATGCATATCTTTCTCTTTTCTTCATCTTGAAGTGAACTTTAATATTTTTCTATAATATTTTCTTGTCTTTATTTTAGTCTTCATTTACTGTAAACTTTTCTAAAATTGAAAAAAACATCTTCATTTTCTTTCATTTTCTTTATCTTGCTTGAATCCAATGTTCCAATAACTTCAACAAATTTGATGGTTTACTTTATATTTTGTATTCCTTTTATTGTTATAATGATAACTAATTTTCCATACCTAATTTCATCTTGATGGTATTTAAACATCTTCATTTTTTCTCTTGATTGAATCCAATGTTTTTTTTTTTTTTTTCACAATAACGGTTGCTGGTTTATATTCAAAATAAAAAAGGAGGGAGACAGATCTCCAGATTTACAAAATAGTAATGGTGACAGAAGGACCAACAACAGATGTGGTTGGAGTCAAAATCTGCTTTACAATTTTCTTCTGTCGCTGTGAATAAAAAAGATTCTGTATAGACTCTGATAAACTGCAGTAAAAGAAAACAGATTTTACATTTCATGTTTTAATTTGCAGATGTGTCGCATTTGCCGCCCGTTGTGATGGTAATAGCGCCTCTCAGCTAAATCAAATGGAAATTTGTTTGATGTGCTTTGACTTATCTTCAAAACAGCCTGTGAAGCTGACTTGGACGAAAACGTGATAGCATGAGGACAAAAAATGGGGCAGAGGAACTCTGTCTGGGCAGGAAGAGAAGCAGAGTTCATGGGGTAGTGTCCAGGATGCATCTGAGTTCGATAAATTGAAGATGGGAAGAGATCAACTGGTTTATGAAAGTAATTGGTTGAGCACGAAATGTTGAGAACACAAAGGGCGCAGAGCTTGATGGGGTTTGAAAGGGCGATCACATTTGAAAGGGCGATTTGATTTGATTTTGATGCTGTGAGGATCACATCTGTGAGGCTCAACGCCATTGGACAGAAAGAAGGAGTTTGAAACTTCGCAGAGATGTTGGGTATAGGGCTTCGGTGTCCACGAGCAATGATCTGCTATGGGATGGAGCTGCTAACGAAATAAGACCTAATCATGGTAAAAAACAGTATTGGTCAGAGCCATTACACCTGAGGTTACCAATATTGTGAGTGCAGGATTTATTTTCCAATTCGTCAGCAGTTTTATTGAAAGACCGAAGGACATGATAAAAGTGATTGCCTTTCATCGGCTGGTCCAGAAATAGGCATCTCTTAACTATTTGCTGTAAAATCAGATTTTGGGCTTTTCTGTTGTGTATCATCAGACCTATGACAACGGCAGAGTCTCCAATTATTGTAGCCTTGGTTATACCAATTTTCTGAAGCTGGAGTAGGCCTTGAAAGAGGGCAAGAGCTTCAGCCCTGTTGTTTGAAGCAGAGCCCAGACACCATTCATAATCAGTTAACATATCTCCATTACCGTTGCAAATAAATCCTCCAGGTCCAGCCATTCCTGGGTTGGATTTGGAGGCTCCATCGAAAAAAAGGTAGTGGGTGTTGCAGTTCCTGAGCCAACGAGTAAATTCTTCATCTTTCATCCTATTTTTCTAGCTACATCTGGAGCTGTCTCTGCTATTGGGATCACTTCTGTTTTTTTCTATGTTGCTTCTGTCAAGAATATGTCCTATGTAGTTCCTTTCCTCGACATTTAGATCCAGCACTTTCAGATTCCCATGACATTTTGTGGACAGAGCTTCCAAGTTGAGATTCCAAGCTTTGTTATAGATTTTTCTAACATTAGTTTCTTTACCTTTGAAGATCATTTTGTTTCTTGCCAGCCAGATGTTCCAAAGAAGGGTACAGGGCAAGGCATTTCAGACCCTTCGAGCTGTGTTGTTTGTTTTTTTTCCCCATGGGTAGATTTTTTTCCATATAAGCAGCACTTCAGGTATGCTGGTGCCAAGCACCCAAGGAGGATTGTGACTCTGATAGGCTTCCTTCCAGCAGGCAGAAGCAAATGGGCAGTCTATAAAAAGATGCTGGCTAGTCTCTTCTTCAATTTGGCAGTTTGGATAGCGAGATGGTCCGATTATTCCTCGCTTTCTGAGGTTCTCAGCAGTGAGGGTTTTCCCTCTTAAGAGGATCCATAAGAAGAATTTGATTTTTGGGAGAGTTTCTGCCTTCCAAACAATTCTCCAATGAGCCCAGATTGCCATAGAATACTCATTTATGCAGATCTGATGATAAGCAGCCTTAATAGTGTAGACTGTGCCTGAAGGATCCCATCGAAAGTCATCAGCAAGGTAGCGTTTTGAAGGTGCAATACCATGAAGATAGACTTTCAGGTTGTTGAGGCTGATTTCTGTATCTGTTGGTATGTGAGGGAAAGTCCAGCCTTTCCAGGAATGAGAGTGGGCTTCCCATTGATAAATCTGGTCCAGAGTTTGAATCCCTGCACTATTGAAAAAACCTAGAATCTGGGGAGTACCAGGCCTTCGACTTATGGGCTGGTGCCCCAATATTTTGTCTTCCCCAATTCTTATGAAGCTGCCGCCTTTGGGAACTTTAGAAGTGTTTTGTTCAAGAAAAGGAATAGCTTTCTTACACATCCTCCAGATTTTTGAACACGCTTTGTTGGGGAGCTCATGATCCAATAGCTGATGCCTTAGATAGTTGAGATATATTTTTTCAAGAACTGTTTTCCACCAAACATTCCTACCAGAAATGAATCTCCAAACCAGCTTGCCAGCAAAGGCAAGGTTTAGGAATTTAGAGGATCTGATTCCCAACCCTCCATTCTCACATGGCTGAGTGACCTGCTTCCAGCTTACTAAGTTGTATTTTTTTTTCTCAGTTCTTCCTCCTTGCCAAAGAAAATGACGAAGGAGAGCATCCATTTTAAAATGTAAGTTGGCAGGGGCTTGTAAAAGAGTAAAACAGTACAAAGGCAGGGAGGAGAGCCCTGCTTTAAGAAGAATTATGCGCCCTGCAGGATTAAGCCAAGAGGTGCCCCAATGTTGTATCTTCCTTTTCATCTTGTCAATGATAATTTCCCAGGTTGTAGCTTTCAAGTTTCCGGCACTCACAGGCATGCCTAAATAAGTAAATTGCTCCCAATTCAGCTTACAAGGAACCCCAAAAGTAGTGGCAATCCTATGGAGAACTTGTGCCGAAGTGTTCCACCCATAAATACAGCTCTTGAGATAATTTATCAGACCTCTAGAATAGCTCATGTATTTATCAAGGAGAGCTTTGAAACGACGGGCTATGATGTTTGAGGCTCCCCCCATTAGAAGAGTATCGTCAGCAAACTGAGAGTGATTGATGTTCTTGACTCCATTATCAAATTTGATCCCAGTGATGAGGCCCATGCGGTAATTGTAATCCAGAGCTCTACTAAAAGATTCAGCCATCAAAATAAAGAGATAAGGTGCAGCCTTGTCTAAGCCCACGAGAGGATTGGAAAGATGGTCCAGGTCTGCCATTAAGAAGAGGGGAGATCCAATGTCCTGTGATGCAGGCTTTGATTAGGCAGATAAAGGATGTGGCAAATCCCACTTTTTCAAGCACAACAATTAGAAAGGAATGCCTGACACGGTCAAAGGCATTAGCTAAATCTAGTTTTAAGATGAAGCCTTTTTCATTTCGAGTTTGACTGGAGTGAATGGCCTCTTGGACAAGAAGGATGGAGTCCGAGATTTGCCTATTGGCCAAAAAACCCCCTTGATTTTCAGAGATGAGAGTGGGGAGGATAGGTTTTAGGCAAGTAGCCAAGATTATAGTCAAAATTTTATATGAAGAGTTACACAACGATATGGGGCGAAAGCGAGAGAAGGTCAAAGGTCTATTTTCTTTAGGGATAAGGGCAAGATGGGTTGCATTAGTGAATCCTCTGATTTTGCACTTACGTTGGATCCATCTTAGCATCTTGACAAGGTATTTTTTAATTAATCCCCAATATGCTCTATAAAAACAGATTGGAAATCCATCTGGGCCAGGGGCTTTATCTGGCCGAAGGGCCCAGATGGCATCATGTATTTCTTCTTCATTGATTTCCTTAATCAAATTTGCATTAATATCCTCATTGATTCCTTTGGTCATATGCTGTAGGAGGTCTGAGTAATCCTCTGTTTCTTTTGTCTCAGTTAAAAGAGTGCTGTAATAGGCTGAGGCAGTTTGCTTGATAGCTTCTTGGGTGTTTTTAGGGCAGCCTTCCTCATCATTAATTGTGGTGACATTATTTCTGACTTTTCTGACAGTTGCTTGCTTATGGAAAAAGGCTGTATTTTTGTCTCCTCCTTGAAGCCATAACCGTCTTGACTTTATTCACCACTTCTGCTCTTCTTCTCTATTAACTCGGTACATCTGGTAATATATATCACTTTCTAATGCTTTATCCTCGTGGGACAGCCCGTTCTCCTCTATTTTCTTGTGATTTTCTTTCAATTTATTTTTTAGCTCAGCTTTGGCATTTTCTAGTTCTTTGCAATGCTGTTTCACCCATTCCTTCAAGGCATATTTTGTATTCTTCAGTTTACATTCCCAAATGAAACCCGGTGAGCCTTCTATATGATGTTGCCAGGCTGTTTGGACAATCTGATCCACAATGGGGTTGCTGCACCGAAGAGAGTTATATTTGAAAGGCAACGGCCCCAATGGACAATGTGCTTCAGGAACAGTGCTAATGGGGTAGTGATCAGAAGCTGAATAAGGCAGGATTGCAGCATGAGCAGTGGAGAATTCAGAGAGGAAGGAAGTGTTTACCAGAATTCTGTCAAGGCGCTCCATTATGTTGTCTATGCCCAGCCTGCGGTTGCTCCAAGTGTACCTCCGATTTTTTGGAATGGTATCTACTAAGTCACCCTCTTGCATGATGTTTTCCAGCTTTGCTCTATAAGGATCATGTGTGAAATTTCCTCCTCTTTTTTCATTGGAGTGTAATATAAGGTTTAGATCTCCCCCAAGGATGATATTTCTGTTGTCTTCAGCTTGGATGTCTTCTTGTAGTGTGGCCCAGCACTGCTCTTTGTCTCTGAAATGGTTTGGTGCATAAATGTTATAAATGACTATTTGCTTGTGCTCTTCTTTCTTTTCTAATATGACTTTGATCCAATAAGGATTGATAGTATTGGATGTGCATAGCCAAACATTTTTGTTCCACAAAGTGGTGATGCCACCAGATGCTCCTCTTGCTTCACATATTTGTCCCTCATAATGCCTAAACTGATCGATAATTCTTGTCATCTCTTGCAATATTTGCTTTGTTTCCTGAATCATTACAATTCCTGGCTTCTCATGGTCTGTAAGATCTTTCAGAGCAGCAATTTTTGAGGGGTGCCCCAGTCCCCTACAATTCCATGATATTAGTTTCATCATTGGGTATTTATGTTTCAGAGGGATGCTCGTCCCCCTTGCTCCTTATGTGTTTTTTCTTTACTGTTTTGACCCATTATATAAGTTTCGATGGGATTTTGAGTTCCCATGGCGATGTCTTTTTGAGCATTTTCATCCCTTTGTTGTTTTCTTGATTTCCGACCAGGTCCTTTTTTTTGGGACTCTTGATTGACTCCATGCTCTTTCGAGGAGCTTCTAGTAGTTCAGGGTTGGGGGGGGGGGGCGGGTCGGGAGAATGGGAGGGTGAGGATTGGGAAAGGGAGAAAAGGATAGGGGGATCAGGGGGTCATTTTCAGGGAGAGAGAGGGCGCCAAAGGGATTTGAAGAGATCAGGGGAGAACTAGAGGTTGGCCCCGGGGTGGGGGAGATGGATGGGCCAAGAGGAGAGGAGGGAGGAGGGACAGCAGAGGATTTGGGCAGAGCTGAAGGGGGGTTAGGCTTGGGAGGGCAGATTTGGGAGGAGCCACTTCATAGTTTGCTTTCAAACCGGAGGCGGTCTTCTTCTTTTTTTACAGTTTCCCATTGCTCTTCAGATTGAGCGGTTTCATCATTAACTGTTTTAGTGCAGCGATTGGCAAAATGACCGTATTCGTGACATACCTTGCATTTCAAGGGAATTTGTTCGTAGTCCAGTTGCTGAATATGCGTCCATTCGTCCACCTTTAGTTTGATTGCTTCTGGAAGACTCTTGTCGAGATCGACTTCGACACAAATATGCACACACGCCTGCATATTATCCTTGGGCTCACTTCGGTCAATGTATTTTCCAACGGCATTGCCGATGGCTCGAACCGAGTCATCTCCCCAACACTGGAGCGGGAGATGCGGAAGACGAACCCAAACCGAAACAGCGTTAGGGACGTCCAGCTTAGGGTCGAAGTCTGGAGTCCACTTGTTCAAATACAGTCCACGGGAGTCCATGAAATATGGCCCATTTCTGAAGATTAAATCCTTGTCTGCTCTGGATTCGAAATGGAAAGTGTAATAACCTTTTCCACAGAAACGAATGGAGATTTTACCATTGACTTTGTCTGCCCAATTTCTTTCAATCCAGCGTTGAACTGTTTTCGGGGAAGGCCATAGGCCAGTGAACTGACCGATGAGCCCCCGCTCAGCTAAAGAGAGTGCAGCCATTCGTGGAAGTGTAGGAGGGAGGTTGACCTCCTGCAACCCATCCAGTTTCTTGACAAACTTGGACAGCGCAGGGCGATTTTTCTGAGGCTGAAGGGAGTTGATTAAAACCGAAAACACATCTGCTGCTGACTGATCAACAAGGCCCTCCGTTAGCAGAGCATTCGAGAGAGGCAATGGGGAGGCCGTAGGCCCTTACGCAGAAGGGGAGGACCAGCGATCAGTCTGCTAGGTCAAGAGAACGCGCAGCAGGGCGCGCGCGCTCGACGAACGATCTAATGGTTACAATCACTTCAACAAATTTGATGCTTTAATTTATATCTTCTACTACCAGGTTCTCCGTCATTTTCAATTTCTCAAGTTCTTCATTGTGTCTTTCTTTACATCGTGTACATCACCTTTTGTTCAGAAATTTCTTCAACAAATTTACACTTTCACTCTTCATATATATATATATATATATATATATATATATATATAGTTGCTTGAAGAGAGCTTTCCACTATGTCTCCTATTATTTCTGCAATGTCAAAATCTTTGTTTTCTTCTATCAAAATAGTAGTTTCATAAGCTACAATGTTCACTTATTTTTATTCTACATCTTTTATAGAATATTCCAAGATTTTTTAGACCTAGTTATTATGTTTCTGTGAAACACAAAATATAAAACTTCTTAAATGAGAAACATTGTAAATGCATCATCCTTCTTTTTACTCTAAATCAATTCTTATTTTAAATATAGAGTACATGATTTGAAAATTTTTGAAACCTATACCACACAATATCCCATAATTATAATATACATAATATACTTGTCATCTTATTAACTAAAAACACATATAACATAATTAAAATAATATAATAATAAAAAATAAGAATTACTAAAAAAAAATCCCATACTATTGGAAAAAACAGAAACGATAACTACATTAATATACTACTACACACCATAACAATTACACACTATAACAATTTCTCTCATACTGATTTATCTTTAATTTTTCAATCATCCCTTTTCTTCTTTTTAATGTAATAATTAACAATAACTTATACTACTACACACCCTAACAATTTCTCTCATACTGATTTATTTTAACTTTTCAATCATCCATTTTTCTTTTTCTAATGTAATTATTAACAATAAGAAAAAAAAAAAAAAAAAACAACATTGAAACCATTTTTCCTCTGACTAGTACACATGTACTATGGATGCAAAATTAATCTAAATCAGTCTATGTACGATGGAACCAAATTAATCAAAAAAGCATATAAATAATAAAATATTCGGACGTTACCCCAAATTCACAGCAGCAGCTTAAGGTTGGTGAGCAGGGCGGCTATAATTTGGAAATTATGGCGTTTTCGATCTGTTGAGGCGGCGGTTTCACCTCGAAACATCTACGACAGCGATTTCTCTCTTGGCAGCAACCGATAGCTTATCCTTGAGCAGCGGCTAACATTTCACTATGGGGTGGCACTCCAAACATTAACCCTAGAATAGCAGGTGTTTTAAGCAGTCACCGGATTGCAAGTAAACAAATAATGGTAACGGAAAAAAACCTTTAGTGAACAACGGTTTTGTTATTTTTAATGTGCGTCTATTATGGGGCTTTGGAATGTTGGGTTCCTTTGGCTCTAATACTACTAGAAGAGATAGAGGAGGAAATCAAACTGTTATAACAGTTAAACATTAATAAATAACTCTCAGTAATATGACACAGTACATGCAATAAAGGCGCCCTCCTCACACAATAGCATACAATAAAGCCTCAGCTCTCTAACTTGAATTAATTCAATTAGCCTCCGAAATTTTCTATTAATTTTTTGGAATACTAACAATAGATATCCTAATTTTATGTAACACATAAATAAATTACTAAGCAACTGTTCCTAAATTTAAACTCTAGAAATTACCAACCTAACAAAATATCTGGCTCTGGCTAATTTGCTTTAGTAGAAAACCTGACAATGTAACCTCCATAGTCTGCCATTAATGACAAGTACAACAATACATAAATAACTAACTAGATCCCCTGGCCAGCATTTCTTGGCATTTGACACAAGAATCTTGACGCTGCAGACGCATCTGCTGGTAAAATGTGGCTATAAATTCTTCTGCCTGCCTGTCAATTTCTGAGCTCAAAGAACAGTTGGAACATCTGGTGGGTGAAACAGAAGTGAATATATCAGAGGACAATTCAATAGAAGAAGAATTAGCTGAAAATTCGGGATTCCTATTGGTGGAATAGGGATCATCATCTTCATCGCAGGCAATGAAGTGGGGAATTTCATCATTACCAGATTCGGAATCCAAGTCATCTTTCACATTGAGGCGACTGCAGGAGGGAAGGAGTGCTCTCAGAAGAAAAAAATTTCCTCCACTTCTTGAGTTAACACCATGACCGGAGTTGGACGACATAGTTGAAGGAGAGGTGCTGCATGAAAATTCGTAGTGGTCATTCAAATTACTTGGGATGGAATTTGTATTCATGATTTTGTCTCTTCCAAAGTACTTCACATAAAGATCGACGGCAATTTGCTGCAATCTCTTCATTGCAATTCTTCTTCTGAGTATCCCCAGTGTCCACAAACGCTTCGCTGTAAGGCGTTTAAGATATGAAGGGATACCCATTTCTGTAGTACCACAAAAAACTGAAACTCTACTCCACAGTTATATCAGTCCACCTTAATGTTCCGTATGTGATTGGCAGCAAATAAATAGGGTTAGGATTGTATGAGGACAATGCGCGTGGAAACCGTCGGATATCACTGTAACGACGAGCGAAGAGGGAAGCTGCTTGACTGGTCATGACGCAAACCGACTCAATGTCTAAATTTATCGTTAATTAAGTTACCGGGAAGGAGCAGCTTTCTTCTTGATTATGAATCTGTCAACCTCAACTATGAAAATATTATGCGTTTTTAGTCCAGCTGTCTCTATCAATGAAAGTGCGAAGCGTACAAATAGAAGAATCGAATCATTAAGCTTTTCTAATCATTGTTATAATTTATTTTTACCGAAGATATAATGATTGATGTTTTTTTCATGTTTTAGATTTTACTTGAAAGCTTAATAAATTTTAAATTTTCGATTATGCTTTTCACTGTAATCCAGTTATAAAATTTATCGTACAGAGAAGAATCGAATGATTAAGCTTTTCTAGTATTTCGTTACAATTTTTTTTAAGCAAATATCTCATGATATGATTGATTTATTTTTTTAATGTTTTATATCTTACTTGTAACTTTATTAAAATTTTAAGTTTATGATCATGAGAGATTTTCAAAATATTAAAACGCGCTTTCTTCATTGGGCCCCGACAGAGATTTGAATTTCCCGAATGCTCCGAAGCCTTCGGGCGAAAGTCGTAAAGTAGGACAAAGTATTCTTGTAATAGTGGGATTGACCCGAAGTATTGGGGATTTTTCAGAATCTCATAACTACCGGGGTTTACTGCTGGGGATCAAGAAACAGATACATGCTTTCGTCATGTTATTGAGCGGCCTTAAATATGGAAACCAATCAACCGCTTCCCCTTGACTTCTTTGTCCCAAATGTATCTCTATTTGCCTTTAGATATCTACTTTAAAAATGAGCAGTTTGTCACCCTATCAAGGGTAGGGTAGCTAGTGTTTTCTCAAAGCTAGACTATATGTTTCTATTCCAAACCATTCAATCTCGATGGGAACCGAGCTTTTAAATTTGCTACTATAATACTTTGAGGGGAAAGTTCCCACCCATCAAGCAAATATTTAGGGACAGGATTTTCTTTTAAAGTGTTATTTCCATGAAGTTTGATATTTATTTTTATTAATTATTTATACCATAGATTATATACTAGCATTTGTATCGAGAGGTGCAAAGTAATGTTGGGAATGAGGAATGTGGAAAACAATAATTAAGTGAAATATATATAAATTTTAGTTCCTATATATTTTTTAAAGAATATAATAAGAGGTCAAATTTTTAAAAAGCTTAACAGAAATTTCTCTTTATTGAGAATTTTTGTTGGATCTTTCATCTAATCAGTTGACTTAAAGCATTCCACCATAATTTGGGCAATTTAAAGAGCTGCAAATGGTCAACTTGTCGTTGCAATGGGGTTAAACTTGAAAATAAACAACACTTAAATTTCATTTTGTTGCAAACATAACGGCCACGAAAGTCAGTTGTAGAGAATAAATCCACATATACATATATAATAATAGAAGATATTCTAAACGATATGCACAACAACCTCGAGTCAAATAAAATAGAAATAAATTTAATAACATAAATGTATCTATAAAACTAATAATCTTAAACTAACACTTTCAATTTAATAGAAATCCACAGTTCAGTGCACTGGTTACATCATTTGATAACAACAAATAAAGATGGTAGAGCAAGTGTGCATGCTCTTACATAGTACTAAGAGATGCTTGCAATTGCACCTCCATTCACATGACCCCCCACCACCCATTTGCTTGAGCTTGCTCACATATTTCCGAAGAGGATAGTATTCTTTCTTCTTGCTTGCTTGAGAAACTCTAGGAGCTTTAGAAATGACACTATGAAGATCCATGAATGCTGCAAAAAAAATTAAATAAATATGTTGCCCCACATCCTTCCTTTTGCTGCCCACAATCATCCTCTTTATGGAAATGCACCATAAGTTTGCTCCCAATGCTCCAAAACACGAGTAAAAAACATGTTGATGTTGTAGGAAGGTCTTTTTGCTAAAGAAAGTGTGAGGAATAACTCATGAGTGAATGAAGTTCTTTCTTATGAAAAAGACACTGTTAGTGTTTATGAAGAATTCTAAATTTCGTTTTTTTCAAATGAATGTAAAAATTAGCTAATTGAGTTTTTGGAGTTGTTAGATGTCTTCATCATTTATAAATTAAGTGTTTAAATGCTATCTAAGGGTCCCACGCCCTTCACGGGTGCTTGGACAGGTCCATAGGCCAAAATAAATCACAAAAACGCCCTATTTTTCACCAAAAATGGCCTGGAAACAACATCAGTTGTATTTTATAGAATTTCCAAATTGTGAAACACCATATGGCAAAGCCAGTGGCATTTCCAGGCCATTTTGTACCAGTTTCCGCATTTCCAGGACTGGTACGCAGCATAGGCAGGCATTCCTGTAACATGCATATACAGAGAAAGCATGGTTGGAGGTTTACATGGAAGCTCCATGAAGTGGAGCAGACTTTGGAGTGACTAGACGAAAGAGTGGAGAAGTTGAAAGAGCCAGAATTGATGGGAGGCAGCAGCTTCTCATTCAACTCGCAAAGTTAAGGCAGCTAATGGAGATTGTCAGACAATTAGGAGCTGTTGGATGAAAAATTTAGTGAAAGAAATGGTAAAGGATCAGATGAAGAGAGGAGGCATAGCTGATGCAACATATGCACCAAGCTCACATCATAATGGTTTTCTTCCAGGCAGACCCAATAGAACATAAGGTTATCTTAGAAAGTTTTTTCTTTAATGATATATTCTTGCACTGGAGGCTTCTGCTCCAAGATTTTAATATTGTGATTGTAGTATTTCGATAGCAGATCTACTTATGAAGTGAGATAAAATTTTGTAAGCAAATTTAGAATGGATCAACATTTTGAAATCACTCATTTGAGCACTTGCAATTAGTAAAATGCCAATGGGTATGACCAAGGCTAGGTAAATTCTTTGTAGATATAATAAAAAATTTAGGTTCCTCTTAAAAATAGGCATCATCAATTATTTTAAACACCACATCAACTACTTATGCTTCCACGATTAAGTTCCTTCTGTTCAAATATACTTTGGTTGTAACATTAGGTAACTCGATCAGGACAAGTAGTATAAGTATATGCCCTAAGTGCAAAGGCACGATGGAATAATTGAATGAAAATACTCACAGTATTTGCTTATGTCCGTCATGAACAAGAGATTTGCTCCCGTAAAGCTAAAGTGATTTTTATGGGTTGCTTGTAGGCAGACTGACCTCCTCATTTTAGGGTAGAGGGCTGCCCATTTCCTAGAATATATTCCAAGTTTTACATATAAAAATTAAACAAGATATTTTTTTCCTCAAATTGTTTTTTCCTCGCTATAAAATGATCAAATCTTCAGATTACCTCATTATCCGAACTCCAAACTATTGATCTTAAAGTGAAATAAAATCCTCTCTCATTGCAGTGCATTTTAAAATCAACATATCTAAAGACTATTATTTTAGACATTAATAAAAAACTTAAAACTAATGGAAAATTTTAGATCCATCTTAATAATGACTAGGCAGTAGGAATATTTGACAGACACTTACCCTTGAGGGCTTCAAAGTAGCGACTGGATAATTCACTATGGACCCTCTTGACAAGCCTGTAGCTTGAGCCTTCATTTCTACTGAAGGAAAGAGAGGAGTACATGGAGGTGTCAAAAGCCTGCCTCAAAACAATGTTAGAGAATTATATGGGCATATGAAGCTTGATATAAATGTTGAAATGGAAATTTAATTACAAACAAGCTCATATTGCAATCCGTCATCAAAAGGAAAAAAATAAATAGAAAGAATCACGTGGAAAGGATTACAACTACAATCTTATAGATTTTCAGACCAAATCAGAGACTCGGTTGGGCAAAGTCCATATAGCAACAAGAAAACAACATATAGCTACCTTCAAATCAAAATGCTCGAAAATTTTCCATTGTCTGAAGACGAATGACTTGGCTATTTAATATTTTAGGACTAACAGATATAAAATGAGCAATTATGTGACTTTACAGACTTCTAAAACAGTTTGCATTTGATTAGAGTAAATATGTTTTGATCAACTTCCAAATGCATTAACTCATAGTGAAAATATTATTTCATTTTCTCCAAGCATGTAATTACTTAACTCTCTAGATTTATAGTTCTCAAAAACGTCTACATTTAGTAGCTGTCACAATTTTATAAAAGTTTTCAAATTTTCTATTTTAATGGATATATTTGGTCCAATGGAAGTGAAGATTACCTTTATCCATTGATGCAATGCATTGGTGCAAGTGCTCCCATGGATTAAAATATTTAATCTTGAGATTTGAAATGAAATTGAGGACAAGGAAACTCAACCAAACAATATTTTCCTGTATCTATGGGGGTCGAACAAATCTGTCCTGCCCATTAAATGTGATTCATCTGTAATAGAATTTAATTTGCAGATCAAGAAATAGCATAGATTATTCATTTACACAGAGATATGATGTACTTCACTATTCAAGGGCAAGAAGAAAGGTTACAGATAAGCTGTTTAACCATTGTTCTTGAAAAGACACTGAAGTAGAGCTAAGTTAACCATTTTTTTTGAAGAGACAAACAGGAGTGGTGATACAATTGTCTGAAGCTAAGCTAACCTTCTCTTCATTTACTAAACTTTGGCAGAAAATAGCACCCTGATTTGTCTTGCATATGAGAATAAAGAGGACCTGGTTTAATTACTGATGTGTAAAATAGTTAAATGGAACAAAAAAGTTTGAATTGTAGTTAGTTTTCTATAAATAAAGGTGATGGGGTTCACAAGAAGCATAAGAGGAATCTAAAAACACACACATTTTTCTCCAAAGTTCATATAAACAATATGAACAAGTGTGAATCTACACCCCTTAAAGTCTGAATTTGTAGATTAGAGGTCTATTAGATGCTAATAGCAAAAGGTATAACTCATAACATATATGCCCCTCTGAAACTAACAAGAAGATGGAATGTACTATTCAGATGGTGGAGTTTGGATGATGTGAGAGTTTCTGTTTATTAGCATAGCATATGCAAATTCTCACAGAGATCTAATAATTTTTGTTTGAATCCATCCAAAATCAGGGATAATTTGTGAAAATTTAATTGTAAAATGTTCTACCATCATGACCATGTGACTTAAATTGAAAAAGGGCAGACAAAGAGGGGAAGGTTAGGGAAGCATAGATCCATGGAATTCTAGCAAAAAAACATACCAGTCATAGTCATTTTTCTCGCCATCCGCTATTAAGAAATCATCGGATCCTCCTCTTCCTACTCCTACTCCTCCTCCTCCTCCTCCTCCTGCTTTATTAGCTGCTGTAGACATTGTTATTTTGTAAATGGGGGAGCTGCTCAGCTTAGCATTCGTTGCACGCATTACAAAAATAGAAAAACAGGGTAAGGCAATGTAATGGAGGGGGGCCAATAAGATGAGACAAAATGATCTACAGTCGAGAGGAGAAGAAGGGGAAATTAATACCAAAGTGAGATTCAAACTCATCCGATGTGTTGAGAAGAAGGGTGTGGCAATCTTCGTTGGGAAGTTTGTCCATGTCATGGTCAATTGCCAAGGAGGGTCATCAACGATAAAAGTTCTTTTATCAGTCTCACAAGAGGTTCGATATCCCTTTGGGATGAACCTATGAGGCCATTCATTCTCCCATCCAGCTGCTCCAGCAACGTCAGTTCCATACATTGCGGCTCATGAGTTCAGGTGGGGTGGGCCGAGGCGAGGCAAGGCGAAGTGGGGCATGTCCAAAAGGGTTAGCACCTGTAGGTTGCCCAGTGAGGCTAAGATTCGAGGTGACTAGTCAAGAGTTAGAACCTGTAGGTTGCCCAACGAGGCCAGGATTAGAGGCGAACAACGAAGTACGATGAGACATGATGAGACATGTTTACAAGACCTATAGAATGAATCCTACGATTAGATTTGTCAAATTTTTACTGGACAGAAGGGTGATGAGGAAGTGTTTTGAATGGGTGGGATGAACAATGTTTGCTCACCCCTCTCCAGCAAAGATAACGCCTCCGGCATAATTATATGTAGTTTTGTAAATTTTACTTTTTGAATATAAAAACATTTTTTTTGCTAATTTAAGTTACGTGTGATTTCTAAGAATTATTTTAGTTCTAGGTTGAATATAAAATAGGGTTCAACCAAATAACACTCTAAAATACATGTTTTATATTACTTCTAAAATGTAAAATTAGTGATATTATGTATAATCATTATTTATATAATTTTAATGATTTTACAAATTATGTTGAACCATTCTTGAAATTTGGCCAACAGTTTGGTCAAATCCTCTAATTATTAACATATTTTGAAAAGGAACAATATATCTCAACCTTCAACATGATGATTTGGACAAAAGGATGACCTAGGACCTTATCAATAATAAAAAGAGTTTTGAATCCACATCTAAATAGGAATTAGGGAGGATTCTAACATGTCAAGCAATAATGATATATATGTCACACATTTTGAAAAAAAAAAAACATAATTTTCAAATAAGTAAGAAGGATGGAGCTCTCCCATCAATTCCCTAACACTTAAAAGGCCCATACCCAATTGCATTCATATTAAAATATGAATGTACCAAACATATAATAGCCTTGGTAACCATACATTTGAGATTCCTTATCCAATCAAGAAATAGATATGTTTTCGAATCAAACAAATAACTTTATAAATTTTGATAAAAACTTATATATATTGAACCGTTATACTAACACTAAGAAAACTATGTAAAAACTCTCAAAATAAAATCGAAAATACATATTCCAACTATATAAATAAGAGAAAACAATTCTATTATTTGTATTAGACAACTAAAAGAATCTTTCAAATTGATTGCTTTATCCTCATGGGTCGATATTTTATATAGCACACCAATGCCTCATGGGAATGGAAATATAGTGAGAGTACCTTGAAGCTTTAAGCTTTAGGGCTAATGAATTAGGTTTAAGTGTACATTGTGTAGGATTGCATGATGTAAGTGAAGATGGAGATGGGATTTATCAAACAAGTCCAAAGATCCACTATGGGTGAGCCTATGGTTATCTTGTTATCTTAGAGCTATGGATGCATTATGTACTTTTATGGGAGTCTTGGCTCGAGGTGTAAGTATTGTAGGTGCCACATAGTGTGATGCTTATCTTCGCAAGATTGCTAGATTCATTTATTTTTTGCAATATTATTTTAGATTGCTTGCATATACAAGATGTTTGAGTTAATTTTATTGCGATGTGAGGTGCTCTCGAGTGCAATAATGGAAGATATGTTGTAATGCCATATTATCTTATGTTATGTTATATAAATATTTTGACTTGGCCAAATAAAAAATAAAATAATAATCTGCCATTAGTTGATGGTATTTTTCTATGGTATTTTTTATGATGAACCCTATTTCAAGGTTTGAGGAAATCTATTATGGAATGTAATAGCACCAGCTTAGATCCATCTTAACTCTGAACTTGAGCTTACTAGGTGCTTGGTAGAGCCAAATTTAAGATGGATTTAGGATGGTGTGCGTTTGTATACGGAAAATTTTTGAAGTCACCCAAAATTGACAACTTGAAAAATTAATTAAATATCATCACTAACTTCCAAATTTTAAATTGTTCAATATTTAACACTTAAATAATGAAAATACGAGTAAATATCCATCAAATTTAACACATATATGCTATATACATGGTAATTTGGGATTTCTTGCTATAGCGGGAAGTATTGGGAGTTAAGTCTGAAACTCTATGCATACGATAATAACATAGTTACTGGGAAAATTACCTAGTACCCATTTTTTTGAGGTAGAAAAATGATGCAGGAGCATCGGGGTTAGCCAGCAATGTGAATATTTGCTCACATGTTGTGGCTAAACCAGGGTGAAATCCAGTCACTGTTGGTTAAAATCAGTTTTATTGAGAAGGCTAGACTTCTTAAAAAAAACTAAAAGTTTGTTATTGTAATAAATAAGAGATTATCTTCTTTAAATGTAAAGCTAAGAGTTGTTAGTCTAGGTGTGCTTGAAAAGCAACGAAATAGAAGATTTTTGTTATTCTTTAGACATAGGAGATTGGGTTTGCATTGTTTTAGGAGATAGTTGATAATAAAAAGAGAAAAATGTTAATGAGTGAGAGAGGAGAATAGGTTTTGTGTGGAGTGAAAGCTCAGAACTGTAGTGAGGATTGTGTTTTTTTTTGACAGAGGTCTATTCTTGTGTAATTAAGCCAAAGGGCGAGACTCTGTCTTATTTTTATGGTATGAACAATTTGAATGTTGTATTCACTGGTGTATGGTGAGTAATAAAGATT
The DNA here is from genome assembly GCA_034641835.2 of Pinus albicaulis. Classification (NCBI taxonomy): domain Eukaryota; kingdom Viridiplantae; phylum Streptophyta; class Pinopsida; order Pinales; family Pinaceae; genus Pinus; species Pinus albicaulis. The sequence goes on from CM076574.1 coordinate 557,389,840, forward strand.
GATGCGGTTGTTTCTTTTGTAATTCTGTGAAAAGGCTGTGATTTGTGCTATTTTAATCTGTGTGAATTGCTCGACATAATTAGGTCTGCGGATGTAAAAGTCACCGAAATTATGAAGTAAATCCTTATAGGAACCTTTGAACAAAATTAAGAGATATATTGTTTAATTGCATGAGTGATCGGTTCTGTGTAATCCATACATTAGACGGTGAAGCATTCCAATCGTATCATATAAACAACAGGACTGGACGCGAAGTGTTATAAATTGTTTTGGAAGCAGAATCGGGTCTGTGGACATTGCAAAGTCTACTGTTGGTAATGTTGGAACCCAGCGATCTCCGATCGTCGACTGGCATCACATCGGGTCGGAGAGTTGGTTTATATCATTTCATATGAGAACTGGAAAGGACGCGAAAAGTTGTAAGGCTTGGTTGAAGTTAGATCGGGTCCGGAGAATTCGCATCAACGATGTGGAACTGATCGTTCGTTGGATGACATTCCATCCTGGCGAACTGCGATCGCTGATTAACATTATATCGGTGCAGATTGGAAGGTGGGCGTATTATAGTTGCAATAAATATATTGAGATCGCATCGGAGCTACTGCATACAATATAGGTGGGTGTCATAGTATCCAATGGCGACTTGCGAGTCAAATTAAAAGGGTCATATCGACTATATTTCAAATTGCTGTGATGAATTTGAAACTGGCATAAAAGGTATTCAACGATGTTAAGAAAAGGTTTTTTTTATATAAAATATTATATCGGAGCTGAAAGAGAATTGAGTTTTATTAACAGACTTTGGATGTGATATATAGAGAAGAAGTATAGACTGGCAAGTTGTTGAATGGCAGCGTGAAGGAATTGTATAAGAATCGATTGAGTGTTTTTAAATGAAGGGCGCATAATTTTATTGAAACTAGCTCCAGTGCTTCAGAAGTCACGTGTTTTTTTGAATTGCTATGTTTTTCGGATCGCTAAAGTTTGAGCAACGTTGGATGGACAGAGTCCTCAAATCCGATTTGATAAGTTGGATTCAAACTGGCAATAGAATACATGACATACATCGTTTGCAGAATTGATAAAAGAATTTCGGCTAATGTTATAAAACTGAATTCAATAGCAAAGTTTGGGAAGATGTGAGACTATCAGCTTCCGCATAAGTTGTGAAATTGCAGACTTGAGTTTTAATTGGGACATTGACTGAGATGCATTTTGTCATGCATGGTATTGGGAGAGATCCGGGTATTGCAGGGTTGGCCTTGCATCAATTTTGGTATCGGAGCCAAGTTAAAGGAAGAAATTTCCTGTGAAGAGATGTTTGCTTATGAAGATTTAAGACTACAGAGGTATGGAAACATTAGCATGTTGAATGAATGAAGTTTGGCACCAGATTACAACAGTGAACTGTAGAAGAACTTTTGGGGAAGTTCTTAGAGATTGTAGTAGAACTTGCATATGAAAGAGACAGGGGAAATCCATTCAAAACACAGGTGACAGCATAAGAAAGAGTGAAGACTGTAGCAATATAGACCAAGAGAAGTTGTGAGAGAAGAACCAGATGTGTTCTTAAAAGAAGAGTAGGGAAAGCCCTTAGAAGTGGCAGTGAACCTGAAGAATCCAACAAGAGATTGGACAGAGAGGACAATTGAAGTTTTTTTGAAAGAGAGAGTGAGAGATTGCAGAAGCCTAGAGGGAGCAAAGGTGTTGCTCAAGAGAAGGTTCTAGATAGAGGATCGTTCTTACCAAAAGACTAAGTGAGGAGAGCTTAGTGAGGTAAGATCGCAGTAAGGAGGACCTGCTGTTGCAGAGGCTTGTTGCAGAGGAGTGAGGAGCTCATGGAAAGAGAGGAGAAGAAAATGACTATAGATAGTCATAGCAGAAATTCAAAAAGAAGCCACAGCAGAAGGAAATATGCCAAAGCAAATGGCATGAGGACGAGTCAAGAAGAGTTTGACAGAGAGAAAGCTGAGGTAGATTTCCAGATTGGAATATTGATGAAGATGCTGCAGAAAAGTTTTGAAGACCAGAAGAATGGTTGGACCATGAGGAAAAGATAAAAGTGGCAAAGGCTACGAGAAAAGAGAAATTAGCAAGTGAAGTTAGAGATAGTAGAAAAATTGAGAAAGATTGAGCAGATATTGAGTACTCAAGAGGAATCAGAGGAACTCAGAGAAGAAGAAGTAGAAATGGAAGTTTCCATTTGTAGACCAGAACAAGGTGAAATGTTGGGGGAAGAGGATAATGAGAGGTCAGCTAAAGATCTCATGGACTATTGGCATAGTTCAGAACAATTCAAAGATATGTTGACAAGGGAAGCAGATGAGGCAATGAAGCCTTGTGATTTTAATTCTTATAGTTTGTGTATGTTTGCAGGATATGCAGAGAATGATGGACAGTCTGATGAAATTGTCACAAACATGAATGAAGCTCTTGAGGTGAAGTATGATGGAGAATCCCTTTTAGAGGAAGAAGGCGTTGATCTATTGCAACAGAAGGAGTTCATAGATGAAATCCTGTTTGGTGTGAAACAGTCAGATGAGGTTGATATAGACCAGAAGTCTAATGACAATTCCATAGTCGGACTACAAGAAGGTAAACCAATGAATTTGTTTAATGGAATTGATGAAATATGCTTGCAATATGATAATGTAGAAACCAGGTCAACTCAGGAGGATTTCCAGGAAAGGAATGAAGTTGAGAATGGAAATTGTGATGAACTGCTAGAGAGATTTCACAAGGAAATAGAATTCTTGGAGAGATTACTCAAGGAACCTAAAGGAGAAACGAAGCTTACAGAACCTGATGGAGGAAAAGGTGTGGAAGACAGCATTAATAAATATGATGCTGAAATTAGAGAAATTGAGTAGCGATTATTTGAAGGTGAGATGAAAGATCAGGAGCAACAAGGAAGTTATGTCCTCAGAGGCATGAAGGAGACAGAAATATTAACTCAGCAAGATGAATATGGAAGTAACCAGCAATTTGGAAGGAATGATCAGCTACATGAGAGTGAATTTGAGGAAGGCATTAAATTACAGAAGTATAGAAACTGGCAGCAGAATGAAGAACCAGAAATTGGTCTGACAGTACAAAGAAAGACAAGTGAAGACCGAAGATACAGATGGAGACTGAAGAAAAGGGTGAAGTGGAAGCTATTGCAACAGAGGTGGAATGGAAAGCTAATGAACGAGTTCAGGGAACTTGAAAAAATTCATATTTCTTTGTTAAAGAAGGAAAGACTTAGAGAAATGGAGTCACCGCAAGAAGGATCCGCTGAAATCCAAAAGATCTATGATGGAGGATTGGTGCTTGAAGCATCAAAAGAAAATGGAAGGTATTGCATTTTGAAAACTGAAGGTTGTTGTGTGTTTGGAGGTCATATCGACTTGAGGAAAGACAAACAGTTATTGAATACTGTTGTATTAACAGATGAAGAGATGACTACTCATAGTCACATGCAGAATAAGGAGGGAAGTTACAAGCAAGTGTAGGAAGATATCCAATAAGATGACATTCAAAGAATAAGTCAAAAGGAGGATGGAAAAATAATTATTGAAATCAAAGGATACACTGAGGTAAGGCAACTGTTTAGTGTTGTCATAAGTAAAGGAAACTCACATAATTATGTGATGCAGAGGGAAAAGCAGTTGTTAAACATAACTGTAGTAAATTATGTAGATATTGGACAACTGTTTAAAACTGAAGCTAAAAGAGGACAGCTATGGAAGATTGATATAGAAGACTTTGTAGATATTAAACAGTCATTGAGGATCATTGACCTTGAAGAAAGCCAGAGTAAAGAAGCATTAAAGACAAATATTGCGGACAATGCAGTTAGTGAAGATTGTGCAGAAATTTTGAGAGAACTTCTAGATGAGATGGCAGATTTGTGGTATAAGTTGAATCTTTTGATGAGGAAGCTAGGTAAAGCATTTGTGTCTATTGAGCTGATTAATTTTGATGAAGATTTACATGCAGGAAAAAGGCAATGTGAAGTCAATCTGAACCAAGAAGTTAATTCGGAAGAACATATCGGATTAATGGAGGGTGAGATCAGAAAGCCTCAGAATGAGGAAATGGTGGTGAATTTATGGTATGAAACTGCTGAACTAGAGATGAGTACAAGAAATAATAGTAACAAAATTACTATTATACCACAAAAATTTATTGACAACGAAAAGGCTGGAAGTGACATTTCAGGGGCAGACAAGTATAATACCATAATCCTTAAGAGTGTAGAAATGAAGTTACTGGAGGAAAAAATATTCCAAGTAGCTAAACAAGCAGGAAAAACGTTGAGTTTTCAAGAAATTTGTGGAGATACAGGTATGCTGGAATTTGAAGTAAGGAATGATGAAGTCATGAATGAGAAACCAGAAGAAGGACTTGGGATTATTGCAAAGAATCAATGGAGAAGGCATTTGTACATTTCAGAAATTTATATGGAAGGTTATTGGCACAAAGATTATGATGTTCTAATTCAAGAACACAATCAGTTGCAAGAGAATAATATTCAACACATGAGAAGTGAAATGGACAAAGAATTGGATGAGTTGTGGAAACTCATACTACAACATTCCAGTAAAACAAATACAGGACAGAAGAAGAAAGGAAGATTGGATAGAAGAAATGGTATAGGTGAAGGGAATGGAAAACTGCGAATTAGAGTGAGCAAAACAATAGCGAAATATGTGAAAAGGATAGCAGCAGATAGTGAGAGCATAGCAATAGAGCAATTGAAAAGCAAGGAAATATTACAAAATAAAATTTGGGATCCAGGAGGAAACAATTATCCAGACTTATGACCAGGTGGTCATAAAATTTCTTACATGGGGAGTCTGATGCAGGAGCATCGGGGTTAGCCAACAATGTGAAGATTTTCTCACATGTCGTGGCTAAACTAGGGTGAAATCCAGTGACTGTTGGTTAAAATCAGTTTTATTGAGAAGGTTGGACTTCTTAAAAAAAACTAAAAGTTTGTTATTGTAATAAATAAGAGATTATCTTCTTTAAATGTAGAGATAAGATTTGTTAGTCTAGGTGTGCTTGAAAAGCAACTAAATAGAATATTTTTGTTATTCTTTAAAAATAGGAGATTGGGTTTGCATTGTTTTAGGAGATAGTTGATAATAAAAAGAGAAAAATGTTAATGAGCGAGAGAGGAGAATAGGTTTTGTGTGGAGCGAAAGCTCAGAACTGTAGTGAGGATTGTGTTTTTGTTTGACAGATGTATATTCTTGTGTAATTAAGCCAAAGGGTGAGACTCTGTCTTTTCCTTATGGTATGAACAATTTGAATGTTGTATTCACTGGTGTATGGTGAGTAATAAAGATTGATGCGGTTGTTTCTTTTGTAATTCTGTGAAAAGGCTGTGATCTGTGCTATTTTAATCTGTGTGAATTGCTCGACATAATTAGGTCCGCGGATGTAAAATTCACCGAAATTATGAAGTAAATCCTTATAGGAACCTTTGAACAGAATTAAGAGATATATTGTTTAATTGCATGAGTGATCGGTTCTGTGTAATTCATACATCGGACGGTGAAGCATTCCAATCATATCATATAAACAACAAGACTGGATGCAAAGTGTTATAAATTGTTTTGGAAGCAGAATCGGGTCCGTGGAAATTGCAAAGTATACTGTTGGTAATGTTGGAACCCAGCGATCTCCGATCGCCGACTGGAATCACATCGGGTCGGAGAGTTGGTTTATATCGTTTCATATGAGAACTGGAACAGACGCGAAAAGTTTTAAGGTTTGGTTGAAGTTAGATCGGGTCCGGAGAATTCGCATCGGCGATGTGGAACTGATCGATCGTTGGATGACATTCCATCCTGGCGAACTGCGATCACCGATTGACATTATATCGGTGCAGATTGGAAGGTGGGCGTATTATAGTTGCAATAAATATATTGAGATTGCATCGGAGCTACTGCATACAATATAGGTGGGTGTCATAGTATCCAATGGCGACTTGCGAGTCAAATTAAAAGGGTCGGATCGACTATATTTCAAATTGCTGTGATGAATTTGAAACTGGCATAAAAGGTATTCAACGCTGTTAAGAAAAGGTTTTTTTTATATAAAAGATTATATTGGAGCTGAAAGAGAATTGAGTTTTATTAACAGACTTTGGATGTGATATATAGAGAAGAAGTATAGCTCGGAAAGTTGTTGAATGGCAGCGTGAAGGAATTGCATAAGAATTGATTGAATGGTTTTTAATGAAGGGCGCAGAAGTTTATTGAAACCAGCTCCAGTGCTTCAGAAGTCGTGTGTTTTTTTGAATTGCTATGTTTGCCGGATCGCTACAGTTTGAGCAACGTTGGATGGACAGAGTCCTCAAATATGATTTTATAAGTTGGATTCAAACTGGCAATAGAATACATGACATAGAGCGTTTGCAGAATTGATAAAAGACTTTCGGCTGATGTTATAAAACTGAATTCAATAGCAATGTTTAGGAATATGTGAGACTATCAGCTTCCGCATAAATTGTGAAATTGCAGACTTGAGTTTTAATTGGGACATTGAATGAGATGCATTTTGTCATGCATGGTATTGGGAGAGATCCGGGTATTGCAGGGTTGGCCTTGCATCACAAAAAAAGCACTCGAGTTTGAAAAGTGGTGATATAGAATCACCCTTTTTCTTTTAGCATAGTTTTGGCGCTTTAAATTTTCTTATGGATTTTTTTTTTTTTTTAATGTCATGATTTTCATGTCCATCTTGAAAAGTGGTGATGTAGAATAACCTATTTTTTTGTTTAGCATATTTTTGGAAATTTAAAGTTTCCTTGATTTTTTTTTTTAAATGTCATGTCGATTTAACAAGTATGAACATTTCTTTTAAAATGTTAGTGATTTTCATGATAATTTTAAAAAATGTTAATGCAATATCAATTCTTTTTGTCTATAGTGGTGATTATCATCTAAGTAATCATATATATATATATATATATATATATATATATATATATATATATAAACCTGAAAAAAAATAAAAAATATAAAAATATAAAAATAAAAATAAAAAAATAAAATATAAAAAATAAAATAAAATAAAAAAACAACTTGTAAAAAAAAAAAAAAAAACAAGAAAAACTTAATAAATAAATAAATCAAAAAATCAAAAAATAATCAAAAATCAAAAATCAAAAATCAAAAACTCATAATTTAAAGAAAAAATTTAACCCAAAAAACAAACAAATTTTATGAACTTTTTTTTTTGTGTAAGTCAGCTGAGATATATTAAACAAAAAAGAAATTGATAATACATTTGGTTACAAAATGGCCTGCTAGTTCCAGATGAACTTGAGGGTGCTCAGGTCAACCAAATAGGAGGTCATGTTTACATCGCAGAGGGTTGACATAAAAAACTATCATCTGTAGCAGAAGGACTGAACAAAAAAAGACTTGGAGGTGGCCAACCACGCAGGGTTGCCTAACAACATAGTAATCCTGAGAAAAGAAAACTTGCCTGCTACCTTACAGAACCCTCTATCATATTTCATTGACAAAAATTGACAGAAGAGACACGATATAAAGATAAGTAGAAAGAAACCAGAGAAAGAGGAATTACAGGACCGGATTAGAGGCACCCGAATGCCCAGTAGCACTGGGACTAGCTTCCTCAGCTCCTTTGGGAACAAGGCGAGGCTGGTGGTGATGGATGATTGTAGTGTGGGAATCATCCTCCGGAATCTCAATCGACACATTCAGAATGTGGCACAGGTAAAGCTGAAACATTCAGATGAAACCTTCCAACCACTTCAAGTGCATCTTCAATTCTTCCATGAGGGAGTTTAGGGAAACCTACAACTTATCCAGGCACGCAGAATTCCTGGCCAAGGCCAGGGAGGTGGCTGCGAATGTGTCTTTGATTTCCGCCCCATGCATATAGTTAGCCTTGGCTAACATGGTCTTCATCTTCCATGCTACCGTCTTAGTTTTCAGAAACTGGGTTGCCGTGGTCAATGAAGTCCCAGGTTCAGCAATCTAGTCTACCTCCTCGCTGATGGTGCGACTATCCAGAGCGGCCTTGGCTTTTTTAAATTCCTCTTGAAGCAAATCAATAGTTTGCTTGCCTTTCTTAGAGACCAAAGCTTCGTAGCCCTCCTTCGCTCTATTGAGCTCTCTGGTTGCTTTACCACTGCGAAGATTATACTCAGCCATGGAGAGGATGTAGCTACAGATACTGTGGAACCAACGGACAAGAAAATGAAGCACAAACACAATGGAGAGAAAAGCAAAAGTTTTGAAACAGATGAGGTTTTTCCAGTTTGCGATAGGATTTGTAACTTCAGTTGCATTGTGGGGGGTCGAAATCACTCATTTGAGCACTTGCAATTACTAAAATCCCAATGGGTATGACCAAGGCTAGGTAAATTATATGTAGATAAAAAAAAAAAAATTAGGTTCCTCTTAGAAATAAGCATCATCAATTATTTTAAACACCACATCAACTACTTATACTTCCACGATTAAGTTCCTTCTGTTCAAATATACTTTGGTTGTAACAATAGGTAACTCGATCAGGACAAGAGAGTATAAGTATATGCCCTAAGTGCAAAGGCACGATGGAATAATTGAATGAAAATACTCACAGTATTTGCTTATGTCCGTCATGAACAAGAGATTTGTTCCCGTAAAGCTAAAGTGATTTTTATGGGTTGCCTGTTGGCAGACTGGCCTCCTCATTTTAGGGTAGAGGGCTGCCCATTTCCTAGAATTTATTCCAGGTTTTACATATAAAAATTAAACAAGATATTTTTTTCGTCAATTTTTTTTTTCCTCGGTATAAAATGATCAAATATTCAGATTACCTCATTATCCGAACTCCAAACTATTGATCTTAAAGTGAAATAAAATCCTCTTTGATTGTAGTGCATTTTAAAATCAACATATCTAAAGACTATTATTTTAGACATTAATAAAAAACTTAAAACTAATGGAAAATTTTAGATCCATCTTAATAATGACTAGGCAGTAGGAATATTTGACAGACACTTACCCTTGAGGGCTTCAAAGCAGTGACTAGATGATTCACTATGGACCCTCTTGACAAGCCTATAGCTTGAAAGAGAGGAGTACATGGAGGTGTCAAAAGCCTACCTCAAAACAATGTTAGAGAATTATATGGGCATATGAAGCTTCATATAAATGATGAAATGGAAATTTAATTACAAACGAGCTCATATTGCAATCCGTCATCAAAAGGACAAAAATAAATAGAAAGAATCACGTGGAAAGGATTACAACTACAATCTTATAGCTTTTCAGGCCAAATCAGAGACTCAGTTGGGAAAAGTCCATATAGCAACAAGAAAACAACATATAGCTACCTTCAAATCAAAATGCTCGAAACTTTTCCATTGTCTGAAGACGAACGACTTGGCTATTTAATACTTTAGGACTAACGGATATAAAATGAGCAATTATGTGACTTTACAGACTTCTAAAAAAGTTTGCATTTGATTAGATTAAATATGTTTTGATCAACTTCCAAATGCATTAACTCATAGTGAAAATATTATTTCATTTTCTCCAAGCATGTAAATGCTTAACTCTCTGGATTTATAGTTCTTAAAAACATCCGCATTTAGTAGCTGTCACAATTTTATGAAATTTTTCAAATTTTCTATTTTAATGGATATATTTGGTCCTATGGAAGTGAAGATTACCTTTATCCATTGATGCAATGCATTGGTGCAAGTGTTCCCATGGATTAAAATATTTAATCTTGAGATTTGAAATGAAATTGAGGACAAGGAAACTCAACCAAACAATAGTTTCCTGTATCGATGGGGGTCAAACAAATATGTCCTGCCCATTAAATGTGATTCGTCTATAATAGAATTTAATTTGCAGATCAAGAAATAGCATAGATTATTCATTTACACAGATATATGATGTACTTCACTATTCAAGGGCAAGCAGTACTTGAAAGGTTGGCTAGAGATAAGCTAAGCTAACCATTGTTCTTGAAAAGACACTGAAGTAGAGCTAATTTAACCATTGTTTTTGAAGAGACAGACGGGAGTGGTGATACAATTGTCTGAAGCTAAGCTAACCTTCTCTTCATTTACTAAACTTTGGCAGAAAATAGCACCCTAATTTGTCTTGCATATGAGAATAAAGAGGACCTGGTTTAATTACCGATGTGTAAAATAGTTAAATGGAACAAAAAAGTTTGAATTGTACTTAGTTTTCTATAAATACAAGTGATGGGGTTCACAAGAAGCATAAGAGGAATCTAACAACACACACATTTTTCTCCAAAGTCCATATAAACAATATGAACAAGTGTGACTCTACACCCCTTAAAGTCGAAATTTGTAGATTAGAGGCCTATTAGACGCTAATAGCAAAAGGTATAACTCATAACATATATGCCCCTCTGAAACTAATAAGAAGATGGAATGTACTATTCAGATGGTGGAGCTTGGATGATGTGAGAGTTTCTATTTATTAGCATAGCATATGCAAATTCTCACAGAGATCTGATAATTTTTGTTTGGATCCATCCAAAATCAGGGATAATTTGTGAAAATTTAATTGTAAAATGTTCTACCATCATGACCATGTGACTTAAATTGAAAAAGGGCAGACAAAGAGGGGAAGGTTAGGGAAGCATAGATCCATGGAATTATAGCAAAAAAACATACCATTCATAGTCATTTTTCTCGCCGTCCACTATTAAGAAATCATCGGATCCTCCTCTTCCTACTCCTACTCCTCCTCCTCCTCCTCCTCCTACTTTATTAGCTGCTGCAGACATTGTTATTTTGTAAATGGGGGAGCTGCTCAGCTTAGCATTCGTTGCATGCATTACAAAAACAAAAAAATAGGGTAAGGCAATGCAATGGAGGGGGGCCAATAAGATGAGACAAAATGGTCTACAGTCGAGAGGAGAAGAAGGGGAAATTAATACCAAAGTGAGATTCAAACTCATCCAATGTGTTGAGAAGAAGGGTGTGGCGATCTTCGTTGGGACTTTTGTCCATGTCATGGTCAATTGCCAAGGAGGGTCATCAGCGATAAAAGGTCTTTTATCGATCTCACAAGAGGTTCGATATCCATTTGGGATGAGCCTGTGAGGCCATTCATTCTCCCATCCAGCTGCTCCAACAACGTCAGTTCCATACATTGCGGTCTCGTGAGTTCAGGCGGGGTGGGGCGAGGCGAGGCAAGGCGAAGTGGGGCATGTCCAAAAGGGTTAGCACCTGTAGGTTGCCCAACGAGGCTAAGATTCAAGTTGACCAGTCAAGAGTTAGAACCTGTAGGTTGCCCAACGAGGTCGGGATTAGAGGCGAACAATGAAGTACGATGAGACATGATGAGACATGTTTACAAGACCTATAGGACGAATCCCGTGATTACATTTGTCAAATTTTTACTGGACAGAAGGGCGATGAGGAAGTGTTTTGAATGGGTTGGATGAATAGTGTTTGCTCACCTCACTCCAAGAAAGATAACGCCTCCGGCGTAATTATATGTAGTTTTGTAAATTTTACTTTTTGAATATAAAAATATTTTTTTTGCTAATTTAAGTTACGTGTGATTTCTAAGAATGATTTTAGTTCTAGGTTGAATATAAAATAGGTTTCAACCAAATAACACTCTAAAATACATGTTTTATATTACTTCTAAAAAGTCAAATTAGTGATATTATGTATAATCATTATTTATATAATTTTAATGATTTTACAAATTATGTTGAACCATTCTTGAAATTTGGCCAATAGTTTGGTCAAATCCTCTAATTATTAACAGATTTTGAAAAGGAACAATATATATCAACTTTCAACATGATGATTTGGACAAAAGGATGACTTAGGACCTTATCAATAATAAAAAGAGTTTTGAATCCACATCTAAATAGGAATTAGGGAGGATTCTATCATTTCAAGCAATAATGATATATATGTCACACATTTTGAAAAAAAAAACATAATTTTCAAATAAGTAAGAAGGATGGAGCTCTCCCATCAATTCCCTAACACTTAAAAGGCCCATACCCAATTGCATTCATATTAAAATATGAATGCACCAAACATATAATATCCTTGGTAACCATACATTTGAGATTCCTTATCCAATCAAGAAATAGATATGTTTTCGAATCAAACAAATAACTTTATAAATTTTGATAAAAACTTATATATATTGAACCATTATACTAACACTAAGAAAACTATGTAAAAACTCCAAAAATAAAATCGAAAATACATATTCCATCTATATAAATAAGAGAAAACAATTCTATTATTTGTATTAGACAACTAAAAGAATCTTTCAAATTGATTGCTTTATCCTCATGGGTCAATATTTTATATAGCACACCAATGCCTCATGGGAATGGACATATAGTGAGAGTACCTTGAAGCTTTAAGCTTTAGGGCTAATGAATTAGGTTTAAGTGTACATTGTGTTGGATTCCATGATGTTAGTGAAGATGGAGATGGGATTTATCAAACACGTCCAAAGATCCACTATGGGTGAGCCTATGGTTATCTTGTTATCTTAGAGCTATGGATGCATTATGTACTTTTATGGGAGTCTTGGCTCGAGGTGTAAGTATTGTAGGTGCCACATAGTGTGATGCTTATCTTCGCAAGATTGCTAGATTCATTTATTTTTTGCAATATTATTTTAGATTGCTTGCATATACAAGATGTTTGAGTTAATTTTATTGCGATGTGAGGTGCTCTCGAGTGCAATAATGGAAGATATGTTGTAATGCCATATTATCTTATGTTATGTTATATAAATATTTTTACTTGGCCAAATAAAAAATAAAATAATAACATAAAATAATAATCTGCCATTAGTTGATGGTATTTTTCTATGGTATTTTTTACGATGAACCCTATTTCAAGGTTTGAGGAAATCTATTATGGAATGTAAGAGCACAAGCTTAGATCCATCTTAACTCTGAACTTGAGCTTACTAGGTGCTTGGTAGAGCCAAATTTAAGATGGATTTAGGATGGTGTGCGTTTGTATACGGAAAATTTTTGAAGTCACCCAAAATTGACAACTTGAAAAATTAAGTAAATATCATCACTAACTTCCAAATTTTAAATTGTTCAATATTTAACACTTAAATAATGAAAATACGAGTAAATATCCATCAAATTTAACCCATATATGCTATATACATGGTAATCTGGGATTTCTTGCTATAGCGGGAAGTATTGGGAGTCAAATCTGAAACTTTACACATATGATAATAACGTAGTTACTGGGAAAATTACCTAGTACCCATTTTTTTGAGGTAGCAAAAAAAGCACCCGAGTTTGAAAAGTGGTGATGTAGAATCACCCTTTTTCTTTTATCATAGTTTTGGTGCTTTAATTTTTCTTATGGATTTTTTTTTTTTTTTTAATGTCATGATTTTCATGTCCATCTTGAAAAGTGGTGATGTAGAATAACCTATTTTTTTTTTAGCATATTTTTGGAAATTTAAATTTTCTTTGATTTTTTTTTTTTAAATGTCATGTCGATTTATTAAGTATGAACATTTCTTTTAAAATGTTAGCGATTTTCATGATAATTTTAAAAAATGTTGATGCAACATCAATTCTTTTTGTCTATAGTGGTGATTATCATCTAAGTAATAATATATATATATATATATATATATATATATATATATATATATATATATATGAAAAAAAACTAATAAAAGTGTAAAAAAATACAAAATAACTTGTAAAAAAAAAAAAAAAAAACCAGAAAAACTTAATAAATAAATAAATAAATAAATAAATAATAAAAAAAGAAAAATTAAAAATCAAAAACTCATAATTTAATGAAAAAATTTAACCCAAAAAACAAACAAATTTTTTGAAGTTTATTTTTTGTGTAAGTCAGCTGAGATATATTAAACAAAAAAGAAACTAATAATACTTTTGGTTTCAAAATGGCCTGCTAGTTCCAGATGAACTTGAGGGTGCTCAGGCCAACCAAACAGGAGGTCATGTTTACATCGCAGAGGGTTGCCATAAAAAACTATCGTCTGTAGCAGACAAACTGAACAAAAAAAGACTTGGAGGTGGCCAACCACGCAGGGTTGCCTAACAGCATAGTAATCCTGAGAAAAGAAAACCTGCCTGCTACCTTACAGAACCCTCTATCATATTTCATTAACAAAACTAACAGAAGAGACATGATATAAAGATAAGCAGAAAGAAACCAGAGAAAGAGGAATTACGGGACCAGATTAGAGGCACCCGAATGCCCAGCAGCACTGGGACTAGCTTCCTCAGCTCCTTTTGGAACAAGGCGAGGCTTGTGGCGATGGATGATTTTAGTGTGGGAATCGTCCTCTAGAATCTCAATCGACACATTCAGAATGTGGCACAGGTAAAGCTGAAACATCCAGATGAAACCTTCCAACCACTTCAAGTGCATCTTCAATTCTTCCGTGAGGGAGTTTAGGGAAATCTCCAGCTTATCCAGGCACGCAGAATTCCTGGCCAAGGCTAGGGAGGTGGCTACGAACGTGTCTTGGACTGCCGCCCCATGCATATCAATAGCCTTGGCTAACATGGTCTTCATCTTCCATGCTACCGTCTGAGTTTTTAGAAACTGGGTTTCCCTGGTCAATGGAGTCCCAGGGTCAGCAATCTAGTCTACCTCCTCGCTGATGGTGCGACTATCCAGAGCGGCCTTGGCTTTGTTAAATTCCCCTTGAAGCAAATCAATATTTTTCTTTCCTTTCTTAGAGACCGAAGCTTCATAGCCCTCCTTCGCTCTCTTGAGCTCTCTGTTTGCTTTAGCACTGCGAAGATTATACTCAGCAATGGAGAGGATGCAGCTACAGATACTGCGGAACCAACGGACAAGAAAATGAAGCACAAACACAATGGAGAGCAAAGAAAAAGTTTTGAAACAGTAGGTCTGTCCAGTTTTCGATAGGATTTGTAACTTCAGTTGCATTGTGAGGGTTCGAAATTCCAACTGGAATACGCGTATTATCATCATTGTTGACAGCCTGCTGTCTTATCATTGTATTGAGGCCAATTTCATGAGCATTAATCCATTTCTTGATGCCAGTCCCTTTGCTTGCTTGAGGTTGCCACGCATGTTGCCACCTGTATCGGTTGAGCCTGCTGTCATCCTTTCAGATGATCTACCACCTTTCTCAAAGCACCCCATAAGACAATCCCCACCGGTGCCACCGTTTGTCATTAAGTATATAGTTAATCCACATCCGTTACTGATGATCCGTAACCTACAGGTTGTCCTCCTCTCTCGAGCCTCCTGTAGGGTCTTGCCGCGAGATGAGAGTGCACTGATTCCTAAGATCGTCATTTGTGACATCTTGCCAACCTATGTCAGTGATCTCCCTTGGATGATCGACAACGTGGTTGGCAAGGCAATCCGCTAAAGCATTTTCCTTCTACCTTACTACTTGTAGAATAATGTTTTTGAGGGAGGAGAGATGTTTTGCAATGAGCTCTGTGACCATGGCAAATCTCCAATGCTTAGTAGCTTTCCCAGGCCACGTTCCATTTTGAATTTTCTTGATCGTAGTGATGGCCAAGAGGGAATCTCCTTCTACAATTACAGAACCTTTTCCCAGACGAATGAGGATTCGTAGCCCCTGTTCCAAGGCAGAAAATTATGCCTCATTGTTGGTAGCCTCCCCAAGTGCCCTGCTAAAAATATGAAGGACTTCCCCTTTGTCATTTTGGAGAACACCGCCGAGCCTTGCAGGACTAGGGTTACCCCGATAGGCTCTGTCAAAGTTCAATTTCAGAACCCGGGATGGGGGGCAGCCAGGTCGAAGGAGAGGGGGCAGGCCTAGGGTGGTTCACTTGTGCCCTATGACCCGACAGACCAGTCATGCCAAATAACAACAGAATGTGCGAATCATTACGGGAGAGCAAATTGGCCTGCTCAGTTTTGCAATTGGTAAGGGTTGTCTCTTTTAAAATTTGCATGATGGTAGATTTGATGGTGTCAAGCTACCTAGTTTCATTTTGAAAAATGTGTTTGTTCCTCTCTTTCTAAGTAGACCAGATTATAAAACCAGGGCAGAGCCTCCAAAGGGTTTTAGCCATATTACAACTAGAATAATTTGTGCGCCAGTTCGCAATGTAGTCTTGAATGGAGTCCCTTGTTCTGTTTGTTTGTTTGAATATATCCTTCAACCAATCCCAAAGGCTATTGGTCCAATCACATTCATTAAGAATATGGTTCATAGTTTCCTCATCCTTTTCATAGAGGGGGCATTGGGATGGGCCAATAAAGCCCCTTTTCACTAGATTCTCCTAGATGAGGATTTTGCGATGCATGAGCAGCCATAGAAAAGACTTTATTTTTGGCCATAATGGTTTGTCCCAGACATTGGAGTACCAAGCCACTTTGTCTTTGATTTCCGTATGCTTGATATACATTCTGGCCTCCTTGAGGTTGAAGGTACCTTCGTCGAGTTTGCCCCATCTAAGTCGGTCCTTCTCTTGAATGGACCTGATCATTCTCTTATCCAGAGCAGAGTTTAGGGTATGGAGGAGTTCGGTCATGTCATCCTCTGGGGGGGGGGAAGATCTAAGTTCCACTGCCTCCAGTGATGGTTCTCATTATTTTCAAACCAATATTAATTGACTTTTATCTTGCCAGTTGCTTGAAACCATCTATGCAGAGGGAGATAATTAGGGATTTCTAGTTTAGGTAACTATTGCCATGCATCCTCCTAGAATAGTGCATTGGTGCCATTTTGAAGTTCCCAAAAGCAGTGGTCCTGAATGAGGTTTCTATTAGCCTTGGAAAAATTCCAAATAGGGGACCCTGTGGGGGCATCGGTCATTCTTATTAGCTCCTCAGTCCGCCAATTCTCTGCATATTTGGCCTTCCATAATTTTTCCCAAAGTGAGTGGGGTTCCTTGAGCCAGTGCCACCAAAGCTTGGCTCCACAAGCTTTGTTGGCCATGTCTGGGTCTTGCAATGCCAAACCCCCCAAGTTTTTGGGTTTACATAACTTATCCCAGGCTACCAAAGCCCATTTGGGTTTGTCCTTTTTACCCGACCAAAGGAAATCTCTTTGAATGTTCCTGATTTTCTGTAGCACCCCTTTTGGAGCCGAGAGAATGGAGAGCATATACTGAGGAATGGCCTGAAGAACAAACTCAGTCATAACCAGTCTTCTTGCAAAATTCAGGACTCTTTTTGTCCAATAGTTGCCCCTATCCTCCAGCCCAGAGAGAAAATTTTCCTAGTGGAGTTTCTGCCAAGGCTTACCAGTGAGAGGAATGCCTAGATACTTATAACGAAGGCTACGTCTTTTGAAGCGAAGAATATCAGTGAGATGTCTTTGGACCGATAAGTGCGTGTTGAAGAAAAAAATATACGATTTATCCAGGTTAAGATCCATACTTGATGCCTAGCTGAACAGGTTCAAAATTGCTTTGAAACCTTGGGCTTCCTTAACTGAAGGGGTGTCGTGCAACATGGTGTCATCTACGAATTGTTGATGAGTGGTTGCAGGAGAGTGAATCAGTGGTTGGAGACCCTTGATGACATTCCTATCCTTAGCCATTTTAATGATGTGACTCAGGCCTTCCATTAAGATAACAAAAAGGAAAGGAGATATGGGATCACCTTGCCAAATGCCCTAGAAGGGAAAAAGGGGTTAGAAGGGGCTCCATTGACTAGGATAGAGAAGCTGGGAGATTTGACCATGGCTAAAATCCATCTTATCCAACATTGGCCAAAACCAAAAGCTTCCAACACAGCCTCAAGGTAACTCCAACTGACCTTATCAGAAGCTTTTGAGAGGTCCAGTTGTATGATCATTCCTGCCTTTTTCTGAGACTGAAGGATGTGGATCATTTCCTGTGCCAATAATACATTGTCCATAATCTGCCTGCCTTCCACATAACCTGATTTCTCTTCTGAAATGATCAAGGGAAGAATAGGCTATTATCTGTTGGCCATTACTTTAGAGATGATCTTGTACAACACATTGAAGAGAGCGATAGGTCGAAATTTAGGAGTGCAAGCAGCCTCTTCCTTCGGGATGAGGGCCATAAAATTGGAGTTAAGGGATTTGAGTATGGAGGAGGAACTCCTAGAGTCCTCGACCACCGCCCAAACATCCTGTTTCACTAGGTTCCATCAAGCTTTGAAGAAATCAATGGTGAAACCATCAGGTCCCGGAGCCTTGCCATTGGCCAGGTCTTTGACTACCCCTTCCACCTCCAGAAGGGTCACCGAGCGGTCCAAGGATTTATTCTGCTCTTCTGTTATGAGCTTGGGAATAGAAGTTACGACTTCATTAATAGCCTCCCGCCTGTCAATGTCTGGTTCTGTAGAAATAACACTGAAGCGGTTCCTAAGGATGGAGGTAATCTCTTGATGTGACTGGAAGGGTGTACCCTGCTCATCCTTAATCTTGGTTATCTTGTTATTGCATCGATAATCCATGGCTGATCGATGGAAAAATTTGGTGTTTTTCTCCTTTTATCTCAACCATTGTATGCGGGACTTTTGCCTCTAGAGTATTTCTTCCTGGTGACATCGCTCATTCCACTTCTGCATGAGATCACGCTCTGTGTTAATGGATTCTTGGGAGATGTCCCCCTTAATCCAGTTGTTGTGTATCCGTGTCATCTGATCCTCCAGGGCTTGTTTGTCCTCAAAAATTATGCCAAAAACCTCTTGGTTCCAGGTACGTAGCCTAGCCTTTAGGTGCTTCAATCTGGCTTGGAGTCGAAACATTCTGGTATCTTTGGCGTCCAAGTGTTTGTTCCACCAAAGTTTGATGTTGGTAGTGAAATCTGGATGACTGAGCCAGAATTTCTCAAAGCGAAAAGGTCTGTTTTTAGTTTTACCAAGGATGGTCACATTCAGAGAGATGGGCCAATGATCAGATCCTCCAGATGGAATAATATCCAATTCCACCGTGACTCCCCCCGGGAGAATGGTGTCAGAGATCAGAAATCGATCAAGCCTAGATGCGATATGCCTGCCGCCTCCTCTTTTATTGGTCTGGGTGAATAAGCCATTTCTGGGTAAGATGTCCACCAGGTTAGCTGTTCTAATGAAGGACTTGAAGGCCTCTGCATCTCTGTTTAGGGTTCGTATCCCTCCCTTCTTTTCCCCCAGTGAGGTAATCATGTTAAAATCACCTCCATAAATGGCCTTAGCATTAGGGTGTCTATGTTGCAGCCTAGATAGATTTTCCAGTAGCTGTAGCTTATCTACCAGCCTTTGGGGGTTGTATACATTAGTGGACAAATAAGTGCCAGCCTCGCCCAGGATCTGCATTTCAAGGGAGATGAAAGATCTGGAAGCCTCAACGTTTAGGAGGTGTAGGGATTGGGGATTCCAAAAGATGGCTAAGCCTCCTTCCACACTATTACCCTCAACCTCCATGTGCTCCATTCTCTTTCTCAGGCATCTACCTATTACTTCAAACTTTAGTCTGGAGCATTTGGTTTCCTGCAGGAAAACAATGTCTGGATTTTCCTTTGTGACTTTCTTTCTCAATAGTCTGTGTTCGTTTTGCCTGTTTAGCCCTCTTGCATTCCATGATAGTATCTTCATATTTAAACAGGTGTTAAGAGGAGAATGGGAAGGCCTCAAGGGTTTTCATTTTTCCCGAGTTGATGAGCATTTGGCCAAGCTCATGGAGTGCTTCACTATTGGTACTTCTACCTCTTCTCTTCTTGTGTTTATTGCTAGAATGTGTCTGGTGCAGGTTCTGTGCCTTTATACCCAGTCCCTTCGTCGCACCATGATTCATTTTCTGCCCTCTCAAGGCTGCATCCTGCCTTGATAGGAAGAGGAAGTTGACTCTATCTATCTCTTCCTCTGGGATGTGATATACTCCTCTTTGTTTCCATTGCTCAACTATGGTGTTAAGATCTATTTCTTCTTTTTTTAGAATGTCACTTAGGTCCAGATCCTCTGTGCCTCTTTCACTTAATGTCATTTCCTCATCCCATTTTGCATATTTTCCCACGCCAGGATCTAGGAGAAGGTCATCGATCAAGGTTGGAATCTATAACTAGGTGTTCTGATCAGTCTTTTCTGGGATTTCCTGCCCAGAGGCTGATGTTTGGGTATTCTCATCAGCAACAGTTTCCTCTCCAAACACCTTAAATGTCTTCAGTTGGTTCCTTCTGTTGGCCCTGTGTCTGCCTGTGGGTCGGACGAAACCATCCTGATTCTGACTTGAGCTATCCTTAGCCTTCTCAACGGGCTTGTGCAGGGGACATTCCTGGAACAAATGGCCATGTTCATGGCATTTCCTACACCTAAAAGGTATTTGTTCGTAGTCTATGGCTTGGAAGAAGACTCCATCTCTATATTCCAACCATAAACCTTCATGAAGAGCACCTGAAATGTCCATTTCAACACAGATTCTAGCATAAGAAGTGTACCTTTTTTGGACGGTTGCTTCAAAAGCTTGGATGAAGGTGCCTAGTTTGTTGCCGATTTGTTCCAGTGCCGTCGGTCTCCAGTAGTCTATCGGGAGGGAAAACAAGCGAATCCAAACAGGAACATGCGTGAATGTTTCCTGTTCAGGTGCAAAATTCGGCTTCCATGGTCTCATGTAGAGGCCCACAAAGGCGTAGAAATAAGGACCTCCATCAAATATGCAGTCTCTGTCTTCAAGGTTAGCAAAGACAATCGTGAAAAAACCTTTGGCCCCCAGGTGGAGTTTCACATCTCCTTTTGGCTTCCAAGTTTGTTTAATCCATTGGCATAAGTCTTTTCTGTGGGCCAAAAGCCCATGAACTTGCAGATCACTGCATGAATAGCCATATGATCCCTGTAAGCTTGCAGTTCTGGGTCCGTGATGATAAACCTTAGGCTTTCTGTAGTTTTTGGCTTACACCGCCCTTGGTTCTTCTATTGTTTGTCTTCCGTGGCCGATCCTTCTGGATCGGAGCCGTTCAGGGTGAAGGTTTCAGTTTCCTCAACTTCTTTAGTCTTCGTTTCTCCCCCTCGGGGTTTCTGCCCTCAAGTGGAATCAGTTTTGTCGTTTCCTTATAGAATTTTGATGCCTTTTTTCTAGTATTGATGTTGGGTTTCCTTAGTGTTGTTGTCCTTCTTTGCCTTTTTGCTGAGCTCATTCTTTCCTGCAGTGTCTGAGCCCGTGATCTGCACTCCTTCCAATGGGCCCTTACCTCTATCCATCATTATCTGTTTGTAAGAAGGGGCCCCAGAGGCCCCCGGTTGCCCCATCCGTTGGGCCAGGGCAAGCCCCCGTTACCGTAGTTCGAAGAAAAGGGCACTACCCCAGCCAGATTCGGTAACAGTGCACAGGTTGTGAACCCAAAACCCTAGGTCATTATTTATTAATAATTATAAAGGATTTGGAAAAATTATAATTAATTAAATGTATATAATAATAATGATAAATTGAATATCTGAACCTATATTAAATATTTAAAAACATATTTGATATATAACATTTATTTATTAATAACTATAAAGAATTAGGAAAATTTATAATTAATTAAATATATATAATAATAGTAATGATAAAATGAATATCTAAAACTAGATGATGAAATATATTTAATGATTATTTATAATAAATAGATTAAAACAATATGTACATTTTAAATAAATTATTATCCTTATTGAAATGGAGGTTAGATAATAACTTTAAAAATAATTAAACTTAAAAAATAAATTATATAAAAATATGAATATATAATGATTATTATAAGTAAATAATAGTGAATATTAACTTTATAATAATGAAAATAATTATTAAATACAAAAACATTATTTACAATATAATAATTATTAATTAAATATATTATATTATGGATTTACTATAATATTTTTAATTTATAACATTGATTTTAAAAATATATAATTTATTTACTCAATATTACTATATAGAGTAACAATTTGAAAAAAAATAAAATTATTGGCATTAGATTTGATGAATCCTAAAATATTGAATAGCACAACATTATTTTGAAACAAATTATTTATATATATATATATATATATATATATATATATATATATATATATATATATATATATATATATATATATATATATTTTCATATTTTTTATTATTTTTAATTTTTTTGAATAGAAAAAAATTGTTTTTTTTCTTTTTTTTAAAATTGTTATATTATAATGTTGAAATTATATTTTGAAATGGATATACAAAATTTTTGAAAAAAGATGCTCATAATTTTTTATAAGACAACGTTCACAAATAATGTAGACCACAAATAATGTAGACCATGATGAAGATCATTTTACAAAGAAAGATATATTAACAAAGACTAAGACCAAAATTCCAAAAATTATTTGCTATAATTTTTTAAATTTATAATATTAATTTAAAAATAATTAAAATTATGAACATTAGATATGAAAATTTTACACACTGAATATTTAATATCACAATTTTATTTTCAAAAGAAATTAAACTTTCCATGAGAGATAAGAAGTAATATAGGCATTCCCATGCAACATTTAAAGCTATGGAATGTAGTGTTAGAATGGTACTACCTATATACCATGTACATTAGCCTTAAATGCCAAGCAACAACATGGATATTGGCCACATAGCCAATTAAATGGTGGATATTGGCTATAATAACTATGAAATGTTTAAGGCTATGATGTTGTAATTAAAGTCTCATAGCGTATATACCATGAGTTGTATCTTTAAATTCTATGTAATAACATAGATATTTTGTACATAAGAGAAAGCCAATATAGACATTATTAACGAGCCTTTAAGGTTGTGGTGATGTGGGATTGTAAAATAATTAATATTGGACAACCTATGCCATGCAGTGTAACCCTAAATGTCAAATAAAAGCTTGGATATTGGCCACATAGTATTTTGTATTTATAACTTCAATTTTGAATTGCTTTTAGTGATTAATCATCAAATATATTGAGTGATTAATTATAAAAAATTGTTGGAAATAGTATTAGTATATATATATATATATATATAAATTTATAATACTCATTATTTACTATATTTTATTAAAATTTATAATAAGACATTGAGTATCAATATTTTTCAAACCAAATATTCAATTACACAATATTTTTTTATCTATTCAATAACAAAATATTATTTTGAAAAAAAATTAAACTTTCCATGAAAGACAACAAGTAATATAAGCATTGACATTGGCATTGGAGTGCAACAATTAAGGTGTAGGAATTTGGTATTAGCATTATACTATCTCTATAGCATGTGCAAATTGCAATGCCTTTAAAGGGAAATATCAACACAACTAAGCAACATTTAAGGTTGTGTTGAAATGGGATTCTAAAGTAATTAAAATAAGACAACCTATATACCATGAGTTGTAAAGGCATGGATAGTAGCATAAGTAATTAAAAGTAATTAAATAAAAACAACTTATATACCATGAGTTGTAACTGCATGGATAATAGCATTTCAGATATTGGTCACCATAGAAGATAATGAGAAATATCAACACAACTAAGCAATATTTAAGGTTATGTTGTTGTGATATTCTAAAGTAAATAAAATAAGACAACCCAGATACAATGATTTGTAAAGGCATGGGCGACATGGATAGTAGCATTGTAGATATTGGCCACCATAGAAGATAATGGGCAATATCAACGCAACTAAGTAACATTTAAGGTTGTGTTGTTATGAGATTCTAAAGTAATTAAAATAAGACAACCTATATACCATGAGTTGTAATGGCATGTATATTAGCCACATAACTAACCATATTTATAGCAGATCATATGGTGGATATTGGCTACCATAACTAAGCAACATTTTAAAGCTATGGTGTCTCTAAAGTTGAAAGGAATTAAAATTGACAACAAATAAACCATAAGTTGGAAGTTGTCTACGGAGGTGGAGGAATTGCACGGATGGTCGAGTGGCCAGAATATGGGCAAAAAAAAAATTAAGAAAACTTGCAGTAGCAATGTTTGAATCATATTTTTGATGGTGGAAATGGATTACGCACCATCAAAAACCTCTAGGGCACCCAAAATATTGAAGTGATAACTATAATCTAGATTTACAAAAATCCCTACTAGATTTTCTTAAAATATTACCGAAATTTCCATAATTTTCAAAACAAAAAATAATTTAATTTAACTAGAGCCATAAGTTATGGGTTGAAATACCAATTAACAATATAGATATTGACAACATACTAGACCATATTTATAGCAACATTTATAACTATGGTGTTGTGGGATTCCTCAAGTAATTAAAATCCAGAGACTATATATCATGAATTGTCACCTTAAATACCAACACCCTAGATACACTCTGGATATTGCCGCCCTAACAGAAAATAAGCAATATTCACATTACTAAACAAGTTTTAAGGATATATTGGTTATGTAGAATTCTAAAATAATTAAAATCCAACTACCATGTGTAGTAGCCTTGAAAGGAATAGCATTCCATATATATAACTGGGAAATTTTAAATTGTATTTAAATAAATTTGGTAACATGGATCCATTGGAACGCAGCAGCAGGAAAAAAAGTGTGGTTCGAAGAAATGCACCTCGAACGCCACTTGTACAAATTTGCATTGAACTTCGAAAGAGAGTACCCTAAATCCCACTTGTACAAATTTGCATTGAACTTCGAAAGAGAGTACCCTAAATCAATTCAACAATCATATGATTGTGGGGTAGGCAGTATAAAACCTTTTTGAAAGCCTTGCGATTGAAAAACGAGAAGGCAGCGGTGCAGCTCTGAACGGCTTCGAAGTTTTCGCGAAGATGGAAGCTGAAAATCGCACAGGGAAAGCAACGAAAGGAGTGGAGGAGGTGCAGGAGAGGAGCAGCAGCAGTAATGGCGGAATGGCAACAACGCTTAGAGAAAACAAGCGATGCCGAAGAGGAGACGTAGCGCAGGGAGAGAAGGATTTGTGCAGTCAACTCGAGGCGAGAATCGCAGAACTACAAAAACGGGAGGAGGTGATGGCGAAGATAGTACAAGAGCGCCAGCAAGTAATGCTGAATTATGACGAAGCATTGGAACGAATTAAAGAGAAACTTTTGGAAATTGAGAGAGATATGAATCACATAATGCACATCAACAGTCAGATGGGAAGCCGAATCCAAGAACTGGTGGTGTTGAATGCCATGAAGGATAAGTTTATAGACACCCATCTCAAAATGGGTTGCACTTTCTTCCCTCCGCCAGACGAGGGAAATGATAGTGACACATCAGACAGTTCGGATTAGGATTGCTCATTGGAGGAAGAGGGAGCACCCAGCAAAAGCCAAAGATAACGGAAGAATATGCCCAACTTTTGGTTAGATTTCTTGCAATTATTATACTTGGTTTTCTTTTGTAGTTCTTAAATCCCAATTTGTGTTTTGGAAATGAAGGTTGTTACTGAGTACAGACATGATGCCCTAGTTTGTGTAAGATTTTGTGTTTTGAATTATGTGTTTTAGAATTTTCAGCGGGCAGAGCAGATCTCCAGCTTGGCCCTCTTTTGGAGCTCTATCTATCTAATTTTGAATGTAAAGGCAAACTTCTCAAATTCGGCTCTAATATTGATATACTTTTACTTGAACTTTCAAACATGTTAAACATATTGAATTGTTTGTGAAGCTTTACTATATTTTTGGGCTTATTCTTGAGTGTGTATTTCTGTCTGTCTTGGGCTATTGGTTTGAAGTAAAGAGCTATTCCATAGCTTCAATGATCACTGTTTATGGAAATGTGTGCTTGTTCACATTAACTATTCAACATCCAACATCAGTCTAAATATTTAGTCACTGCAAGTTTTATTCTGGGCTTTAACATATATGAAATCTAACTTCTATCTTGAGCTTTAAAATACATTAAATGCATTAAAAGCTTGAATAGCAGGGCTTTGGCCTTACCATTGCTGGATGCTTCCATTTTACGTGGTTTGTGACCCTCGCTGTCTCCTCCTGTGTCCCCTAAAACCAACTCCCAGAATATTGCGGGCATTTCTTAGTCGAGGGTGGATTGTAAACTTGGAATCACTTGTCTGCAATGTATTGAATAACTAGGTTGAGAGGGTTATCCTTAACTCGAGGGTAGGTTTAGGTCATCAGTAGGGATAAATATGGCTGACTTTGTCTCTATGTCATCACGTAACTAAATTTAGGATAACTAAACTTATAATTGAATTGGGACAAATGATATAAATGTGTAAATCTGTAGTAGTTGATAATTTCAGTGGTGGATGTAAATGCATGAAAAATGAATGTTATTTCAAAGGTTTAAATCTCAGAAAACATAGATACAATTGGGATTATCAGCAAAACATATTCATTCCGTTTGAAAGAACCAATATTTCATCGGCCACCCTTCATACAATAGAATCTACCAAAACAAAGGAAATACGATTGATCTGAAACTGCTACCTTTCTCCTGCAAAATATAGTGTCACCCCCACGTAATTGTATTTTCCACCTTTCTCTTGCAGAAAATCCGGTCATCCCAAGCAACTGTATTGATCAGCTTTCTCCTGCAAAATTCTCTACTAGGTCACTGTTGTATTACTATTTTCAATGGGATTTTCGTGTAGATAGAAAGGAAATTTAGGAACTTAATTTGGGCATACAATGTGTTTTGATGAAAACACATTGGGTGTTCAGTCCACTCTGCTGTCAATGAGTGGAAATATGAATGCTATAGACCGGACCCAGTATTTTCATTTTTGCGTGATAGAAATTGGGACATCGTTCAATCGAGAGGGGAGGGTGAGCTTCGGCGAGTGCATGCGTTCTAGCCCAAGTGTCCTCTAAGCGAGCAACGTGTGGAGACTCGATGTTTTTTCAATTCATAAAAAATTTTCAAAAATGTAAAAAATTTGGCCGAAGGTCAGGTTATGTGTACACCCATATTTATATAGCTATCTATCCATAGAAAAGTCATTTACACTCCATATAATTACAAACATTTACACTTCATATGACGATATATAAATAACATAACAACATAATTTGTATTTCCAAAACTCTATTAGGTATGTGAACATTTCAATTTGTTATTTCCATCCAAGTAATTTTTATATCTTTGATAATTGCAATTTCTTTTATTGTTAATTTGTGTAAATTTTTATTTATGAGTAACATGATAATTAATTGTTTTAGGTTTATAGAATGTTTTTGAGCTTTGTCATGCACTCTACAGTCTTGCCCTTCGTCAAACCTCAATCCATTGTCCTTGTCCCTCCTTGCATTCTCTAAGCCTCGCCGCTCATAATCTTCCACCGGCATGACAACCCTAGGAGGGGGAGCCCCCTCCATCCTCCTTCATCAACCTAATATACCTAATAATCCTGACCCCAAACCCTCCTCAACTATGACGCCTTCTACAAACACTAACCCACAACAATCCAAAATAGCTTATGCCATTCCCATGGATACATCGACCAGTCCAAAACCTGATCAATCAACTATTCCCAAACAAAGGAGTACAAGCACCTGCAAAGCAAAATCCTGTGAGAGAATGTGGCCCTGGTTTGGCTCAACAACAACATTTAGTTCATTTAGGACCACACCCTCATCTATAAGTTCATCAGGGTTTCGCCCACTGAAAAATCGCTCCAGTTTTGGATAGCACTACAATGGAAGCCTAAGGCCCACTATGACGTCAAGCTCGGGTCCAAGGGATTCTTCACAGCGATATTTTCTCACTAGGACGACCCGAAAGCAGACATGGACGGAGGACTCTACTTCTTCAGCTCAACGAGCCTTTACATGAGACAATGGAATCCTAGATTCGTCCTAGACAAAGAAGACTTCTCCTAGGCTTCGATATGGATCCATCTGTACTCATTCCCATACAAATATTGGGATCTAGAAATTCTAAAATACATAAGCAATAAGCTAGGAAAATTTGTCTGCTTCTATGAACAAACCAAATAGGGCTTCTACTCCGACTATGCCAGAATGTGTGTTTATATGGATATCTCCAAATCCCTTCCTAAGGTCATCACCTTGGAGTCATAAGACATAGATTGGTTCGAGATATTGGATTACGAGCATGTTTTGTTCATATGCTGGAAATGCTGGTAGCATGGTCAACTCTTCAGATATTTCCCTCTGAATGACCCTAAATCAGATACAATGCAGACCAACTCCATGAACGTTGAGGGCTTCAAAAAAATCCCATCCGAGCAATGCCACACTAAGAAATCCAACACCTATGCACCTCTCAAATTCCTCATAACCAACAACAACTTTGAAGTGTTTTGTACCCTTCCAGAGGACCTACCAAACTAACCATATGCACAAAAGGAGGCAAGCCCCAAGGAACAACCAACACAACAAAATACCGAGATCAAGGGAAAAGAACCAATCGAGGCTAAAACTTCGGACCAGCATGACACTCCTCAACAAGAAGATGACACCTCCATGACCGAAGATGAGGACTTCATAGACCTGGGAGGGCTATATTTGATGGTCCTAAATGATGCTTGTTGTAGGAATGCCATGAGCACCATCCTTCCTAAACAAATTCACCTCTTGGTCATCACCTCCAGAAAGCTAAATCCAAAATGCAATTCGGGGTTCAAACTATCAGGTCCAGAAAACATGGGAAAGAGAGTAGCAAATATTTCAAGAAAAGAGGTTGGAAGTCAAGTATTCAAAGACTCGATACCCTAGAACAAAATCTAGTTGACTTAGGGTAGTACAAGAAAATCTCATAGATCTACTCCTCCCAAACCACTATTCTCACATGAAGATAATTTCCTGGAACATACGAGGTCTGAATAGCCCCTCCAAGCAACGTATTCTTTGTCAAAAGATCCAATAGGATCTCCCAACAATCTTGCTAATCCAAGAAACAAAATGGTCCAAAAAATATTTTGAATTCATAATGGGAAAATTATGAAAGAAGGCATGTAACGCGGTGGTAGACGTAGAAGGGGCCTCTGGGGGCTTAGGCATTGCTTGGGACCCCTCACAAGTAGGTATGGAATTTCTTCCCATAAATCCCTTTTTCCTTACTGCTTCTTTTCAATTGTTCGACACAAATTTACATTGCTTTATTTCTAATGTATATGGCCTTCGAGCCCCTTCCAAGAAGCAAGATATGTTACACCACCTCCACTCCCTGAAGGACTAACTAGAACCCAACAAATGGATCTTAGGAGGTGACTTTATCATCATCACCTCTTTGAAAGAAAAAAAGGGCGCCATAAGACAACTAGAACCAAAATTTGAAGGCTTGAGGAGCTTTATAGAAGAAACAAGTATGGTGGACATGAAGACAAAAAATGGCCATTTCACCTAGAATAACAAGAGAGGGGGAATGACATCGATATCCTCACATCTGGACCCTTTCTTGTTTTCATAAAATTTAATCATAGGAGAGCATGAGCTCATTGTAGAGATTGTCCTCTCATATGCATTGGACCACTAGCCCATCTCCCTATCATGGAGGCCATTCAGTAAGCCCATAAAGTGTCTTTTTCGATGTGAACAATCCTAGCTCTTAGATCCCAATCTCATCAACAAGATCAAAAGCTAGTGGAAGGGGATAAACAACATCAAGGGGCTCAAGATATTTTTCTTCCAATAAAATCTTAAGAAGCTCAATATCCTCCTCAATAATTGGAACAAAGAGGAGCTTGTCAATATCTTCCAAGAGAAACAAACCCTTGTAAAGGGTATGACCACCCTTCAACAGTAAATTATCCAAAATGGCCACTCTGATGAAACTGATGGCAAGGAAGCAAACCTCACCAAACAACTGGAGGAATGCTACAAGTGGGAGGAAATCTACTGGAAGAAAAATCCCATATAAAATGGCTCAAAGAGGGAGAACATAACACCTCCTTCTTTGTTGGCGAGAAAACAGGTCTTGCGGGCAAGACCCAGGTTCAGGGATTGGGGCCAACAAAGGAGTCCACTGTAGTCTAGAACCACGCCGACATTTTCACCCTACTCTGAAGAGCAGAGAGTCTCACCCGAGGCGTGCCGCGACCACATGCAGAAAGGGAACAAATCAGTAGTGGCGGATGGATCCACAACTTGAGATTAACATAGAATCATTTGCATAAATAACGTCATACATATAAGAGCGTCTCAGAGCATAGTGCAAATACTAAGCAAATAAAATTTTAAGGTACCACAGGCATCATGCATGCATGTAACTCATATAACAAGATAACAACCTGCAAGTATATTAATAACCTTCAGCTGGATCCACAGTTACATCGCTCAATAGGAAGAGCTTACAATTCTGTTACAGACGTCCCACGGGACAAAGAGAGATAGAGGATATGGCCATGATAGGTCAATAGAAGCCTAGGAACTACAAGGATATCATGCTCAGGACAGAGCTCTTCCACCGTGTCTGCTCGATCCTCTTCGATCCCTCTGCATCTGTGCACTCTTTTCCTTTTCGGCCGGGTGACGGGCTATTTATTCACCCGCCATCGCAACTGCCAGTTCCTCTTGCGTTCTTCTTCATCTGCATTCGGCTTCTTTCTGTTGCCTATGAGTTCCGCTATCTGTTCTCTATCATATCGTCTCTTCGTCTGCACTTATCTTCGTCAGCTTCATCAGCTATCTCCTGTTCTTCCGCAACCTTGGCGGCTCTGCTACCCACCGTTGTTGTGGCTGCCATGTGTCGATCCACAACCCAAAATATGTTCTTTATTCAAAATTCAAAACAAGGGCCCCAACAGGCCCCGACCACAGTTTCTTAACTTGTCTTGAGTCAATCACAAATCACTATCTCCACTTCCATCGCTCCACCGGACCCCATGCCCTATTCCTGTTGTGCACCTTCATTCTGCTGCCCAAACAAGGGCCCCAACTCCGGGACCTTGCTCAATGCTGAAGCCTTAAGCTCATTGAAGGTTGTCACAACTTGCTACCACCCCTGTAATAATGCGTCCGTCTCTGTGGCGATCTTAGTGACATCTTCCTCCCCGACGGTCGTCGGTACAACTCTGAATACCATGCTGATTTGGGTTCCGACCTCGGCGACTAACTGCTACATTGTCCGGGCGCTGATTTGGAGGGGCTGGCGAAGCTCTCGAATGACATGTTTGGCCAGTGCCGAGCTGGCCTCTGTCTGTTGGATCTAGATCTCCAGAGCATCTGCTTGGGTGTATAGCTGGTCCAACTGTGAGGGGTCTATGGCGTCCTGAATCTCTTTTGAAAGTTGTTGCAGCTGCATTGAAATGGGCTGAGTCTTTACTGTAAGGGCCGTCGAGCATTCCTGGAGACCTTTCAGGAGGTCATAAGCATCTCACGCTGCAGAAGTGAGAGCTTCCTGCATCTGGGTGACCTGGCCCTGTTTCTCTATAATCTGTGTTGTGTAGACTGCCGCTGCATCGGGCAGCGCTGGCTGTGCTGCTAACGCTACCTGGAGCTCTGCATTTTCCTTGTGGAGGTCAGTGAACGCTACCCTGAGGTGGATTTCCCACTATAATATATCCGTTTCTGGCACATCTGCAGGCATCCGAGTGTAGTGAGCCATTACTGCCGGCCACAACCCCGTGAACACCCTGGCCACTTCATTCATCTGGTCCTGGAGCTGCCCATGTGCTGTTGTGAGCTGCTCGCGCTGTTCAGTAAGCGCGATGATCTACTGCTGCTGTTGCTCACACATCTGTTGCAGCTCAGAGTGGAGCCTTTCCGCCTGCTGGGCTGCTCTCTAAATGAAGTGGTACAGCTGAGTCATGCCCCACATCTCCATGTTCTCGGCCCCCGAAGTACCTTGATCCGGCCGCCACTCCTGCAGTGGTTTTCCACTGGCAACCGATCTGGTGGAGTGTTCTTGAGGGGACTGCGACGGATTCGTATGGGGTGCGGAGTCCGCCATATTCAGGTCTGGCCGCTCCTTCTAATATGTTTGGACATTATGTGGAAATGGAGTAGGCTCAGGCTATGTCCCAGCCGTGTCTGCAACGATTTGTGCCATCTGTGTAATTAAATCAGAAAAAGTGACCTGGGGGTCCCCAGCAGGGTTGACCGGTGGTATTACTATTGTACTTGAGTCAACCTCGGTCTCGTGGTCCCCATTGATTAGATCCTGGATTACTGGGTCTGACACGGTGGCAGATGAGTTGGATGGTGCGAATGAAGTGGTAGGTGAAGGTGGGTCGGTACGGGGTGGTGAAAGACGGATGTTTATGAAGTCGGAGGGGTCAATGGGAGGTTGAGGTGGAATCCCGCCTATTTCCCCTGTCTCGATGAGTGGTTCTTCCTGTATGGGTACCCCTAGGCTTAATGGCCAGGGTGGATCCTCCTTAGTGAGGTCCACCACCGGACTTGACTCTATGGTTCGGGCCCTCTTGGCCTTGGGAGCCTCGAGGGGGTTTGCGGACTTACTCTTTTCCCCCATCGGGGTAGTCATTGGACTCGGTGAAGTAAATAAAACATTAGGAATGAGGGAGGTGATGGAGGTTGTGCGGAGAAGTGGGTTGGACCGAGAAAGATGAAATTTAGAAAAAACAGGGCAAGGAGTGGCACCGCTTGAGACAACGCGAACCACTTCATTGAGGCTGCGTCCCTTAGTGTTTAATTGGCGAATGAGTGGAAAGAGCTGCATGTTGGAGACCCTTTGTGCCGTCTCTTCTTCCGATTTTCCAGGCAGTTGATGTGGTAGCATTTTTTCAAAATTGTATGTGGGTACCCTGCTTCGGACTTCCATCGAGACCCCCAGCCATGAACAAACTTCATTGTGGAAGGTTGCGTCGTCGAGTTGGAACTACAGCGGTCGCATCTGAAATGTCTCTTCCGACACGCAAGTAGGTCGGAGGAAGGTGTGCTTGTGGCTAACCCCGAACCATACTTGCTCGCTGTATCCGTCTAGCAGATTCCTGGGAATCCTCTGCTGGCCTGTCACCACATCAGTCATTAAAACATACCAACTCCAGAAGGCCTCTGCATTGACCTCTTTGGTGCTGGGATCCCCTAACACCTTCCATGGGACAAATTTCATTGCCAGAGGCTGAGCCTCCACTATTTCTGTCGGCAGCCTAACGAGGGGAGCATGCCACTTCCACATGGCCAATGCGACTATCAAAAATCCATAAATGAAGCTCGTGGCCCTCTTGTAATTATCCTCACATACGTCGAACAGCTCCTTCAGTAGGAAGGAGCACCAGTTCAATTTAGCCCCCTGGATGCAGTGCTCCACAATGGAAATGGTATCCAAGGTACATTCCCCTTTCGTGTAGTGCCTCATTGTCTTACTGGCAATGAGGTAACACACGAACCTGACTTTAGGCTTGTTGATGAGTTCCATTTTCGCTCCCTTTCCTCCCCGCTGGGTGCGATATTTTACATAATAATCTGTGTCTCCCGACTTCTTTGCTCTTTTGGAGGTGGTCTGGCATGCGAAGGATACATCCGGGCCGTCCTATGAGAGCCCTATGAGCTGGTGAATATCCTCGGCATGGATTGGAATTTCTTTGCCCAACCACAAGGACCCGTTTTGAATTCGACTGAGCAAGAACTTGGTACATTGCATGGCTTCTCCTGTCATCCCGAATACTGGCAGATTCCTCAAATGCAAAATGGAGGACTGCTGGATGCCTTGGAACTATGGAAAAATCATTTTTGTTGCATGCTTTGCTTCTGTGGTATAGCTTTCCATATACAACTGGCATTTAAGCGCTGGGAACTCGAAAGATTCTGTGAGATCTGCATCTATGAGGGCAGCACTGTCATACTTCCCGACAAGGGACTCCGTTTTATGAATCTGACTATCGAGCTGCGGTTCTACTACCGCTGGATTGGCTCTTGTCATCTTTGCGCGGCGTTGATATACTTTCAAAATCGTTCTCGGCCCCTTCTCTTGGCTTTGTGCTTCAGGACACCTTTGTTGCTCTGGTTCTGCTCCAATTTCATTTGCGTCTTCAGAAATTTCTAATTCTAACTCAGATGTCTCTAGAATTCTCATGCTTTTCTTCATGCAGGCTATGTAATTAACCGGCGCGAGTGAGGTTGATGAGACCCCATAACGAATTAATTCCTACTAGCATCCTCCACGGCGATAATCGTGCGATCAGTCGCCTGCTGAGGTGTGTTCTGACATCTGCTGACGGTGGTATGGGGAAATGGGCGGACGCGACGGCAAAATGATTACTGCAAGGTTACTTCTAATTATGGAAAAATGATTACTACAAGGTTACTTCTAATTATGGCAATTTATGTTGCAAATCTAATTGAAATGATAGGGACTGACACTTGACACGTTTGCTTATCCTACGGAAATGACACGCTGGACACGCCCCTCCCTGACCACAATCGGTTGAGGTGCAGTCCTTGCAACCTAGCGGTTATTGACAACATATGCATGGACAACGAACACTACCTACGCTCATCCCAGTTGCGGGAGAGTTATTCAACTACGCTACTATATGGGCTTCTCTCGGGTGTGAGAGTTATTAACGGAAAGCGAAAGAAACTTAGTCATGGTAGGGCTTCAGGCGTGCGCCATTCACCCACCCAGGTAAAATAGTACCGTCTAGTTGAGCCAACCGAACGGCTCTGGAATCCTTAATCTCGACGACGAAGTAGGGTCCCAACCAGTGCATCTGCAATTTTCCCAAAAAGTTTTGAAACCTGCTATCGTATAGGAGAACCTTACCTCCAACCTGGAACATTTTTCTCTTGATGTGGTGATCATGCCACGCCTTCTGCCAGTCCTTCTGAGCCTTTTGATGAAACTCGGCAAGGAACCTGACCTCATCAAGTTCTTGTAATTCGTGTAGGCCCTCTTGTAGTGATTCCTCCTCTGAGAACTTTAGGGATGTGGCGATCAGAAGACTCGGTATGGTGAACTTGGCAGGAATCACAGCTTCACGGCCATACACCATTTGGAACGGTGTTTGATTGGTCAAATGCTTCACCATTGTTCTGTAGGCTCATAGTGCGGCTGGCAACCGTTCATCCCAATCATCCCGCTTGGCATTGCAGATCTTTGTCAAACCCTGTTCGAGGATTTTGTTGAATGCTTCAACAGTGCCATTGGCCTGCGGGTGGTACAGATTACTTTTGTGATGTTGGTCCAGCAGTGATTTGATCGTTTCATTAATGAAGTGCGTACCTTGATCACTGGTTAAGCTCCGTGGGTGGCCAAACCTGCTGATGATGTGTTCAAAGATGAACCTAGCTGCCGTATCTGCCGTACAGTCCCGTACCGCCGCTACCTCGGCCTACCTGGTGAGGTAGTCTGTGGCGGTAATGATGTACCAGGCCTTGGAATGCCTAGCTACTGGGGCTATGGGGCCGACGAAGTCGACAACCCATTTCTCAAATGGCCGCAACACGTTCACTGAGTGTAGTGGTAGCTCGTCTCTGTGAGAGGGCCTCCCCATTCTCTGACAAACATCGCATTTCTTGACAAATAATTTACTATCTGCATGGACCATTGGCCACCATAGTCCAGCTTGTAGCACTTTGTTAGCGGTGGGTTTCGCCCTCACGTGTCCTCCCGCAATGCTGCTATGGCACTCCCACAGCACCGCTTCACATTCATGGTCGAGGACACATCGTCGCAAAATCTCATCAAGGCCCAATTTATACAACTGCCCCGAAATCATTTGATATTCAGTAGCGCAGACAACCAGGTGTCGTTTCTGGATCGGAGTGTAGTGCTGAGGGCACTGCCCCGTGGTTAGGTAAGTTGCGATGTCGGCCAAGTAATCTGGTATGGCTTCTACCCGGAAAAGATCAGTGTCAAGGAGCTGATCATCGAGAGAGCCCTCATTCTCCCTCGTCTCCAACCTGGATAAGTGATCGGGCCCGACGTTCAACCTGCCAGGCTTGAAAATCACTTCGAAGGTGAATTCTTGAAAGAGTAGAAGCCATCGGCATATCCCTCCTTCCAAAACGGGCTTATTGACTAGGTACTTCAATGCGGAGTGATCAATAAAGAACTTAAAATTACCTCCTAGGAGATAGTGGCGGAAGTTCTGGAGCAAGTACACCATTGCGAGGGCCTCCCTCTTTGTGGTGGTGTAATTCCACTCCGCATTGGACAGTTTGCAGCTGGCAAAGTAGACTGAGTGGTCAACTGTCGTCTCTCCGGGTTGCACCAAGACAACCCCTAACGCAATACTGGAAGCATCGATATGCACATGGAACTTCTTATCATAATCTGGATGGACCAGAATGGGCATCGTTGCCAGCTTCTCCTTTAGAGTGTCAAGGGCCAACTTGAAGTCATCCGTCCACTAGAACACCTCTAACTTCCATAGTAACTTTTCCAAAGGAGAAGTGATCTTCACATAGTTCCTGATGAACCCTTTGTAATAACCCGTGTGACCTAGCAGTGACCTCAACTGCTTTACCTTTTCTGGGGCCTCCATGTGGACGATCACTGCTACCTTGGTGGGGTCGACGCAGACCCCTTGCCTGCACACCACATGTCCTAGGAGCATTCCGAAGGGAACCGCAAAGATGCATTTCTTCAGGTTTAAGGAAATTTGCAATTGTCGACACCGATCAAACATGATGCGTAGCAGGGTGGCGTGGTCTTTCAAAAAACTGTAGATGGTCCAATCGTCCATGTAGAATTCCAGGAACTTATGAATGTATTCCTAGAAAGCAACTATGACAATCCTGGAAAACACAGCGGGGGCGTTCTTCAACCCGAACGACATCACATGATATGCAAAAGACCCCCACTCAGTGGTGAACGTCATTTTTATTTTGTCCTCTTCTGCAATGCGCACCTGATGGTAGCTTGAGAATCCATCAGTGAAGGAGTAGGCCTCATTTCCCACAACATTGTCCAATACTTCATCGCTGAATGGGG
Organism: Pinus albicaulis; assembly: GCA_034641835.2. Lineage (NCBI taxonomy): Eukaryota > Viridiplantae > Streptophyta > Pinopsida > Pinales > Pinaceae > Pinus > Pinus albicaulis. The sequence continues at coordinate 557,426,588 of CM076574.1, forward strand.
TGGGAAATGGGTCATGGATGCAGGCATTGTTCAAACTCCAGTAATCCACACAGACGTGGATTTCTGACTTGTCCTTCTTATTCTAAATGATGATGGGACTCACTCACTCTACTTCTTCCACAGGGAATATTAGACCTGCCGTCAACATTTTATCCATCTCCATCTTGACTTTTTCCTTGATCCGCAGGTTCAACCGGTAAGGCCGATACTTCACGGGCCTAGCATCCGGTTTTAGTACAATTCGCATTTCTCCAAGGTCCCCTTTGATGCCCTTCAAATCTGCAACCGATGAAGGGAATAGGTCTTTGTATTCCTGGAGGAGGCCGAAAATTTCCCTTGTCATCTCCTCATTCCAGTAGTCCCCAACTGTAGCCAGTTTGGGTTTTTCCTTCGTGCTGATGTTTAGCTTCATTGTCTTCAGCGGAAGTAGATGGACTCCTTTAGTGGTAGGCTCCTCTTTGATGTTCTGCTCGCCTTCCATCTCTTCAAAGTATAGGTGCCTCAGATCCTCCAAAATTTCATCATCTGGCTCGCTATCGATCCGTTGTCAAGCCAACTCACGTCTGCCATCAGGATTCCGTACTAATGGCCTCCCATCGGTGCCCAGATCGCGGAAAAATAGTACCCCTTTTATGGCCTGTAATGCTTGGGACACCAGCTTTATCTTCCCTTCGAATGAAAAGCACTGAACAAATTTGTTCGTGACCTCCCGCCAAGAACTGGTCCCTCTTTTTCTTTCTTCTTATAATTACCAGGCATGTGGGATGGTATCCAGGGAGTGGACAAACCGATGTACCCATAGCTCCTCTGGGTACCCTACGCTTTGCCACTGCTCTTGATAGGTTTTCAGGTGGTCTCTCAGATCAGAAGTTCCTTGGTACCTTTGCTTGCTTCGAGTCCTTCGTCTTCCTTGAACCGTGCCCTCAAAGCCTCCGCTACACAACTCCACCGAGACATGGAGTTGCGATGATTTTTCCACCACCTGGCTGATTTGGACTGGAGTGCTACGTCTAGAAATGGTATCCTGTTCTCCTCTGGTACCTTGTCTTCCACCTTGGCAATGAAGGTATTTACTGCGTGCCTGTTGGACAAGGTGGGGTACTCCCTTATCTCTGCTCCAATCCAATGGACTCTGGAAATGTTGGCACATCTCCTCGTGCTGGTCTCATAACCACCTTGCTGCCAGTCCTCCCAGGCTAATTCCGATCCTAGCTCTGAGCTCTGGACACTGCGCCAGCTTACGGAGCCAGTTGCTATCGGATTGATATAATCCTCTCGCTTCCCTGCTGTCATCTGATAGAGGTTGTCCAACATCTGAGCATCCTCCCTATTATCCACAGTTTCTGTATATCACGGACCTTGATACAAATCGAGAGGCTAAGTGACTCGGACCTCTTCATCTTCAAATATCGTCAGCTCCTTTTTGAGGTCGATGATGGCGTAGTTCTCAAAAGCCCAGTTGATTCCTAGCAATGCAGGGTAGGGATCCTTGTCTCCCATAATATCAATGACCTCAAAGTCCATGTAAGTCTTTACCCCTGCGATGTCGACCTCGACATATTCGAGTCGGCCGATCGACACAATACAATACTGGTTCACCATCCTCAGCTGGATTGGCGAGTAAGTCAGTCATGGCTTCCCAAGAGCATCCCATGTCTTCCTAGGCAGGATATTGACGTCGGATCCCAAGTCAAGCATGGTGTCTCTGATCTGAAATCTCGCAAATTGTGTGTTGAGCTGGAACTATTTTTCCATTCTTCATTTGTTCCACTTGACCCGCTGTACATACTGGGGTGTTGTGTTCAAGGATTCCCTTAGCCCTGTGTTCCCCTACAATACGTCCTCCAGGGTATGCTTGAGTTGTTCTTGCATTGAAGCATTGTCAACAATTTTGAGGAATAGGTGGAGCTATTCCTCAATCAGAGCCCCCATAGCGCTCTATTCTCCGGTATCGGTCTTCATGGGTACCTGAATACCTTTGTCTCCCCCCAGCTGGGCAAATGTCTCCACCGCCTCCTGGAAATATTTCTTCTGTGCTTCCGGCCTGATTAGTTGTTTCGGGGAGGCGGGCCTGATCATATGTATCGAATCCTTTTCGCGAGCGTCCTCCCCCGTTTTCTTTCCTCCTCACATCATGATGGCTACGTTCTGCATGGCCAAAGTTGCTGTCCCTCGAGGTTCTGTGTTTACCAGATTTTTGCCCCTCTACCTTGCTCGTTCCTCCCACTTCTTGATAAGTTCAGGGCAGTCCTCTATCACGTGGGTGTTCACGCAGCACTGGGAACACCACGGTCTTCTGGGTAGGGGGCATTCACGGGCCACGTGACCCTCCTAATCACAGTTGTAGCATTTCAGCGGACCCTGTCCCCTTATGCGGCCTCCGCGCATACCACCTCCTCTGCCTCTGGAAGCCTCATTCACCCTGTAGGAGGGCCAGTCCAATCGATCTGCCAGTGTGTCGAGAGCTCTTAAATGTTCGGTGTTGTGACTTGTGGAAGCAAAAAATTCACAGTACACGTTGTTCGGAACATTGGAGTACTTTTGCAAAATCGGACATGTCCGAGGCTGATGACCCATCGTTCGGAAAATTTCGCAATACTCTGTTGCGGCTTGGTTTGGTTGAGGTGGGAACCCTACATAAGGTTGTTGCGGTGGATAGACCCCTTGCGGGTTTATCGGTGCGCCACCCCTAATAGGTGGAGTCCCCTGCATTGCCGCGACCAAGGGCCCCACTCCCGGGCTACGCAACCAAGGACACTCAGTTGCCACGTGCCCTTCGACCAGGCAGTGTGTGCACCAGACATTTGGCCTGGTTGGTCTTATAGGTTACATCTCCTTAAGTTTTTCCGTCAGATTGGAAATCTGATGTTGCAGTCCCAGTAGGGAAGGATCTTGCGGGGCCAGCCCTCCCCTATATTCCTGAGGGTAGCTCGACATTGCCTCTATCTTCATAGCCTGTTCCAAAGCATCCTGCAAGTTGTCGATCTTTTTCTAGGTGAGGGGGGTTTGCATCAAGGGAAGCAGAGCCTTGATGAACCAATCCCTCTGATGGTTTGGGTCGATCGGGTAGCTGAGTTTCCCAATCACATCTTTGAACCTGCGCATCAGCTCCCACACAGTCTCTCCTTCTCTCTGCTTAATCTCCCATAATTTGGACAGACCTTGCTAGTCTGTTTGGGGAAGCTTAAATTCTCGGACAAAATCCTGCTTGACATCTGCAATTGCTGGATTCGGGTAGGCCTCTGACCACTTTATGAACCAGTGCAATGCCCTTTCTCTCAGTGTGGTTTGGAATTCTATTAGCTTTCCTGCATCTGGCGTCTACCGAGCCCTCCATACGGCTTCACAGAGGTACCAGTGTTGTTCCACATCGTCGTTACCCTGCCCAGAAAATTCTGGGTACCGGGTGAATGACCCCTCCATATTCACTTACAGAGGTGTGACTAGAATAAACCCTCCGGGTCCTGGTTGTGTAATTATACCACTAGGAATTGCGATACTACTAGTAATGTTGCTATTAGCATGCGTCGCTGCTGACAATAGATAGTTATGCAATCGACTCAACTCTTGTAACTTAACGAAAATATCACTTAAAGGTTTATAGAGTACCAAGGGAAGGTAGTGATCCTTGCCATTAAAACTTTGGGAAGTAGGAATACCTGGAGATATGGATGTCATCCGTTCTTGGAATAACCACTGCATTGCGACGTACCACTCGCCATCAGAACCTTCTTCGGGCCGCACACCTGCATATTCTTCATCAGACATCATCTCCCTCTTCCTTCAGGCTGGGCTCCCATGCACCCGCCACACTCCCACAATGATCCCTTCCATCTCCTAGGGACCCACATCGCCTTCCATATTCACTATCCTCTGAGGCACCTCCTCTTGATCCTTCCTATTACTCCCTCATCATTTCAACTCCCGCATCACCCTTTCTCACCACCTGTCGACGATCTGCGCCCTTCGATGTGCACGTCGCTCCCTCAACCTCCTTGCGGTCTCAGCATCCATTCCCCCACTCCCCCGCTTCACATTTCACGTAGCATTGGTCCCTCAGGCCCTTCCCCCAAAACTGGAGGTTTACGCTTCCATGCTTGATTTCTGGAATTCCATCAGCCCTTTGTCCACCATCAGGGCCTTAATCCACAATGGAATTTCCTTAAGCAGCCTCCCTCTTAGCTCGGATCGGAAGATAGCCTCAGCTCTAGAGAAGGACTGGTAGCATTCTGCAGCAAACTCCACAATGTACCCGTCCAAGGTAGACTCTACCCAAAAATCTACAGCGCGGGTCAACTCATAATCCACCTAATGCAGGGCCACCAGATCTCCATGCACCCACTTGTGGTTTATCTTCCGCGATTTATCCCTAGTCACCTTGGTCTGCAACCTCTGCAACCAATTATAGAGGTCACTAGGGAATTTTCCCCACAGGATCTCGTAGGTATCACTGGCGGAATCTGAGAAAAGGACTAGATCCTTGAGCACCTTCTCCTTTTGATGTGTTAGCTCTTCTTGCTGAGCTATAAACTGGTCCAGGTGGTTATCCCACCATCTCCGTATTTCCCCTTCGAAGATCCTTGATACCATGTGTTGTCGACAATTGTTGTCTCCCTTAGAGATAGTCTAGAGTTTCCATAGACCAGTGCCTAGGACATCTTAGCATAGCAAGGAGCACATAATATAACTTGGGTGTCAATCCAAAAGCTCTCCTGCTATCTCTTATAAAACAAGGAAATTGATTTAAATGGGACCAGGACTTACAGAAACTGCCACGGGGAAAGTAATGTTGTAGAGACAAGATGCAAAACTCTAACACAAAAGCATCAGACAGTTAATAGACAATTTACTGTAAAGAGGGCCGATTCAAATAATATGCCATAGAAATCAAGTATTAGAAGGTGTATGTAGTGAAAGAAATATAATAAGATATTAGTTAACTTTGGTCTGATACCCAGATACACAACAGAACCATGTATGGGCTTATCAATCTAAGAATCCATACATGACAATGGCGTTTTAAAAGCACCCCCCCAAAGCAACTAATATAGCAGAAAGATGGATGAAATGAACATGAAACAATATATCATGCCTGAGCCATATTTAAAGTGCTTGACTGATCCAAGTATGGGCATCAACTAGGATGAATCCTTACCTAAAATCAGTGAGCCACTCGAATTCCAGTACATGATACAAGAAGGTACATGAAATGAAATGTTGTATTAATCACATAAGAGAAGATTACATACTGTGAAATAACAAAGACCAGAATCCTCATTACAGATAGAACTCCTCCTCACTAAGACCCTATGGTCTCTGATCCTTCATACAGAAGCTTTACAAAATGTATACAAACGTGCCTTTCACTGCACAATTTTCTGATACAAGTCTAGAACCCTTACAATTTTTTTTTTCTGGGTTTTTATAGAAGAATGAGAAGAGAAACCAATAAAAGAGGTAGGTGAAAACAATTAATTGTTTCATTACAACAAAATGGCAAAAAAATTTCGCGCCCATATTATTTGACGGCCATGAAATATTACATGTACTCTGCGGCCAGCTCCATTAAGTAAATGCACTGAGTAGAAGATCTCTTTAGAGGTAAGGTGTAAAGAATAAAATATATAACACTCTGTACTTTCCTGAGAGAAAGATCTGTTGAAGTGAGACCTGGAGGATAAGATTTTTATGTACTCGTACTCTCTGTCTTCTGAATGCCGAATTGGAATTTAAATTCTTCAATGCCAGATACTGCATTCCTTGGATCTTTCGTTGATATTCTTTGCCACGACAATTAATACCTCCATCTGTAAAATCTACCCTCTGGATTACTCTGGAGGGTTTGATAGCTTTCGATCTCTGCTCTTTAAATGGCAGTCATATCTCTACAACTACCCGGTATCTTCTTCAATAATTCTCCTTCTGCAAGCTGGTCGTTGGATGCGTCTTCGATTTTTGTAATGGAGGCAGAGATTAATGACGATCTCTCGTCACTGCAACCTGCAAAACCGACAAAAATGTTAAAGAAAACCAAATGCAAGGGTGGTGGAGGCGGTCGTGACTACGGGTGTAGACTGGGAGAAATAATGAAATATACAGTGGAACAGGGGTAAACAGGCGAGATAGAGATTTCCCATGTAAAACACTAACGTTCGACATATGGATGGAATGTATAAAAGGTGGAGGGGAAATGGAAAAGACACGTGGGATGATGACAGGGATGTACGAAAGACCAAGCGGAAAGGGGTGACGTGGAGGTGGAATCGGGCGGTCAGCGGGCGTGTGAACGATTCTGGGCCATACGATCGTATGATGAGATGGACGGTCCAAAAAGCGTTGGAGAGCAGTGAAGTGGCAGGCCCGAGACACTGTACACAGGGCTAAACACTCACACAACTTCGCAGCGTGGCGACCGTTGGATGATGCCACACAGATCGAACGGCGCTCGTTGATTTCGCTGCACATCATTGCTCGGAAGTTAACGCACGAAATGGAGCGGTTTTGGAATAGTGGCCTGGGACACGCAGCGATTAGCATATGGAATCGCTGGCCGAAGGAGGAATACCGCCTGCCCATCAATGGTGGTGCGAAATAAACTGGCCGGTTTTGGCACCGATGTACGCGGGCGCGGGGACCACCATGGAAAACTGTTTGCAGACCGTTGATTTACTTTTGATCGGATGGCTAGGGGTGTGCCCGATAGCCTCTCATGCTAAGCGCTTGTCAGTCTGGCACTTGGTCTAGCACCCGAGTCGTATGGCAAATAAAATAAAGGGGGCTGAAACTGAAGGGGCTAGGCCCGATATATCTCTAAATATGGGTTTTTGGCCATTCTGAATACGGTTTTAGGGATGAAAGGTGGCAACGGTAGGAAAGAGACGAAGTTCTTAGGCCACGTAAGAGGATTCAAAAGGATTCAACTGGGACTTCTGGCCAAAAATTTGAATGGAGGGGCTGATATGGCCAACATCGACTCCATCTGGGGACGACACGTTCATCCCTGGACGTGTCGAGAACCTGCAAACCACCTGATTATCATTTATGTAAACTCTGTTCCTCAGCCCCTCTGCACTTTACTTCATAGTTCATCAGCACGTCCTCCTGGATCAAATCAAAACCAAACCAAAACTTATATACAATATGGTACATCAGGCTTACTCTGCCTGAATCAGAATTGGAAGTAGGGCTTCAAAAATTGGCCGTTTATAGGGGCATCCAACACGTCACCCTGTAAATTCTCCAATATAAACGTGTTATTGCCTCCCTATTCCACAATTTTAAATGGGCCGAACCAAAGTGGGTCAAACTTTCCATGTTTTCCTTTTTCAGCTCTTCGGACATCCCACCTAAGCACCAGATCACCAACCTGCAGCTTCCTGTCTTTTGCATGCTAATCAAACATGTGTTTCATTTTCTCCTGATACTCAATTAGCCTTTGAATCACTTGATTCTGTGTTTCTTCTAATTCCACTAGTTGGTTTATCCTTCTGATCATTTCATCAGGTTCCTCCTGACTATCTTGCATGAAACGTGCCACTAGTAAGGCCAGCTACACAGGAAACACTACTGCTCGTCCATATACCAACTCATATGGAGATTTCCCAGTTGCTCGCTTATAAGTGATTCTATTGGCCCATAGAGCAAATTTCAATTGGGAATCCCAATTCTTCTGATTTTCATTTATAGTCTTTTTCAAGGCCCTCACTAGAGTTTTGTTGGAGGATTCTGCCAAGCCATTTCCCTGCGGATAGTAAGTTGTGGAGTGCTTAAGTGCAATGTTGTACTATTGACAGAAATTCACAAATTTTGCAGATTTGAAGGCCTGTGCATTATCAGTCACTATTCTAGCAGGACAACCAAACCTGGATATGATGTTCTCTTCCATGAACTTTATGATGACAGTGTCAGTAGCATTCCTTGCAGGTATGGATTCCACCCATTTTTTAAAGTATTCTGTGGCTGTTAATATCCATTTATGTTGTCCACTTGATGGGGGATGTATTTCCCCAATAAAATCTATTCCCCATTGTTGAAATGGCTCATTCACATGAACTGGAATCAGGGGCAGAGCTGCTAACTTTTGTTTCTCAGCAAATTTCTGACACTTATCACATGCTCTGACCCAAGTAAAAACATCTCCAAATAATTTTGGCCAGTAGAAACCAGCCTTTAGGATTTTATGAGCTGTAGCCCTCCAGCTATAGTGTCGTCCACAAATTCCCTCTTGGAATTCTATCATGATACTCTCTACTTCATCCTCTATAAGGCATAAGAGTAAAATTCCTGAGGGGTCCCTCCAATACAGCTGACCATTAGCCACTATATACTTTTGGGATTTTAATCTCAAAGCCCTGTATTTTTCTTTATCACAACTGGGAGGACAGCTGAGTGTCAAAATATATTCCACTATTTCTTTGTACCAAGGACTGGTGAGAAATTTCATGTGTACTTTCTGAGTAGCCATCTCCAACCCTTGCTGCTCTTTTTCATTCTCAGACTCTTCATTTGCTATCATAGATAAATTTATGCCTAGAGCCTGATAGTTTGATTTTGATAAGATCCTTGCTAGCCCCTGTCCTTTTATCAGCTTGGTTGGACGGATGTCTAGATCATACTCCTGTATTTTTGCAATCCATCTCCCTCTTTTCCCTTCACTATCTCCCTGAATCAGAATGTCCTTAACAGCTGCAGTAGGGACATATGCAGTAATGTGAGACTGCAAAATGTACATGCAAAAAGCTTTGAGGGATTTTACTAGGGCATATGCATGTTTCTCTAGTATGTTATCTTTCAATTCTGCATCATGAAGAACTTGGCTGAAAAAGGAAATAGGCTGCTCAGTCCATCTTCATTTTTTTGTAACAAAACTCCAGTTATTGTATGAGGTGATGCAAAGGAAAATATCATGAATGGCTTGGTATAATCAGGCCCAGCTAGCACAGGAGCTTCAACAAATGCCTGTTTTATCCTAGTGAATGCCTCTCTAGATTCCTGAGACCATTTTACTTCATTGTTCTTTTTTAGCATATCTGTTATATGCCTAACTATCTCAGCATAGTTAGGGATGAACCTTCTCAGAAAATTTATTTGTCCCAAAAATACTTTCACTTCTTTTTTGTTTCTAGGAAGAGGAATGCCATTTATAACCTCTACTCTTTTGGGATCTATCCTTACACCATCTTTAGTTACAATATGCCCCAAAAGTTTGCCTTCCTCTAATGCAAATAGAGACTTTTGTGGATTAAGAGAAAGGCCATACCTTCTGCATTTTTCAAAATTTCTTCGTAAATGCTCAATGTGCTTGTTACACAGTAATTTGTCACCGTCCCTACCATTCCCCATCCCGCACAATGGAGGACCCATTATGTGACCTGTGAACACTGTCATGCCTTGAAAACATCATCAATGCATCCCTCTGAGTATGAACTTCATTTCCCCTTGAGACATCTCCTTGCAAAATCCATGAAAAACAGCTCTTTTTGCATTGGCGCGGGTAGGCAGTTCACTGCTCGCGCCAATCAGGGAAATCCTGTAAAGAGGTCGCGCCACTTGGCGCTCTGTCATAGAGCAGCAATCGCGCCACCCATTTTAGGGACTGTTTTTTAAATATGGATGGCGGAAGTTGAGTTCAAACAAACTCATAACCATTGCCTATCTTGAGTTGGGAGGTTTGGCTACGGGAGTTCTATGGAAGGGAAGTAGTTTTTCCACCTTCTATGGAACCTTCCTTGTTGATAGGGCCAATCCCATAATAATAGGGATCCCAACTCCCTCCTTCCCCATCTATAAAAGCTTGCTCAGATCCATGGCAAGCTAGTCTTGAAGTGCTGAAGCTTTACATCTCCCTATTCCCAAGTGCCTTTGTGCTGTAAAGAATCTCTTCTTTCCCTTAAGGCCCATTCAAGCGAGGAGACCATTGTTACGAGACTCTGGAGAGGTTTCCCTTTCCTTGGCGAGCTTTGCGAGACGTGGACGACCGGAGACCCGTTCGAAGGAAGCTGCGACGTCAGAAATTGGTTGTAACTTCTATTCGTTTATCATTTTAATAGATGACTATGATTATGGTTCCACTCCTTTTTCCATCATGTTAATGCGAGTAATATCTTTTCTGACCGATGTTTAGTTACGTATGCTAGTTCCTATGCATGTATCTGTTCGTTTCTTCTGTGTGCAGGTGTTCATCCACGGAGATCGTGGAAGGATTGTGATCTGCCAGGGCTGAAGGACGGGGACATCTTCTTCTTCAGATCTAGCGTTGGAATTCGGGTAGGCTCTTATCCCAAGTCTTTCATTCGTAACTAGGAGCTTGCGTCATAGCATTGTTTGTTTGTTGCTAGACCCCTGCTGGGCTAGTAGGGATCGCCTCTGTCCGCAGAGGGGATTTACCTCATCAACAAATTGGCGACTCCGCTGGGGATCGTCCGGTTTTCCTTGTCCCATTTATGATTGGTTCGCTTTGATTGTTTCTCCTTGCTTGATGAACCTTCTGGGTTGGATTCTTCCATTATTTTAGCCTCTTGGTTTGCTTAGCTTGTATTGGTCTACTTTTAGAATAGCTTGTTTTTTAATTTTTATTGAAGAACTCGACTGGCGCGGGTTTTAAACTGACAGTCGCGCCACTTGGCGCATGTTGCATTTGTCTGTGTCGCGCCAATCGGCCTCTGGCGCTAGTTTCAAGGCCACAGTCGCGCCACCCCTGTGACTTTTTTGAGTTTCTTCATTTTTTGGCTTTCTCAGCTTGACCAGTACTTTTCTTCTTGATTTCCTGATTGTCTGAGTGTGTTGGAGTCTTGTTTGACTGGAATTCACCGCTATCCCTTGGTTGTTTGCCTCTGTCTATCGATTTCACGATTTGAGCCCTAGGGCATCTAGTGGCATAGTGAATCGAGCCCTCCTTGGGAGTTTTGGTATCTTGATTGTCCTGTCAAATTGTTGATTGATTCTCCACGCTCTCTTAACAGTCTTTGATCATTTTGCTGCGTCTTTTGAGTGATTGTTCATTCCTTCATTCAGAATTCGTTTGCCTTGGCTTTGGACCTAGATCACACGGTCCATTGGGAGTTTTCGAGTCTTTCTTTGCTTTGAGGGACTTTGGGTCGATTTAGAGATTTGGTTGCTTGCTTCGTTGAGTGAATGTTGTTTGCTTCGCTCTCTCAGATATCATTTCTCAAATTGTCCCTTTTGTTTTCAGTGCACATTAGCCATTAAACATTGAAAATCAAAAAAAAAAAATATATAATCTCTTTTGCTTTTGTTGAATTAGTGCAAATTGTGATCTTTTCCATATTGCTAGTGATTAGTGTTTGAATGAAAAGTTTGCAATTGCATTAGTTGCATTAGAGACATTCTTGTTTGTTTTCCGTTCATTTCGTTTGCATAAAAGCTCTCAACTCTCATTTAACTAGTTTTCATCGAACGAAATGTTGCACCGTGGCATATAGCTTGCATTTAGGAGACACTACATACGATAGGGCCTAGAAATTGAAACTTAATTGAAGATCAACTGTAAAATTTATTCAATTAACCTAAGGCAGCATTGGAACTTAACGAAACATATTTAGAAGGTCTAGGCTAGAGACGTGTTCCGGCGTCGTTAAACCTAGCAGCTGTCGTTCGCCTGTTGGCTTTAGACGGCGCTAGTACGGACTTGCGCTCCCCGTACCGTCGCGTATATAAAGGGAGACCCCTATAGGTTTTCAATCCTTTATCCACAGGAAGCCGAGTCTGCCGCCCTATACCCGTGATACACCGAACACAGCATTCGGGGAGACTACCTGCACGTACGGAAAGTCCTTGGTCGATTTCTGTTTCATTATTGAAACCAAGGTGTATATTGCGGTTCACGGATATTTGGTACACCCTTTGTGCCTAGTTTTTCCTGAGCAGTCATTTGGTCTTTTCTGACTCCCTAAACTTGAAAAGACCGTCAAGCGCTTGTCCTTTCACGCTTGTGTCAACTCCGAAAGAGATAGAGTCATCTTTTTATCGTTTCTCGACTCTTGAAACATGAAACGGTAGAATTTCTTACTTTCCAATGTGGTAAAATTAATCGCCCACGATTACACGCCTGCTTAGATATTGCTTGTTGACCGTTTGATCGTGTGTCTTAACTCGTTTTCAGCCCGTGTGTGCTTTTGAGTTTTGATGGCAACTTTTTCAGAGTTCACCAACCAAGGAATCCCCTCAGAAGGGAATCCTGGTCATTTTCCTCCTTTTGAAAATGTTGGTGCTCCTTACATGGCGACGTTGTCCCTTCCTGGGCTAACTGTTGGGTTGCCTGTTTGGTTGTTCTCAACCTCTGTTGTCCTGAATGTCTCCACTATTGTTCAATCAGTTCCTCCGATGGAACAACATCATGTTGATTCCAAGGTGGACCTCTCCCCTTCTTCGCCTGTTTCTGCGTCCTCATCTTCTACTTCGCCTGGTGAAAGTCTGGATTCGAGTAGCCAGGTGGCTAAGAAGAAGAAGAAGAAGACAAAGAAGAAGAAGTCCGATAAGCGAGAGGTTAAACGTAGAACTGCTGTCTCTGAAACACTTCCTCTTGATAGTCCTTCCAACCCTCCTCGGAAAGTCAAGTTCCCGTGCATGTTGTGCACGGGAGACCATCTTCTTCGAGACTGCCCTGGCATTCCCAAGGTGCTCGAAGTATGGTCCAACGACTGCCCACCGTTGCCTTTGGCTTCCGGGAGTCAAGTTGGGGGCACGTCTTCAGCTGCTGTTGATAAGGACTCTAAGAAGCAGGGTAAGATCACCAATCCCTGTAAATTGTGTGAAGGGCACCATGCCATTCACCTTTGTCCTTATATGGATGAAGCCAAGCGAGTCTTGGACAACCCAGTCGGTTCTACACCACGCTTTCCACCTGGTTATAATCGGCTTTCTGTGAGTCCTCTACCAGCCGATCCTATGGTTGGTCAAGAGTCATCCTTGGTCGATCCCACTCCCCCAGAAATTCAAATTCACGACTCCGGCCCTGACCAACCATTGGTCGTAGGATCGGTTGAACTGGCCCCGTCCGCGGTGCACCAGGTCTTTTCTGTCGAGAGTGGATCTCACACTCCTCATGTCCTTCTGATTTCTTCAGATTCGTCAGACTTGAAGAAAGATTCTCCTGTCCCTATGCTTCAAGAAGCCGCTCCTCCGCCTCCCATGATGGAGACTCCAGAGGATATTCCTCCCGCCTTCGAGATGGAGGTCATGGAGGAGGCTTCTGCTTCCGTAACATCAGGGGAAGACCTTCGCATTTCGATGGTAGCCCCTCCGAGTAGTTTGGTCGCTTCCTTTGATTGGAATCGATTTGCAGGATTTCGCCTTTCGTCTTATGTGCCTTTCGAGATTACGGTACAGGCTCTTGGTCTGGTTGTACCCAGCACCATTATAGACGAAGGTGCGTCTGTTAGTATTCTGTCTTCAACTACCTGGCAAGCTTTCGGTTCACCACCGCTTGCGCCTGTTACGCAGAATCTGTTGTCATTCAATAGAAGGACCAGTCAACCGTTGGGGATCCTTCCAAGGTTACCAATTAATTTGGGAGGGAAAACCGTCCATATGGATGTGATGGTCGTTCCAGGCCCCTTGGATTTTCATCTGCTCCTGGGGCGCGATTACACCTATGCCATGGGAGCGCTTGTCTCCTCCCTTTTTCGTGTGGCCTGTTTTCCACATGAAGGACGGATTGTGACCATTGATCAGCTGTCATTCTTTGGTCCCAATGTAGCATCTGGTCCGCCATCACCCCCTTCTGGTTTTTATCCACCCGTTGTATCTGCTCCACCGCAGGTCAACTATGTGGCTACATACCCCGTGCCTGTACTCAGTGATGATGCCGTAGTGCATAATGTGCTGGGGGCATTGGGTCCTGACTTCCAGGATGTTTCCCTTCCATCAGGAGCGGAACTCTTGGGAGCACCGCCTTCTTGTTCATTTTGATGTAAGTCGGTTAGAGCATGGTTTCCTCCCTGGGTCAAGCTCTTTAAAAAATGAAACTAGGATCTTGGAGCATAGTTCCTCCACTTGTGTCAAGCTCCTAAAAACAATGAAACAAGTTGTTCGAGGATAGTTCTTTTAAGTGTGTCAACCTCGTTAAAATAATGAAACACAAGCATATTCAATTCGAGTTTTGTCAGTTTCAGCTCAAATCTCGTGTATGTTCAATCTTCACTCCATTTTTCAATCGAGTGAAGCTTGGGGGGCATGTGCCTCGATTTGAGACAACATGCTGGGGGGCATGCCCGTCTTTCTTATTATCAAGCATAGTTTGTGTTTTAAGCTTGCGTAAAAATAAAACTCGTTTCAAGCATAGTTTGCATATGTGTGTGTTCATATGTGCTTTTAAGCTTGCGTAAAAATGAAATGTGTGATTAAATGCATTGTGTGAATACATTTCGCATTGGGTCGTTTGTTATGTAACTGATACATTAGATTACATCTGTATTAGACATTTGCATGACATAGAAAACATCATCACATGTAAAGAAAGATCCATCCAAAATAATCATATGTATATATATATATATATGTGTGTCGAAATGTTTGCACAGTGTGCGTCACATAAAACTCGAAAAATATACATAATTGTCTTAATACATCCGGAGACACTGTGTCTCTCAAAAAATAGGTGTGGCTAAACCCTAGAGACTAATCAGCATGGTGCTCATGATAGCACGTCACTGCACGCACTAGCCGCCTCAGGATTCGGTGGAGCCGGTTTGGAACCCCCACCGTATGGCGCTGGTACTCCATCGGTACATCTGACAGTCGGGCATAGTCTGGGATCCCATGGACGATCCCCTCGAGGTTCTGAACCAGTGCCTCTCCTCCGGTACCTTCCCCCTGGATCTCAGGGGCGAGTTGTGTCCTCCGGAAGATAGGAGACATCCCGGCTGGTCTCTCAGGTCCTACATCTGCATGCATATATAATTGTGTTAAGACAAGTGTGTATTAACAAAAAAACATATAAACATAAAATCAAAAATATGAGGTCTTACCCAGCTCTTCATCCCAGTGGTCTCCTTCTGGTAGCGGAAGATCTGGGTCCCCTGTAATGTCAGTTCCCGCATAGGGCCAATCTTCCACAACGATCAGTTGGCGCCGTAACCACCTGAAGAACTCGGGCTTCCAGGACATCTGTTGCCCGCCTCCAGATCTGGGCATCAGTGCTGCCCAGCGAGCCATTCTCGGCTCTCGTGGTACTGGACTCGCCACAGGGGCCTCTTGGCCCTGGAAGGTTGGTATGCGTTCCAGAATGAACGATACCAAGATGGAACCATACCCAAACTGCTTCAGTTTGTTCTGTTTGCACTTTGTGAGCTGCCTTTTCATGTTGATGGTGACAGCTGTTGCCCAGTCATACAGTCGGGGGCCCATGCATTCTGAGGCCAGTAAGAGTTGAGTCTTTGTAGCCTCGTGCGGTGCCTGCGATCCAGCAGCCCGCGTAATGGTGTGGAGTACAACTCTCAGTGCTAGGTCAGGGATGGTTGAGATGTATACCTTCTTACTCCTTGTTCCTGTTTGTGCCCCACGGCACACCCGCGCCATTACTTCTTCCATCTTCTCCCCTGATGGTCTGCTCCCAGTCAGTACAGGGATTGGACCCCTGCGGGATAATCCAGTAACGAAATAAATGTCAGCGAACTCCAATTCCAACACCTGGTCTCGTATTCTGAATACTTGGTCATTTTCATCCCAGAGGTTGATCAGATATTGGAGGAGCTCGGGCTGAGCTCGTAAGCATGGCGTGAGGAAGAACTTTTTTAAGCCACAGTCCCTTAGAGCATTCATGCAATCCTGGCTTTGCATGGCCTCTTCGTCCTCATCTCCGTGTTCCCGTTCCTTCCATTCGATTGACATTCTGACTGTTTATCTGCATTCACATGGTCCAAAACCCCTTATTAGATCTTTTGTGAGCTTCAAAATTCAAGAAATTTGGCATAAATAGTAGAATTTTAGGCGGAAATTTGGGTTCCGCCGCTGGCGCGACTGTTTTGCTGACAGTCGCGCCATGTGGCGCGGGCCCTTTGGTAAAAAGAGCTCAGTGGCGCGGGTCCGTGCCCGATACCCGCGCCACTTAGCCCGGCCCTAAAAATTTCAAAGGTGCCCTTACAGAGCTGATTTCTAAGGGGAAATCATTAAAAAATGCATGGAAAGAAAGAGAAAAGGAGCGCCTCTTACCTGTCACAGACGAGACGCTGAATGGTTGCCTGGATTGGTCGCAATCGCCGTCGGAAGATTCTGCTCCAAATGGACCACTGTTGCTCTCCACAAGGTAAATAGTAAAAAGTAATTTCATTTTTTACCATTGAACATATTTATAACTTTTCGACGTTAAAATGAGTTTTAAAAGTTATTTCTTGTCAAATATTTGCATGTATTATGTCGAAAATGGATTTTACGCTTGTTGGGTATGTGCAGTGACGGGTTTTTGCGACTTAAAAGGTGGAAACGAGTTGTATTTTATACTTTTTCGGACTCGGTAAATACACGAAAAAGTCACTCTGGAGTCATCTTTCAGCTCTTTTCTGACTCTCTAAATATGAAAAGATCGCCGAGGCCCTTGTCGTTTCGATCTCGTTAAAATGGACACGAATCGACATTCACCCATTATAAGTTTAACCCTTTTTCGGGCTGGGATGGATTGATTACGAAAAAGGAATACCCTAGCCTATCGCGACTAGGAGGTTTTCCCGGATATTGTTTTCTACCTTTTCGGATCCGGGGAACTATTTACGAAAAGGGACCTGTGGAGTTTTCTTTTCCGCTGTCTTTTCAAACTCTCTAAACATGAAAAGACGCCGAGTTCTTCCTTTGTCAGACTCGTTAAACCCCGATGACATTGGATTTCGTCGAAATGACGTTCTCCGAGTTTCTCCTTCCTAGGACTCGTTAAATGCACTAGGATGGATTCGCCCGAAGGGCGGACTTATATCACAAGCATATGATATCCCCTTCAAGCTTGTTATCAAAAATAATTGGGGTACTCGCCAGAAATGGTGGGGGAAAAAATGGAACCATCGTCGTTGTCGTCGGCGGTATGTCGCTCTTGAACATGGCACTTGTCTGCATTCGTGTCGGGTTGGGGACATCTCATCTCGTTGCTTCACTTTGCTTCCATGGGTTTGGGTAATCTCTTTTGACCTCTCATCTGTTCACTGCCTCGTCACCATGACCTTTGATCCGTTGATGTCAAATACTGCCAAGTCCATTGTCGTGCCGTTTATGTGTTCAAGAGAAGTTGGCCTCTGCAAATATCAACCTTCCTCTGTTTCTCATATGATCCTGATTCACAACAAAACATTATGTTTCTCTGTCTCGTGTCGATGATGTGGGAATCATTATGGCCCACCTTCGATAAAGGTCACTTCCTGTCGACTTCAACTCATTATCCAGGAAGCTGGTCTAGAGACTCCTGATGGTACCTTGGAGCCTGCATGCCTCAATGGCAGGTTCGTCGCATTCGACGTGAAGTTTACATCATTGACTTCCGATCGAATGATTCTGCGGGTGTTCGACGTCAACTCATTTATTCGCACGCCGTAGATTGTACCTGTAGTACCTTGAGGACCATCGTCATTATTGGTGGTTTCTCTCGCGTCTGTTAACAGCTTTCATCATTGGCTGGTAATCAGACGATGTTCTTGCATGTTCGACATCGGCTCACACATTCGCATGCTAGAACTTGTACTTGTTTGGGTCGAGATGGAGCGCAAGACCCTGGATTGTGTCTGTTGTAATCCAGGCTGCGATTGTGGATTATTATCATTATGTACATGACTCACTGATTGGATGGCTGCGACCATACCTGAGTCTATTTATTTGATCTTAGTTGGATGGTTGCGCCCATACCCTGGATCCGGATTATAGCATACTCTGTTCGGATGGCTGCGTCCATACCATATATATACATCATGTACTTGAGATATCAGTTGTATCTTTCTGTGCAGGTTTTCCGACGGCGGGCCTTCGGTTGGACATGTTCTCGTAAAGCATTTCACCCCTCTCTCTCTCGGGCCTCATGCTTTAGGGGGCATCTGTTACACAGTAATTTGTCACCGTCCTTACCATTTCCCATCCCGCACAATGGAGGACCCATTATGTGACCTGTGAACACTGTCATGCCTTGAAAACATCATCAATGCATCCCTCTGAGTATGAGCTTCATTTCTCCTTGAGACATCTCCTTGCAAAATCCATGAAAAACAGCTCTTTTTGCATTGGCGCGGGTAGACAGTTCAGTACTCGCGCCACTCAGGGAAATCCTGTAAAGAGGTCGCGCCACTTGGCGCTCTGTCATAGAGCAGCAATCGCGCCACCCATTTTAGGGGCTGTTTTTTATATATGGATGGCGGAAGTTGAGTTCAAACAAACTCACAACCACTGCCTATCTTGAGTTGGGAGGTTTGGCTACGGGAGTTCTATGGAAGGGAAGTAGTTTTGCCACCTTCTATGGAACCTTCCTTGTTGATAGGGCCAATTCCATAATAATAGGGATCCCAACTCCCTCCTTCCCCATCTATAAAAGCTTGCTCAGATCCATGGCAAGCTAGTCTTGAAGTGCTGAAGCTTTGCATCTCCCTATTCCCAAGTGCCTTTGTGCTGTAAAGAATCCCTTCTTTCCCTTAAGGCCCATTCAAGCGAGGAGACCATTGTTACGAGACTCTGGAGAGGTCTCCCTTTCCTTGGCGAGCTTTGCGAGACGTGGACAACCGGAGACCCGTTCGAAGGAAGCTGCGACGTCAGAACTTGGTTGTAACTTCTATTCGTTTATCACTTTAATAGATGACTATGATTATGGTTCCACTCCTTTTTCTATCATGTTAATGCGAGTAATATCTTTTTTGACCGATGTTTAGTTACGTATGCTGGTTCCTATGCATGTATCTGTTCGTTTCTTCTGCGTGCAGGTGTTCATCCACGGAGATCGTGGAAGGATTGTGATCTGCCAGGGCTGAAGGACGGGGACATCTTCTTCTTCGGATCTAGCGTTGGAATCCAGGTAGGCTCTTATCCCAAGTCTTTCATTCGTAACTAGGAGCTTGCGTCATAGCATTGTTTGTTTGTTGCTAGACCCCTGCTGGGCTAGTAGGGATCGCCTCTGTCCGCAGAGGGGATTTACCTCCTCAACAGTGCTCATTGTCATTTTTTGAAAACAATGTTATATCATCAAGGTACACCACCAGAAATTTATCTTGCTACCCGACAAAGGCTATGTCCATGGCCCTCTGGAAAGTGGCTCCTGCATTAATCAGTCCAAAAGGCATCCTGGCATACATGAATGTTCCCCATGGTGTAGTGAAAGCAGTCTTCTTCTGATCTTCTGGAAGTACAACTACCTGATTATAACCAGAGAATCCATCCATCATTGACATCCTAGAAGCTCCAACCACTTTCTGCAGGATGTGGTCCATCTTGGGCAGTGGATAATTATCTTTTAAATATGCTCTATTTAAATTACTGAAATCCACACACAACCTTATTTCTCCATTTTTCTTTCTGACAGGGACCAAGTTTGCAACCCATTCTGAGTACCTTAATGGCACAATTATTTTAGCTTTTAGCAGCTTCTTGATTTCTTTTTCAATGGAGGGAAGCAGCAGAGGATTTATCTGTCTGAGCTTCTGCTTATAAGGTCTTGCATCTTCCCTCAGAGGAATTTTATACTGCATTATACTAATATCAAAAGTTTTAAGGTCCTGATAAGACCATGCAAACACATCCTTATATGATTGGAATAACTTCAAGTATTTTTCTTTATATTCCTCTGGGACCTTCTTAGATAACTTTACAATTTCAGGATCAGCCTCAGCACCTAGATTCAGATCTTCCACTTGATCTTCCTCTACTACTTTATTATGCTGCAATGGAACATCATTTTTGTCAAATAATCTTTCGAGAGGCACCAGCCCTCTGGGTATCACATTTCCCTTCAATTGCAACACTTTACTTCCTGCCATTTTCTCTTCGCACTTGTTTTCTGAAATATCTTCAGCCTCATCTTCTTCACAATCATCAATCTCCATATTGGAGAATTCTCCCACTGTCTCCAGGAATTTCTTCATCTGTTCATCATCTTCAAATACCTGCCAGTTCTTAATATTATCTGGGATTGATCGTCTATAACGTACCTCAATTTCATACCTCAAGAGGGGGTTATGAGGAGGACGAAATGTACTGGCAGCTACGGCTAGAGAATCTGCCATTCTATTTTGCTCCCGGGGCATGAACTGGATATTGAATGCCAAGAAAAAGTTCTCCACCATGTCCCATACTTTATTTCTATATGCTCTCAACTGAGGATGCTTGGTTTGACATTGATTTCCGATTTGTCTGACCACCATCTCAGAATATCCCAAAACCTTTAAACTCTATATACCCATATTCTTGGCTGCCTGCAGTCCCAATAGCAGTGCTTTGTATTCAGCCACATTATTAGTAGCCTCATATTCCAATTTAAAAGACAGTGGCACCCATTTTCTTGTAGGGGAGATTAATAATACTCCAGCCCCATTTCCTTCTCTTGAGTTTGCTCCATCAAAATGTAGAGTCCATACTCCTGCTTCACGGTTTTCTAAAAGCTGTTCAGTTTTGATTTGACAGAAGGAAGGTTCGTGAGCATAATTTTGGTCTTCTTCTAAAATTAACCATGAGAAATCTCCTTCCTTGCTGTAGACCGGTGAATTCTCTGAGCTGTCAGCCTTAGTAACCATTTTGACAAATCTAGTTTCTCTGTATAACCTCCTCTCCTGGCCACCAAAAACAGGGATAGTGGCATATGTTAAATCCATCTTGAGTGACCCACCGATTTTTGTTCCCCAAGACATTGACAACAGCATGCCAAAGCGAGCTGGGATGTTAGCCACCACAATGTCCATTACTACACTTTTTGCTGGAATTTGGGCCAGATTGACCACTAAATCTTTAATCATTCCCAAGCATTTAAATCTTTTGGAATCAAAAGAATATAGATCTTTATATGGACGTGTGATTTGTAGTCCTAGTTGTTCCATGATAGACAGAGGCATAAGATTATGGGAAGCCCCGGAATCTAACATACAATTTTGTAACAACAGGTCATGAATAACTAGAGACACGTAGAAAGGAGGAGTAGAGGGGTATATCTCCTCGACATGTGGGCCAAAAACTACCATGGGTCTTTCTTCTTGAAGATTAAGACTGTCTGGGATTATTGGTGTTTCAGGAGGGAGCAATAAAGAAGTGACTTGAGATTGATATGCAGGTTGTTTTAGCAGTTCAGTCAAAGGGACTGGGATTTTGACTTTCTCAAGTTCTTTTTGTAAATTAAAAGCAGGAGGGGACTTTTCTATTACAACTTCTTTTGACTCTTTATTCTCAGCTGAAGGTTTAACTTCTTTTGGCACAACTTTCTCATTAGGAGCGGTGACTACTTTTGAAGAAGAAGGGACTTGATCATTAGACTGCAGAGATTTGTTTAGAGGACTCTTACCTTTGTCTGTGACTTTCTTCATTGTTGACTCCTTTTGAGCGGATTCTTCCTTTTGAAGTGGCTCCTCTTCTTCATCTTGAGTCCGGATCCTCTTCCTTGAAGATCTGAGATCATTTCTTCTATTGAAATGTGCTTGCATGAAATCATTAAACTGCTTGCAATAGTGATCAATTTCTGCATCTTCTGTGTCTTTGATCTCTTCTTCTTCTTCTTGCAATGGGAATTCTATTTCGTCATTATTTGAGAAGGCTAGATTTGCATCTTGCAGTTCATAGGAAGCATCTTCAGTGGTATCATCTACTGGGCCTTCCAGGTATAATGGGTGTGGTACTTGGTCCTGTTGATATTTGATTCCCTTGGCAATATTTGTAGGGGTGGCTTTCTATACTGAGGATTATAACCCCTGTTTGGAGCGTTCTGAAAGTTCTTGGAAGCTGATTTCTTGGTTTCCAATTCAAGCTTGACCAGTTTATTAGAAAGATTCTTAATCATTTTGCTCATTTCTTCAATTTTATCTGAATCCTTATCCTGATTAGAAGTAGATACTTCTTCTTTACCCCTTCTTTTGGTATCCTGTTCAGCTCTCCCTTTTAGTTTCCCAGTGAAAGCAAAGTTTGCTTCCAATTCAAGAGCATCTGACTGAGCATCATCTAGGGTAGCAGGCTTTCTTTCCCTAAGAGAGAAACCAAAGTCTGAGTCAAAGGCTGCTATGAAAACAACTTTGGCCGCATTCTGATGAGGCTTCATATCTGTAGGGAGATTTAGATATAACTTATTAAATATTTTGATAAATTCTGACACCCCTTCATTATGTTTCTTCTTGAGTGTATTGAAATTAGTAAGACATTGTCCATGATCTTTCTTTTCTCCCCATTTCCTGAGAAAAGTACTTTCCATATCGTCTGAAGTGGTTATGGAATGGTTTCCTAATGTTTTGAACCATTTTCTAGCTTCACCGTCAAGATATTGCACAAATAGTCTTAGGACCACATCTAGATGGTCACCATTAAAGTTCTCTGCAAAAGAGCAGAAGGTCTCAAGATGTTTCTGAGCATCAACTTCATTTTCCCCAGTGAATCTGAGCAAGATCTTCAAATAGTCCTGTGGAATATCATTCAGCACTTGAGGTAATGCCATGGGAGCATATTTATTCAAAAAAAAGGCTGGGACATTAGCCATTGGAGGAGGTGGGGGTTGTGCAGCAATCTGGTGTACAAATGGAGGAAGAGGTGGAGGAGGAAGTGGAGTATGGATAACAATAGGAGTATACTGTACAGCAGCCTGAGGTGTAGATGGGAACAATTCACGGTTAATAGGGGCTACTTCTGTAACTTCTTTAACTTCTTCGGCCTCAGGGGTAGGAAAAAAGCTCTCTTTGGTTCTAGCACTTCCCCTAGGTGGGCTATCTGAGTAATAGTCAGGGTTTTCCTCAGTGGGATCGAGATTTTCTATTTGGATTTCTTGAGAAGAATAAGATGGATAATCTTCTACCAAATATTCATGGATTTCAGCACGGACTGATTTCCCTTCTTTCCAACTTCTTCTATGTATAATATTCTCAGGGTCAGACACTGAAGGTGTCTTTGATTGTGATGTATCTGACCTCAAATGTGGCTTACGAGGAGCCAGGGCTACCAATAGATTTATCAAATGAATAACAGTGGAGTCGCCAAGGTGAGAGATATGAAACTCTTCAACTCTCTGTGCTCACCTAATTAGAGAGTGAATATGATTTGTCGAGGCCCAGGGAAACTGATATTCTTAAATTCGCTCCCCGGCAATGGCGCCAGAAAAATGTTGTCGACAATTGTTGTCTACCCTAGAGACAGTCTAGAGTTGCCATAGACCAGTGCCTAGGACATCTTAGCATAGCAAGGAGCACATAATATAACTTGGGTGTCAATCCAAAATCTCTCCTGCTATTTCTTGTAAAACAAGGAAATTGATTTAAATGGGACCAGGACTTACAGAAACTGCCACAGGGAAAGTAATGTTGTAGAGACAAGATGCAAAACTCTAACACAAAAGCATCAGACATTTAAGAGACAATTTACTGTAAAGAGGGCCGATTCAAATAATATGCCACAGAAATCAAGTATCAGAAGGTGTATGTAGTGAAAGAAATATAAGAAGATATTAGTTAACTTTGGTCTGATACCCAGATACACAACAGAACCATGTATGGGCTTATCAATCTAAGAATCCATACATGACAATGGCGTTTTAAAAGCACCCCCCCAAAGCAACTAATATAGCAGAAAGATGGATGAAATGAACATGAAACAGTATATCATGCCTCAGCCATATTTAAAGCGCTTGACTGATCCAAGTATGGGCATCAACTAGGATGAATCCTTACCTAAAATCAGTGAGCCACTCGCATTCCAGTACATGATACAAGAAGGTACATGAAATGAAATGTTGTATTAATCACATAAGAGAAGATTACATACTGTGAAATACCAAAGACCAGAATCCTCATTACAGATAGAACTCCTCCTCACTGAGACCCTATGGGCTCTGAGCCTTCATACAGAAGCTTTACAAAATGTATACAAACGTGCCTTTCACTGCACAATTTTCTGATACAAGTCTGGAACCCTTACAATGTCTTTTTTTTGGGTTTTTATAGAAGAAGGAGAAGAGAAACCAATAAAAGAGGTAGGGGAAAACAATTAATTGTTTCATTACAACAAAATGGAGGAAACATTTCGCGCCCATACTATTTGACGGCCATGAAATATTACATGTACTCTGCGGCCAGCTCCATTAAGTAAATGCACTGAGTAGAAGATCTCTTTAGAGGTAAGGTGTAAAGAATAAAATATATAACACTCTGTACTTTCCTGAGAGAAAGATCTGTTGAAGTGAGACCTGGAGGATAAGATTTTTATGTACTTGTACTCTCTGTCTTCTGAATGCCGAATTGGAATTTAAATTCTTCAATGCCAGATACTGCATTCCTTGGATCTTTCGTTGATATTCTTTGTCGCGACAATTATATCTCCATCTGTAAAATCTACCCTCTGGATTACTCTGGAGGGTTTGATAGCTTTCGATCTCTGCTCTTTAAATGGCAGTCATATCTCTACAACTACCTGGGATCTTCTTCAATAATTCTCCTTCTACAAGCCGGTCCTTGGATGCGTCTTCGATTTTTGTAATGGAGGTAGAGATTAATGACGATCTCTCGTCGCTGCAACCTGCAAAACCGACAAACACGTTAAATAAAACTAGATGCAAGGGTGGTGGAGGCGGTCGTGACTACGAGTGTAGACTGGGAGAAATAATGAAATATACAGTGGAACAGGGGTAAACAGGCGAGATAGAGGTTTCCCATGCAAAACACTAACGTTCAACATATGGATGGAATGTATAAAAGGTGGAGGGGGAATGGAAAAGACACGTGGGATGATGATAGGGATGTACGAAAGACCAAGAGGAAAGGGGTGACATGGAGGTGGACTTGGGCAGTCAGCGGGCGTGTGAATGATTCTGGGCCATACAATCGTATGAAGAGATGGACGATCCAAAAAGTGTGGGAGAGCAGTGAAGTGGCGGTCCCGAGACACTGTACATAGGGTTAAACACTCGCACAAATTCGCAGTGCGGCGACCATTGGATGATGCCACACAGATCGAACGGCGCTCGTTGATTTCGTTGTATGTCATTGCTCGGAAGTTAATGCGCGAAATGGAGTGGTTTTGGAACATTGGCCTGGGACACGCGGCGATCAGCGTATGGAATCGCTGGCCGAAGGAGGAATACTGCCCGCCCAGAAATGGTGGTGCGAAATAAACCGGTCGGTTTTGGCACCGATGTACGCGGGCACGGGGATCACCATGGCAAACTGTTTGTGGACCGTTGATTTACTTTTGATCGGATGGCTAGGGGTGTGCCCGATAGCCTCTCATGCTAAGCGTTTGTCAGTCTGGCACTTGGTCTAGCACCCAAGTCGTATGGAAAATAAAATAAAGGGGGCTGAAACTGAAGGGGCTAGGCCCGATATATCTCTAAATATGGGTTTTTGGCCATTCTGAATACGGTTTTAGGGATGAAAGGTGGCAACGGTAGGCAAGAGACGAAGTTCTTAGGCCACGTAAGAGGATTCAAAAGGATTGAACTGGGAATTCTGGCCAAAAATTTGAATGGAGGGGCTGATATGGCCAACACCATGATCTAGTTCCCCTCATGAAGTTTAGGGTCCTGGCAACGGAACCATTTGTTGGCGAGAAAACAGGTCTCGCGGGCAAGACCCAGGTTCAGGGATTGGGGCCAACAAAGGAGTTCGCTGTAGTCTAGAACCACGTTGACATTTTCACCCTACTCCGAAGAGCAGAGAGTCTCACCCGAGGCGTGCCGTGACCACATGTAGAAAGGGAACAAATCGGTAGTGGCGGATGGATCCGCAACTCGAGATTAACATAGAATCATTTGCATAAATAACGTCATACATATAAAAGCGTCTCAGAACATAGTGCAAATACTAAGAAAATAAAATTTTAAGGTACCACAGGCATCATGCATGCATGTAACTCATATAACAAGACAACAACCTGCAAGTATATTAATAACCTTCATTTGGATCCATAGTTACATTGCTCAATAGGAAGAGCTTACAATTCTGTTACAGACATCCCACAGGACAAAGAGAGATAGAGGATACAGCCATGATAGATCAATAGAAGCCTACGAACTACAAGGATATCATGCTCAAGACAGAGCTCTTCCACCGTGTCTGCTCGATCCTCTTCGATCCCTCTGCATTTGTGCACTCTTTTCCTTTTCGGCTGGGTGACGAGCTATTTATTCACCTACCATCGCAACTGCAAGTTCCTCTTGCGTTCTTCTTTAGCTGCTTTCGGCTTCTTTCTGTTGCCTATGGGTTCTGCTATCTGTTCTCTATCGTATCTTCTCTTCGTTTGCACTTATCTTCGTCATCTTCATCAGCTATCTCCTATTCTTCCGCAACCTTAGCGGCTCTGCTACCCACCGTTGTTGCGGCTGCCATGTGTTGATCCGCAACCCAAAATCTGTTCTTTATTCAAAATTCAAAACAAGGGCCCCAACATTATTCCACATATCAACCATTAAGCACATGGTAGCCAATCACATCAACTCTCTTCGAACTGAAGCTGGTGAAATTGGAGGAGGATATTGAAAAGGAACAAGTCAACTGCTTCTCAGATATTCTGCAAGAACCTCAAATGTAATGATGGGAAGCCTTGGACTAGATCACAACAGACATCCCAAAACTAGTCACTAAGGAATGGATCATGGCTCTCATCAAACCTATCTCAGAAAAAAAGATCTTGGAGTCTCTCAATCAGATGATAGATGGTAAAGCCCTTGGACCTGGTGGATTCATAGTAGTATTCCTCAAACAATGTTGGCACTTCCTTCAGAATGAAATTCATGCCATCGTCGAGGAATCAAGGAGAAACAAAACCATCCTCCTTGCCTTCAATGCCACTTTTCTGGCCCTTTTTCCCGAGGAGGAAAATGTTGCATCTCCAAGTAAATATCATCCCATCACTCTCTATAATTTTATTTACAAAAACATAACCAAATTCATTGCAAAATGGATAAATCCCATTCTTCCCTTCCTCCTCTCACCTGAGAAGTATGACTACATGGAAGGCAGAAAAATCCTTGATGGCATAATCCTAGCCCATGAGGCCATTCACTCCCTCAAAACCCTCAAGTGTCCTGGTATACTTATAAATCTAGACATGTCCAAGGCCTTTAACAAGCTCTACTGGGACTACTCAAAAACACCCTTCTAGCATTAATTTTTTTCTCCCACCAGATTCAATGGATTATGTCACTGGTCTCCATTTCCTTAGTCTCCATCCTGGTCAATGGTTCCCCCATGAACACCTTCCACCCTTCCAGAGTCATAAGGCAAGGGGATCCTATTTCCCCATTCCTCTTCATTCTCATGGCTGAAGGTCTTGACCGAGCCTTAAAAGCTGCTTTCCAGAAAGGATAGATCAAGGTATCACCCTTCACGATGGGATAACCCTTTCTCATCAGAAATTCATGGATGACACCCTCATTTTGAACCACCCTTCTATTCACGAAGCCAACGCAGTCAAAGTCATCCTTGATCTCTTCTCTCAAGCCTCTGGCACCTCCATCAATTTGATTACGTCACAATTTTTTTTTTTCAAAAATCCTTCCATTACCTATAGTAATATCAAACGCATCCTTGGATTCTCTTCAGCCTCTCTTCCCTCCAAATACTTGGGAACCCCCCTCACTGATTCTTCCATCAAGCACTCTTCATGGTGAGAACTCCTTGACAAGCTTAACTCCAAGTTGAGCTAATGGAATTTTCGATCCTTAAACATAGTCAGTCAATTGGTCCTCCTAAAATCTATCCTCTAATCCATGCCTACCTATTTTTTTCTATCTTGGTAGCCCCCAAGTGGGTTCTCAAAAGCATCAGAAATCTCGATTTTTCTTTCTTTTGGGGAGGATAAAACCTAAAGCACAAATTCCCCCTCATAAAATGGGAAACACTTTTCCTCCCAGATGCATATGGAGGGCTCAAATTTCATGACCCTAAAGCATCCAACAAGGTTGTAGGTGCCAAAGTTTGGTGGAAATGGATAAAATACAAGATAGAGCCATGGGCCCATTTGTGGCACACCAACTATTCAAGGGACACTCCTTAGTAGGATCTCATTTTCCATTACAGTCAATCTACGACTTCCTCATCTAGAACTTCACCAACCTTAATAGATCTTTGATTCAGACACACTGCTTTTGGGAAATCCATGATGGAAGAGAGGTTGGATTCTAGAATGACTCCTGGTAGAAACTCTCAAGCCTAAGCAACATCCTTACTACTCTCAGTCAAGCCTCGTCCAAAGCATAGGGCACCACCTTGTCCATTAGTTCTGGACCAATTTAGGGAACAATGCAGATCACACATGGGTTTAGAACATCTTATGTGAAGAGGAAGATACAAAGCCCAATAATAATTCCCTTCAGTAGTATCTTCTCCAAAAATTGTCAGGTAGAAAGAGGGGTCGGACATCCTTCGCTCGGGCTACAAAAATGTCAGAAGCTTCTTGATAAAGGAGGCTTATCACTTCCTAACCAAAGAGGGACTCCTAGATTTTGATACCTTTTGGACTGAACTTTGGCACATGATAACCTAGCCCAAAGTTAAAACTTTCACATGGCTTATCATTAAATGCAAAAATCTCACATGGGACAATTTGGAAAAAGAGGTTTTCAAGGCCCCTCCTAGTGTTGTATATGCAAAAATCAGCGAGAGGCCATAGATCACTTATTGATCTCCTGCGCTTATGCCAACATCCTATGGAGAAAGCTCGAGCATAGCTTCCAAACATATGCTTGGGTGGAAGGAAACATTTCCCAAACTATCAAGGATTGTCCCAAAACCATATTTCTCAATCCCATCTTCAACGACCTTTAGTACATTTCTCCAAGCCTCCTAGCCAAGGAATTATCAAAAGAAAGGAATCAAATAATCTTCAAAAACAAACAAACACCTCTTGAAAGTACCTGGAAACTTTTCCACAAACACCTTGAGGAAGCCATAACCCTTACCAAATGGAATGTCATGGAATTCCAAGCTCCACCATTAGAAAAATAAATCCTAACTTGATGAAACCTCAAGGTCCGAGAGAACCAATCTACCTCTTGTACAAGCAACACTAAATACGTATACATTGATACTTGGAAGCTGCCACCTCCCAGTCATTTCAAGCTAAATTTCGATGGGGCCTCCAAAAGAGATCCTGGTCTTAGGGATGTTGGCATCAAAGGGGTCATACGTTATCACACAGGGGAGATTCTAAGAATCTACAGTGGATACATAGGCCATGAAATCAATAATGCAGTTAAGCTAGAGGCATTAATTGAGGTTGTACGTACAAAAATATGCCACCACTTATTTCCTTTAATAGTTGTAGGGGGCTTAATAATTATCGTTCATGTAGCTCAATGAATCCTTAATTGCATGCCAACATCTAAATGCTCAACAAGATGGCGCCTGGACCACCACACGTAGCAGCTAGCATCCCTCCATTCCCATTAGAAGGCCATAATATTCTCCCACACCAAACACAAACCCAACTATTTTGCAGACTTCCTAAACAATAAGGGAGTTAAAGATCACAAGCAATGTGAGGACTTGTCGCTATCCTCCCCAACCATTGCAGCCTAGTCCCCTCTTTGTAAGAATATTGCTTCCAAGGACCTCCACTTGTTAGATCTAGGTGTTAACACTAACTCCTTAGTCACCAGGTTTGGTGAACATCAAGGTTGAAATTCGAAATTCGGCGAATTTCAACCGAATTTGAACATAACCAATTTTTTTCAGCGAACACAAAGGTGAACACAAAGGAGAACAAAATCATGAACCTGAACACGAATATGTAGCCAAACATAATCGATTTTTTTGTTAAATTCGGGTTAAATTCGATTTTTTTTGTTTAAGTTTCTGCATTTCGGCAAAAATGCATTGGCATTGATGCATTGGTAAAATTTCTATTTTGGTAACAACCCTTGGCCCTCCTGCAATCACTGACGCTAGAGCCTGCTGCCTCACAACCACGCCGACACCATAGCCCTGGCCCTCTCGACTCATAGCCCTCGGCCCTCTCGGCTCACAACCACGTCGCACCACACTGAGACCTCCCTTCACTCAGCGACATGCACCCACAACTTGTAAGCCTACAAGCTACAGTCGACAGCTCGAGAGTCGAGCCTCAGCCCTCATAGTGCACACTGCTTCGCCTCTCCGTCGGGCTTAACCTCTCTGCAGGCTCACACGGTACATGATTACACCTCTCCGCCGGTTGCACTTGCAAGCTGCAGCTCACCTCTCTGTCGACTCACCACTGCAACTCACGAGTCACATTCAATCACTCAGTATATAGTCACTCATATCCTCGAAGGCTCGAACCTGTGAAATCTTGTGGTGGCTCAGACTACTAGTTGTGGATCAGCGTTAACAGTCATTTGCATAGGCCTCAGACTAATAGTCACCTGGATAGCATGCGTAAAAATTCGGACCTGTGATTAAGGAGCATCGAGGCTGTAGTAGAACGTTTGAGAGACTGTAATTCAGATTTGTGACAAGTGTGGACAATCACCATAACACCTAGGATCTGTGACTATACCTCAGACCTCATAAACTCGGATCTATGTGACAGCTCGGATTTACAGTCAGATTGCAGAATTTTGGAGATAGCTCGAACCATGGTCTATTGAACACTCACAGCTGACGGATGCACAACCACTTAAAAAGTTAAAATCTGCCTGTCTGCTACAGCTTACAGCATCCAGTCTCCAGTAAGAAAATGATTTTTTTACTGCATTTTTATTTAATTAATTAACGTATACAGGTTTAAAATATATTGTGTTTGGACTGTCATCCTTCAGGCATGAGCCTTAGCAGACCAGATAGTCCAAACACAATATACTGTAAGTCTGTATATTAAAAAAAAAATTTACAGTCTAGAAAAAATTTCATTATGCAAAAAATTTAGAACTAATTCGAATGTTATTAAAAAAAAATTGCAGACATTTCACCCTTCACAGTTCACTTAAGAAATTAGGATTCAAAACCTTTAAACTTCAATGGCACCCCCAAAATCAACTGTTGTAGCATGGATTTTTGTCACAAAAGAAGGGAAAATATTTTGTGTGAGATTTGTGGACATCAATTCACTGGCTCTTTAACTAGAGCAGTGGATCACCTTCTCAGTATTAGTAATGGAAGTGGAGGCAATGTTGAGGGCTGCACTAAGATCTTAGATGAACAAAAAGTCGTAGTGGAGAAAAGCTATTTCTCTTCAAAGACGAAAAAGGAAAAAAAGGGAGCAGAAGAGGCAGCGAATTGAGAGGGAGATTTCCATGTCTTCCTCAAACACCATTAATTAAATCTCAACCATTGGTGGATCAAGTTCTACTACAGTGAAAACAGGTGGAACCAAAACATTAAATCAATTCTGGAAACTTGTGGAGAGACAAGAAGTTGATGATGCTGTTGCAGAATTTTTTTATGCATGTGCAATTCCCTTTAATGTGGCCAAGAGTCCATATTTTAAAAATGTAATTAAAAGGGCCATTGATTTTGGAAAGGGCTATGTTCCTCCTGGATCCGAAGCTTTAAGGACCACTTTGCTAAAGAAAACAAGAGACAGAGTCACAAAAAAATTGTCTGAGATTAAAGAATCTTGGAAGCATACAGGATGCACAATTTTGAGTGATGGTTGGTCAGATTTGTGTCATCACCCATTGATCAATGTGCTTTTTTACAGTCCTCAAGGGGTACTTTTATTTAAGGCAGTTAATGTAATGGATCAGGTGAAGACATCAAAATTTATTTTTGAAATTTTGGATGAAGCAATTCAAGAGGTTGGGGAGAAAAACGTGGTCCATGTTATTACAGATAATGCATCAAATTGTGTTGGTGCAGGGAAGATGATTATGGAAAAGTATAATCATATTTATTGGACCCCTTGTGCAGCTCACTGCTTGGATTTGATGTTGCATGATTTAACCAAATTTCCTTGGGTCAATGAGACAATACGAAGAGCCAAAACAATTTCAAACTTCATCATCAACCATCGTCTCACTTTGAGCATATACAGGAAGAATGCATCTAAAGAGTTGTTGAGGCCTTGTGATACACGGTTTGCTACTTTTTATATTACTCTAAAAGGAGTTGTTGAGGAAAAAGCAAGCCTAGGAGCTGTTTTCTGCAAAACTGAGTGGGAGAGATCTCCCCTTTCAAAAAAAACTAAGGGGAAACATGTTGCACAAATAGTGTTCAATAATGGCTTTTGGGAAAATTCAGACAAGGTTTTAAAAATATGTGGCCCAATTGTTAATGTGCTCCGCATGGTTGATGGTGACAAACCTTGTATGGGTTTTGTTTATGAAAGTATTGATCGTTGCAAAGAGGCCATTGCAAGTGCTTTTAATAATGTGGAAGCTGATTACCAGAGATATGGGAAGTAATTGATCAAAAATGGAAGATGATGCATGATCCATTACATGTAGCAGCATGTTATTTGGACCCTAGATTCTTTGGGTTATCAAAACATAGGGATGAAGAAGTCATGAATGGACTTTCATGGTTTATATGTGGAAATGATGTAAATGTTTGAGCAATAATCCTATCATATATGTGTTTGCAATGTGCATTACACACTTTGAAAATTGATATGCTTATTTATTTATGTGCATCATATTTATCTTTCAACATGCTTAAAATTGTTTTATATATATATAGAGTGACATGTCTGGAAGTAGAGGAGGTTCATCGAGGGTGGAATGCCCTTTGGGCTCTTCGCAATCTCTTTTCCCACCACCTCTTCCCCGAGGAACGAGATCACTCTAGCGCTGCCAAAAGGATTGCCGAATTCAATGCCCAATCCAACCATCTCTATTCTTCCCTCTGTCGTCTCTCTCGCGACCTTGGCATGGCATTCCCTTCGGAACTCCCCACCGCATCCTCTCCTGGTCCTTCTGCCTCTATTTCGGTCCCTCCCAGCTTCTCTTCGCCATCCACCATTTACGTTGTTGGGCGTAATTCTCCGGCTCATGGACCACAGAATGTGAAACTAATTGGTGACAAAATCTCTCCCCCTCGTCCCAATCCATATGACGGCTTCACCATGGAAGAATCGTCTGAATCTGGCTCTTCCGGCCACATGCATAGTAGCAGCACTTCCACGCTCCCTCTAGCTTACGTGGCCCCAAGCTAGCTTGACCAGGTGATATATATATTTGAAGGAGAAAATTTTTATTGTTCAATTATTTACAGTTTTCAAGTGATTGTTGCAATATTTAAAAGGTAATTTTTATTATTAATTAAATTAAGTTTTGCGATATTTAATTAACTATACATAAAGTTTACGAAATTTTAATTTTTCTTAAGAAATTTAAAAACATTATATCTTAGAAGTTGAAATAGGAAAACTCCCACTAATCGTTCACTTAATATGAAATTGAATATAGTAATTGTTTATGACAATTTATTCCATTAAATGAACTTTTCTGACCATTTTTAGTATCAAATATGCGAGTAAAGGTGACAAGTTGGGTGGAAATTTGTGACCTTTTCTTGCATTAAATTCACTCATGTTTGTGGCCATTTTAATTATTGGGCAGACATTTATAGTTGATTCAAGAATTTGCTGGGTGAATGGCTTAAGATATTGGGTTTTTGGGATGGGGTTTTTCAAGATGAAAGAACACAATTCCTCGAGTATCAAATTACAATTTTCTCACTAATTTATAAAGGAATTTACATTGTTGTAGTAAATAGAAATATATTTATGATTTTTTTTTAATTGGTAATTGTTGGGCTTTCAAATTAGGTACAACTTGAGACTAATTTGATCTTTCTTAAGCACACTTATTTTTTTTTTCTGCATTTCATAATATATTTTTCATCTTTAATAAGTTCTTAGGAAAGTTAGAGATGATGAACATATTTTCAGTACCTAATATGTTTATTGTGTGGGATATTGAGGATATTTGGTAAAGATTACAAGGAATCTAGCCAAGAGAAAATATGGGACCTTTCCTCTCGGATGACCAAACTTGGTTGGCTTAAGGCAATTACTCCTCTATATAATTGCAAGGTCACAGGGAACAAGATCCTATTTTTTAGGGTTTTTGGAGGGAAAACAACCCTGTCCTCGAGGAGGCTTCTCCTCAATCTTTTGTGTATAAATAAGGGCTTGAGTAAACTCATTATGAGTCAAATATTTGAAGTTAGAGATCAACAATATTCAAGTGAAGGGTTTTCCCTAGCGTTTCAGTCTTGTAATCATTTATGTATGAGCATATTTTATTATCAATGAGAAGCTTTTTTTGTTCCTAAACTAATATTTCCTCTAGGATTTTAGTCTCCTTGGGTTAGGGCCCAACCCAAGTGCTCAAGAATCCTCTTTGTACTTTTATTTTCCATGCATTAGTTTAAGTAGTCATTTTTGTGATATCATTTTTAAGATATTGTTTTCTACAATTTAACGAGTTAGTTTGTTTATCAATCTCCTTATGCATTTTGCTTCATGTTTAACAACAATTATTTGATATAGTTAGCATTATTTTCTATGCATTTAGCCTGATTATATGAATGTTTCTTTACTTTTTGTCATACATTTATGTAACGTGTTAGTGTATAAATTTGCATTTTGCAAAGCTACAAGAAACCTCAAAATCATACTTGTGTTGAATAAACTGAATCATCATAGGCATAAGGATTTGGAAAAGACTTCTTAACCTTTCTTTATCCATCCTTCACTTTATCCTTCCCTCAAACCACATCTAGAATGCATTTTTCTACTTATTGGAATGTCTCTTGTAGCAAAATAGGGACTCTTGTAGCATCTTGCATTTTGCATCAAAAATTAAATTTAAAAAACTTGCATAAAAAGCTTGGATAACCTTACTTGACATGTTAAAATGTCCCCATGACCTTGAATATGGAATTTGGAAGCCCAAAGACCTCCTCAAACCTTTGACCTAGTCACTATAGAAAAAATGCATTTTTTATACAAATTAGGGTTTAGTGTTTCAATGTTTTCTTTCAGCTAAAAGTTTCCTTCCAATGCACAATATAATAGATTTACTTTTGTATCATCATGATTGAATTTGTTTTCATCATTTTTCTTTCAAATAACATATATCTGCTTGTTGTTCTCTCTTTCCTACAATTTTGAGTATTTCCAATAGCATATACAACATAATGGTATATGTGTAACCTAGTTTCTCTTCAATTGCTCCCACTTGCATAATATCAATGAAATAAGAACATATTACATGTTACACACACATAGTTTCGACCCATCTTATGTTTGTACCAACCTCGGGTTGACAATTAAAGTTGAAACCTTTGTGAGTTGTAGCATTCTTGTTCTAATACTGAGGGCCATCAAATTGGTTCAACCAAATTTAAATTGAATTGACTATATAAAATATATATTATGACCATTATTGTCATTCACAACTATTAGTGATAATATGTTGAAAAAATATTGTAAAGGTTGAATCATTAGATATTTTAGATGTTAAAAAATATATCATCTATTGGTTATAAATTTGAGATTATTTATAAAAAAATTTCAAACTAAATATTAAATATTTTAAATTATTTTAAATAGTAAACTATTTAAAAATCCATTATTGTTAGGGACGGTAGGAGCGGGAGGGGTCATTCTTAACCCTAATGGAAACGAAGTAACAAAATATTCTTAGGGCCTCATACAATTAGAAAATAACCCTATAGAAGCATATGACATGATGCAAGGTTTAATGTTAGAAAAAGAAGCTCAAATAGAGAGCTTGGTGGTTGTATGAGATTCACTAATCATAATTCAATGCTTGGTGAGAGGAATATTTCCTAAATAATGTAAAATAAGAGGCATTATAGAAATAATCCAAGCATTAAAGTAATCCTTCTCCAAGTTTCATTTCTAAAACGTTCTAAGAATGCACAACTCAAAAGCAGATAGGTTGGACAAAGAAGGTGAGAAACTAGGGGAAAGTATCCTAATTCAAAATGGACAACCTAAATAAAAAAATTTCCCTTGAAAATGAGTTGGTGTAACATGAAAAAATTATTTAAAGGATTGGAGAGTCCCATGTATCTCTACATGGCCTCCCATCCCAATTTGATACATGCATTTACTCCATTTAACAAAGGGCTTATATTTTGCTGTGAAAGCTTAATCATGGGAGATGCATTACTAAATTTCGTGCCTAGGCTGATGTTTTCATCCCTCCTCCATTCCATGTGATTGCATTTTCTTGAATTCATGGTGATAATATCGAGATTAATGGTTATAGTTGGAAATCCGCCTCCATTGAAGCCTTCAACATTCAAGGAGCATGTGATGGATCACTACAGAGGCATAAGGTAATACATTCACATCTGAATAGGGGAAAGAAGACAGGAAATACTACTCAAGGTAAATGGGAACATTGAATGGGATACACACCTTTAGGAAACAACTTCCCTTGGTTGGCCTATCACCAAGGCTGATGTTAAATGGAAACTTCCCTCAAACCTTCAAAGTTAATATTTAAAACTTGTTTTATATGTTGAATTTCATGGGATAATTGTGTTGACTCCCAACAAGCATGGACTATATGTTTGGATTGTTAAAGTGTAGAACTACTTGAATAAAAATTCCAGTTGGGTTGGCATTCCTATTATTACTTGTTGCTTCAATTCAGCAGTTAGGAAGGTAATTAATTCATGGTGGAAATCATGTTAGGTATATGTTGTGCCATGGAAGAGTGTTTTGTGTTTGGATATTATTTAGATTTTCGTTGGGGGATACGTAGGGGCCAAAAAGCCCCTCTCTATATGGGTTTTGCTTAGTGTTGCAACTATTAAAGCATCCTTAGTGCTAGCTACAAGTAATAATGTTTTTCTCCCCATAATTCTTGCTATAGATTCTCTTGTCACCCTAATGAATAGGATAAAAAAAAACTTAACTCTCCTTTTCATGAAGCTAAATTAGGTATTTGGCTCAATCATGGTGACAATGGAGCTCACAATGAAAGATAGGGACTATGACAACAACTAGAGGATTTGAGCACTCTTGACAAGTCAATGACCCTTCATTCATTAGAGAAATTTTGAGGTCTAAAATGGGCCTCAAAACAAAAAATTTACAACCAAAATCAACTTTATAAGAACCAATAGGATTAAAAATGATGATGTCAACCATGGGGAATGATTCATAATTTTTAGATTAAAAAAAAAACATACTTTTTCAACTTGCATTTTAAAGTTCTCTCTATGGTTTTACTCAAATTTTGAGCAGGAGCAATCGTTGGACGCACAATTTAATTCCTCATCCAAGGAGTACCCATGTTGCATACAATCACATTTTTCATGTAGCAGGGTCCATCTAAATTATGCAACATGGGTACTTCTTGGATGAGGAATTAAATTATGCATCCAACAAGTACCCTCGCTCGAAATTTGAGTAAAATTGTATAGATATAAGTTGAAAATACAAGGAGAAAAAGTAGTTTTTATGTTTTTTCCCTCTAAACTTTGATGATGTAATCTAATCTTATTTTATTATTTCCATTATTATTTTATAATATTTTTTAGGAGGCCCATTTTAGACCTCAAAATTTCTCTGATTCCCCCTCCAATTGAGGTGAGAAAAGTGTTGGCAATGTGGTTAATATCAATCTGAATGTGGCTCTCCCTGAAGGGGATAATTTTCAAGCTTAGTTTATAGGTCAATTGTAAGATATTTCTCTTATGTTTCATAAATTTTGTATGATCTTACAGGTCTTTTGGAAAGTATTTACTTCCAAAGACCTAGTTCTTATTAGGAAAGTAAATTTCCATACATGTATCTTAGATGGTATCTTTGATGAGGTTCTAGTTTCATTTGATGTTGGCTTGCAGAGAAATGTAATCACCTAATTTATAGGATGTGATATATGCACAAAGTTTTTGAATAATACAAAACACCTCAATCTAGCCATCCAACCTATCTATCCTCCATCTTAATATTATATGTATTTTAGACAATACATATAAAGGATCAAAGCAAGAACAGGACAATCATGATGGGATCAAAGAGGGTATTCAGGGTCGAGAGTGGCTGTCTAATATATGCTCTGTTCTTGAACGACATCCCGTTGAATTAGATTTCATTATTATTTTAAAAATAGAAAAATGTATATTATTAAATTTATAAAATTAAAGAACTATAACAAAATAATTAAATATAAATGTATTTTATAAATAATATAAATTTTATTTGGCCCATGGGGTGTATAATAGACAATGATGGGGTATATTGTTAAGTCACTTCATGATGTGAAGGTCATCGGTTCAAAACTCCATGGGAAAAAATATATCCATGTTAAGGGTTGGTGTGGCCTAGGCTAGGTGCGACCCCCGGGTGATTTTGACAACTTGAGTGCGCCTAGGTCACGGTTTCTCAAGCCACAGGTCAAGCCTGATGTAATATTTGGAAAGATCAGGAAAACTTGACAAAAAAACAAAAAAATAACTTTTATTTGGAAAAATATATATTTTTTAATATTTATTTTACCATAACTAAATAAATAATAATATATACTAAATGGTAAATATAAATAAGATAATTTTATATAGCATTTCATATTATTATATTATTAGTTTGCAATGAAGATAAATTTCATCACTATTAAAAAGAGATTCACATTATTGAAATTATTAATTTATATGCTTACCAACTTAGCTTAGATTTATTTTAACTTCGAATCTACCAAGTATTTAGAGGGATGAAATCTATTTTCACTCTAAAAGAAGTTTGTATCTCAAGAGATTTGATCCCTCTCAAGGCTTAGTATATAGAGAGTTAAGATGGTTCTTGTTTAATTATTAATTATAATAATAAATATAATTATTAATTTTATTCTTTTTATTTTATTTTATTTTATTTTTAATTTTATTTTATTGTTTAATGTTTTGACTCGATCAAAATAAAAATAAAAATAATATAAAAAAAATCCAATCCATGTTGATGAAAACTTATGGTAAATTCCCCTGATCGAGGTGCCATCTGGCAGGGAATGCACTGTGTCATGAAGTACGCAGAACGACAAGTGGTGAAGTAGAACGGACACATGGCTCATGCATGCGTTGGGAGGAGGAACACAGCCGCTGAGAGTTAGGAGAGGACACAACCCGTAATGGAATATAATGACTCTCATAACTCCACATGGTAAATAGCTTGGTGAGCCGGCTAGGATGTCAGAAGGAGGTTTGGGAAAGAGCCGCCAGGACTTAATGACATAGGCTTATACCAAACAAACTATTATTCTCACGACATTCTTTCTCTACAAGTTAGCAATCTTGAACGTTGGCTCCTGGCGCGCGCAACCTGGCTAGACTTGTAGATGACGCTAATGGCCTCCATTTTCTCGTTGGTATGTACAAAATTCACCTTTCATCACTACGATGAAAAGGGTTTCAGAGTCTCGTTGCATGCATTAGAAAATTTACATCTTCTTGGATTATATTTTCTCTGTATATGATAGAGTTTGTAATTGGATTCTTAAAATTATATTTAGCATGAGTCCTAAGGATTGTAATTGAATTAGCTTGAGTTGGGGTAGCAGCATTATTAGGGCCCTGAAAGGTCAAAGTAATTCCTGGTCTCTTCAAATTTTGAATTTTCCGTCTTGTTTTGTAAACGTTTTTTGGGTTGGGTATTATGGAATGGTCGTCGCTCATCCCCAGTCTCGGTTCACAATGCAAGACTGTTAAACCTGGGTATGGGAAAGTGCTCGTATGAAAATGCATGATGTTAATGTTGGAAGGGGTTGGGTTGGGAGGTTTTCAGCTAATCACCCTCATTTTTCTGTCCAAATTTTACCACTTGTTTTGTCACTTGTCACCCTCATTTTTTAGTCCAAGTTTTACTGCTTGGTTTGTCTATTAGTCATCCACAGGAAGGACTTGGGGTATTAAGTTATATAGGGGAGCATGGTATTCTGCCTCTAGTCTTAGTCTGCCTTGTAAAGCACGTAATCATCATTAATGGAGGAAGGCATCATCCTAGCAGCCTTAAGGAAGGTATCTTTGTTAGTAGGCATTGCAAATGCAACAAAAGGCCTCAAGAACAACAAAGCCCCTCTGCTGAAATTACAAACATGTCCATGTTTTATAGATTGTTCCTTAACTTGTTGGGTTATTTCCATTATGTTTCTGCTACAGGGACTGATAGCAAATTTGGAGTGCAGGTGCTAAGGAGAGTTTTTCACTTTTTTTTCAGTAGTTTCCTTCACCAAAGGAGTCTTCTTCACAGTCTTGTTTCCATTTCATTAATCAAATTCATGGAATTTGATAAATGAAATAAATGTTAGATTAAGGTTCTTCAATAAAATTCAATCCTTGCAACAACATTACAAGCCTTTTATCCGATTTCACTTAAAACTCGCCAACCTCAAAACCCTCTATAATACCTTGGCATATAAATGGAGATTATCATTCATCATAGTATAAAAATATGTATGAGGAAATTAGTTCAAAGCGCTTATTCAATTACCGAACCTTAAGCTTTCAACATTTAACATTATTTAACTCTAAGGACAAGAGTTATTATGTTACGTTGGACTTATATGGGGCTCACGCCTCTAATATTCAACCACCACTTATTAATTAAATATTTAATTTTGCTGAAACCACTGGGACATACCTTGAATTAACCTCCGTGTAGCTTTGCGTGCAATCACCCTTGGATTCGTTGCTTAGCAGATCGGACAGATCTCATCGAAATCGCGTTTTTTCAAGGACCGAACTTTAGCGCTAAAAAAAAATGCGAAATGGGCGGTTTTGTCTCAGTGACGTGGAAAAATTTAACAGGATCACGTTTTATTTTTCGAAACCACTCTTGGCCCAAATTTTTGCGCAATACCGGTGGTATCCTCCTCCTAAACCGCTTTCTCCAAACTGGTATTTGAATAGTGTTCAACTCGGATTTCACAGCATTTCAGTTTATTTCTTCAGTTCATCTTCCCCGGGTTAACACTATGGTTAAGTCTCAGCAATATCGTTCCACCAACAACAAAACAACGACATTCTATATCAACTGAGATTTCTCCAATAGACACAGGATTGACATATGGTTTCGTTCTTCCAACGGAGCCACTATTCAACCTTCTCTAAATTTCCTATGCAGACTAAACACGTTCAATTTATTCACTGAGAATACGAGTTCAAAGACAATCAGAGGGAAAATAAGGAGATTTCATATAGACTTGTCTCCTTTTCAGGTTATACACAAAAAGCAGAGATCCAAAAGCATTAAGGAAATATACGCCTTCACATAGAGACTGAGTACGTTAATTACAATCCATTCAACACACAGAACTCATGGGTTCGAAGGAATGAGTCCTTCGGGAATTTTGCCAACAATATATGAATGAAAAAGCTCTGAAATTTTATTAACTGGAGATCAACCTCGCATAAGCCAGTCTTATACTACAAAATCCCCCTTTACTCTGTATCAAATATTTACATTTATAATCTCTTACATGAATCTTCAGCTCCTTCTTGAGGACCGGTTTATTCTTAACGCAAAAAGCCTAATTGCATAATCTTTCTATAATTCTATCAACAGAAACCAAATAGCCTGACACGAATCAACTATTATACTTCTGCAGTTACTAAACTAACCCTAACTGCTCTAAGTGCAACAAACAACTAAGGTATTAGCACCTTGCTGGTACATTTCTTGAACAATTTCGAACTCTTCTAGCCACAGCATGTGGACAATTCTCTCACATTGATGGCTAGTGTCCAATGCCCCTGCATCAGACTCCTGAGGGAAATTTTCTTCATGGACTCCTGTCCATGAGCTCTTTCACAGAACTGCCCAGTTTCTGCAACATAACTTCTGTCATCCAAGTAACATCTTCCTCTGGCTGGTCCTTCCACTTGATCAAATAGTGGAAATATTCTTGTCCTCTAGTCCATTTGAACACCTTCTTGTCCAAGATCTTCTCTCGCTATAATGGTTGTTCTGTAGGTAACTGCTTCACCAACTCAATCTACTCTTTATCTGTTGGTCCTTCATCTGTGCCACCATCTTCTTACTTGTATAAATCTGCAACACCAAATATTGGAGATATCCCAACATCAAGAGGTAATTCAATTTCATATGCATTGGCAGAAAATTTCCTCAATATCTTGCATGGTCCTATCTTCTTGAACTTCAGTTTGTTATACTGCTTCTTTGGGAATCTTTCCTTCCTCAAGTGTGCCAAAACCAAATCTCCAACTTCAAAACTAACTTCTCTTCTGTTCAAATCTACTTGATGCTGCTACCTTGTAGCTGTTGTTTTACTTGCTCATGTATGGCTTGGATCTCTGAAGAAAATTCTTCTCCATCAACACTCCTCATTTCTGCTCTTCCCAAGTTTCTCAGTTCAGATATTCCTCTAGGGTGCATTCCATAAACAATATGGAATGGACTTTTTCCTGTACTTCTGTTTGGTGAATCATTGTATGCATACTCTACCTGTGGCAGAATATGGTCTCACTACTTAGGATTCTCTCCTGCAAGACTTCTCAAAACATTTCCCAGACTTCTATTTACTACCTCAGTTTTTCCATCAGTCTGAAGATGATAAGCTAAGCTGAAACTCAATTTGGTACCAAGCTTCTTCCACAATTTCCTCCAAAAATGGCCCACAAATCTAGTATCTCGATCAGAAACAATACTCTTGGGAAAACCATTTAGTCTAACAACTTCTTTGAAAAACAAGTTGGCAACATGAGTGGCATCATTGGTTTTATAACATGGGATAAAACGTGCCAT
This sequence comes from Pinus albicaulis, assembly GCA_034641835.2. Lineage (NCBI taxonomy): Eukaryota > Viridiplantae > Streptophyta > Pinopsida > Pinales > Pinaceae > Pinus > Pinus albicaulis. The sequence continues at coordinate 557,469,392 of CM076574.1, forward strand.
CTTGGAAAATATGTCCACCACAACAAAAATTACATCATTCCCTCTCTATGTCTTGGGAAATCCTAGAACAAAATCCATACTTACCATATCCCAAGGCCTATCTAGAATAGGCAATGGAATGTACAATCTTGCATTCTGGCTTCTCCCCTTTGCATACTGACAAATTTTGCAATTTTTCACAAATTTTTCCACTTCAGACCTCATCCTTGGCCAATAATAAAAATGACTCAGCTACACATAAGTTTTATCAGCACCAAAATGTCCAACAAGTTCACCACTATGCTTTTCTTTGATTAAATTCTCCCTCATGGAACAATTTGGTACACACAATTGGTTTCTTTTGAAAAATAAGCCCTCTTGCAAGAAATAATCCAACCACTGACTTCTATTTGTCAAAATAGGGTTACATCATGCTTCAAATGCTTCTTTAAAATTTGAATCTGTCTTGTAAAGTTCCTTAAGAAAATCAAAGCCTACCACTTCAAATCAGTTTTCTTGAACAAGCATGTTTCTCCTACTCAAGGCATCAGCTACCTTATTTGCTTGGCCACTTATATGCTTCAAAACAAAATTAAAACTCTGGAGATATTCAATCCATTTGGTATGTTTGTGATTCAATTTGGGTTGCTGCATAATATACTGTAAATCATGATTATCTGAGTATAGAAAAAATTATTTAGACATTAAATAATGCCTCCACTTCTTCAATGCCTGCACAATTGCATAAAATTCTTTTTCATAAGAGGAGTACTTTCTTCTTGTCTCATTTAGCTTCTCACTGAAATATGCTACAGGTCTGTCTTCTTGACTCAACATAGCTCCAATAGCTCCTCCACTGGCATGACACTTCACTTTAAATGGCTTGTTAAAATCAGGAAAAACTAGAACAGGCTTCTCAGTTATCTTCTGTTTCAAAAGCTGAAAATTCCTTTCAACTTCAGCAGTCCATTTGAATGGTTGTTTTTCCTTCTTTGTAGTTTCAATGATGTGTGCATTAATCTTGATAATGTTGAAAATGTAGCAAGATGATGGAGCTTAGTGAAATGAAGTCGCCTTCACTAAGTGGGCCCGCAGGCAAATTCTGGCGCAAAGTCTATTTTTAGACTATGTCTATTTTTAGACATATGGAGCATGGTCCAGGGATTGCAGTATGTTATTCTTGGAGTATTGGTCATGTTGGTAAAAATATATGGACCTCTATTTTTTGGACCTATAGGTCGAATTCTATTTTTAGACTGCCTCTCCTTAAAATAGGGAAGTCAAATATTATTTACCCTTAATAATATTTGGACTATAAACTTCAGTTTACTCTCTTGGAGCACTTCAGTTCGAGCCTTGGAAGTGGCTCATGCATCTGACAGAGGAATTACGCTATTCCTAAGGGTTTGGTGAGCTCATGCATGGTTGACTTCAGTTAGGACTTCAATGGCAGAAGTTTGGTGGAGTTGATGAGACAGTTGGTGGAGTTGTGTTCGGTTTAACTTAGTTGAACTAGTTGTGATTAGTTTAACTAGCTAATCAACTAGTAATGAGTGGAGTGAATAAAATATTATTTAATTCACTAATTATTAACTCATTATTCAACTCAAGAACACATCAGTTCACTACAGTGCATGGACAGTTTAGTGGAGACCAGTGAAAGAGGTAGATGAAAGGGTGGAGATAGCCATCAGTTGTGCATGAGATTTGCACCACACTTGGAGGAATTGCCCATGATGATTGCGCTGTCAAGCCAAGGAGATTCGAACCTTAGATCTCTATTTAGACAGGCCATGATTGCGCAATAGAGGCAAGGCAATTAGTGGTGAGTTTTGAACCAGTAACCTGTTCAAAACCAAGCTAGTTTGTGTGTAACTTTATGAGAAAGTACTGAGTACTTGTGAGGAGTATTGTACTGATTTTGTTACATGATTTCTCCATTATAATATACACAATAGCTGCGTGGTTTTCAGCTATAAGCTTTCCCCATACATACTGTGTTAATGTGTATGATGATTTGATGTGATATCGCTTGTTTTATTTCCGCATGTGTGATGATCTGAGTGGAAGAGATTATGTGTTGCATATAAATTCGAATTGTATGTGATCAGGATAGTCTTGGTGGATAATTAATCATTATTCAGCAAATTTCTACATGGTATCGGAGCTATTGAAGCAGAGATTGATCATCACAGTGATTACAAACTTATTTCGGTAGACAGAGTCTGCATGCGGGCCAGGTAGCCTCTAGATCCATCCTTTCCTTGAAAGGTGATATATCCAGTAAACGCCCCTTGCAGTCAATCTCTGTGCTAGAAATAATTTGTTCTCACAGATCTAGAGCATTTGAGCTTTGAGGTGGAGTTCGAATTTTGCAGCAGTTTTGTTTTCTTGGTGCCGGTGTTGAAAATGTCTTTCAACGGTTTGCGACTCGAATATGCTCTTGAAGGCAGTTCGAATTATGTTGCATGGAAGGATCGCATGTAGGCAGTATTAGAAGATAATGGTCTGAAGGAGTTCGTAGATACGGATGTCCAAAAGCCCACTGATCCTGCTGAAGTCGAAGCATGGCAAAAGAAGATGGCGAAATGTCGAAGGATCCTGTTGGAGGGCGTCAAGGATCATATTGTATCCAACCTGCATGGAAAGGCTTCTCCATTTTTAATGTGGAAAGCTTTGACGGATCTATTCCAGAGTAAGAGTGACCAAAGGAAGCTGGCGCTCAAAGATAAGCTCAGGAACATCAAGATGGAGAAAGGCGACAGTATCGCCAAATACCTCACGAAGTTCACTCAATGCAGAGATGAGCTGGGAAGTGTGGGGGTGACCGTCGAAGATGAGGACATGGTCGACCTGGCTCTCCTTGGTCTTCCGAAGGCTTGGCACTCATATCAAGATAGTGTCAATGGTCGGGAGAAGCTGCCGGGATGGGAGCGCCTTTGGGCGGATCTCATGCAGGAGGAGATAAGGAGGACTACTCGAGATGGATCTTCATCAAAGGGAGCCGATGAAGAAAATTGCGCTTTGGTTGCCAAAGCAAAGAAGGGGAAGGGTAAGAAACCTTCTCATTCCGGTGCAAAGGGCAAGAAGCAGGATATGGCGAAAGTGAAGTGTTTTCACTGCCATGATCATGGAAATTATGCTACCAATTGTCCGAAGAAGAAGAAAAACAAGCAAGCGGGAAGATCTGCAGATGGAGAAGCTTTGGCTTCACAGTTCGAGCTTGAATTTTCACTGATCGCATGCTTGGTTTCAAGTGTGATGGGATCGGTGTGGTTCTTGGACAGCGGTGCGTCATTCCATATGACGGGAGATCGAGAGTTGTTCTCAGATCCGGAGGACAAAGATCTGGGTGTGCACATCGAGATGGGCGATGATGGTAGATACAGTGCGACTGGTATCGGTACCATATCCTTTCAGAGGGAGTCTGGTAAACCCTTTGTGTTGAAGGATGTCATGCATGTACCTGGATTGAAGAAGAACTTGATCTTTGTGGCGATGTTGGAAGATAAGGGGTATGATGTGGTCTTCAGCGAAGGAAAAGCCTTCCTGCGCAGTAAGACTACTGGAGAGACCCGGAAGATAGGGGTTCGAACCAAGAACCTTTATCACTAAAAAGGCGGGGAGAAGTGGTGAGCCGGATGATGAGTGCGAACCGGGCACAGAGATCGGGCCACCTTCACCACGGGAGCGGAAGATCCGCAAAGAGATTTTCATCAAGCTTCCTAAGGGCACCCTTGTGCGGTCAGATCAGTGCAAGGTGTACTTTAGGGAAGTATGGAAAGCCACCTTCACGAGAAGGACAGTCGCGTACGACTTGAGAGAGTTCACACGCATGTGCGTGGTCCTTTCTCGCTGTTTCGACAACAAAGCACAAGTACCACGTGATCTTTGTCCGATGATTTCTCTCCGTGCGTCGGATTCTTCAGAGCGATACATTCGCGAAGTTCGTGAGTTTAAAGCACTGGTCGAGAAGGAGTCAGGGAAGAAGGTGATTGCTCTAAGGAGTGATAACGGTGGTGAATTCATCTCGGCTGAATTCAAGGAGTTCTGCAGCGCAGAAGGGATTCGGAGAGAGCTCATCGCACCCCATAACCCACGCAGAACGGGGTGGCTGAGCGGAAGAACAGAACGATCGTGGGTGCTGCACGGGCGATGTTGCATGATCAGGGCCTACCCCTACACTTGTGGGCTGAGGCATGAAATACAGCAGTATATGTGCAGAACCGTTGTCCTCACAAGGTTCTTGGCATGAGTACACCAGAGGAGGCTTATTCTGGCAAGAGGCCTGATATTTCCCATTTGCGGATTTTCGGTTCTCCTGTCTACATGCATGTGACGAAGGATGCAAGAAGGAAGATGGATCCAACTGCTGAGGTTGGAATATTTGTGGGGTACACTGATACACCTCACAACTATCGGGTGTATGTGCCAGACAGTCGCAAGACTGTTGTGCGACGGGATATAAAATTTCAGGAGGAGAAAGCCATGCATTGTTCGCTTGAGAGGGAGCTACACTTGCATGCAGATGAGGAGCTGTTAGTTCCCAAGGAGGAGCTTCCGGATGTGGATCAGCCACAAGAGGAGGTTCAGGAGGTGGAAGAAACCACCCATGCAGCGCCAACCATCAGAGGGCGCATGCGCACTATAGAAGCTGAGCGACTGGCTCGAGATGCAGAGAAGGTTGTAGGACCACCTATAGCACAGCGCAGACAGAGGCAGTCACCGGATCGGTACACTGGATACATGGCTCTTGTGAGTCAATGTGTCGTGACAGAGCCATCCTCTTTTGAGGAAGCTGTGGAGGAACCCGCATGGGTTGATGCCATGATCGAAGAATATGATTCGATCGTCGGGAACAGTGCATGGGAGATTGTCCCAAGACCGGTTGGGAAATCAGTGGTGGGTTCGCGATGGATCTACAAGGTGAAGCAGGCGGCTGACGGGAGTGTGGAGAAGTACAAGGCGAGATTTGTCGCCCGTGGCTTTTCACAGATCGAGGGGATTGACTATGAGGAGACCTTTGCACCTGTCGCAAGGTACTCTTCCATACGGAAGATCCTTGCTCTCTCAGCGCAGATGGGGTGGCACATTCATCAGATGGATGTGAAGACTGCGTTCCTCAATGGAGTTATTGAGGAGGAGGTGTACATAGAGCAGCCTGAAGGTTTCGAGATCTTCAGCAGTGAGTCGCATGTGTGCCGACTCAAGAGAGCACTGTACGGGCTGAAGCAAGCACCTCGTGCTTGGTACACTCACATAGACAACTACTTCACCGGGCTTGGATTCTCCAAGAGTGAGGCGGATCCTAACCTGTACCAGATTGTGGTGGAGGGGAAGCTGTTGATCATCGTACTGTATGTAGATGATCTGATTTTGACTGGCGATGAGCAGCTGATACTTTCATGCAAGGAGGATCTTGCACAAGAGTTTGAGATGAAGGACTTGGGCATCCTTCATTATTTCCTGGGATTGGAGATTTGGCAGCGCAGCGGAGGACTGTTTGTTTCTCAGGGAAAGTATGCCCGAGAGATTCTGGAGAGGTTCAACATGCAAGGCTGCAAGCCTGTTGACACTCCTCTTCCTGGTGGTTGGAGGAAGGAGGATGCTACTTCAGCGGAAGTAGTGGATGCCACTGTCTATCGACAGTTGGTGGGGTCGCTTATGTATCTGGTCAATACACGACCCGATATATGCTATGCTGTTAACCAGCTTTCGCAAGCTATGGTTAAGCCTACCAAGCTCTTCTGGAAGGCAGGCAAGAATGTATTGCGTTATCTTAGTGGCACATTGGGATATGGTCTATGGTACAGATAGGAGGATGGAGCGAAGCTTTCCGGCTTCACTGATGCAGATTGGGCAGGGAGCCCAACGGACCGTAAGAGCACATCTGGAGGGATTTTTAGCATTAGGTCGACAGCAGTTTCCTGGTACAGCAGGAAGCAGAGATCCGTGGCACTCAGTTCAGCAGAGGCCGAGTACATGGCAGCTAGCTTGGCTGCATGCGAGGCTATTTGGATGAGGAAGATCCTAGTTGGATTGTTCGGGTTGCATTTGGAGCCTACAGTGATTTACTGTGATAACTAGAGTTGCATTAAACTCTCGGCTAATCCAGTATTTCATGATAGATCCAAACACATCGACATCAGGTACCATCATATCAGAGATTGTGTTCAGCGGAGAATCATGATGTTTTCATATGTTCCCACGGAGGATCAGGATGCCGACATCCTGACGAAGGCGCTCACCAGGAGCAAGTTCGAATTCCACAGAGGCAGGATAGGGGTTGCAGATAATCCATATCTTGCTGAGAGGGAGTGTTGAAAATACAACAAGATGATGGAGCTTAGTGAAATGAAGTCGCCTTCACTAAGTGGGCCCGCAGGCAAATTCTGGCGCAAAGTCTATTTTTAGACTATGTCTATTTTTAGACATATGAAGCATGGTCCAGGGGTTGCAGTATGTTATTCTTGGAGTATTGGTCATGTTGGTAAAAATAGATGGACCTCTATTTTTAGACATTTAGGTCGAAGTCTATTTTTAGACCGCCTATCCTAAAAATAGAAAAGTCAAATATTATTTACCCTTAATAATATTTGGACTCTAAACTTCAGTTTACTCTCTTGGAGCACTTCAGTTCGAGCTACAGAAGTGGCTCATGCATCTGACAGAGGAATTACGCTATTCCTAAGGGTTTTGTGAGCTCATGCATGGTTGACTTCAGTTAGGACTTCAGTGGCAGAAGTTTGGTGGAGTTGATGAGACAGTTGGTGGAGTTGTGTTCGGTTTAACTTAGTTGAACTAGTTGAGATTAGTTTAACTAGATAATCAACTAGTAATGAGTGGAGTGAATTAAATATTATTTAATTCATTAATTAGTAAATCATTATTCAACTCAAGAACACATCAGTTCACTACAGTGCATGGACAGTTCAGTGGAGACCAGTGAAAGAGGTAGATGAAAGGGTGAGTACAGCTATCAGTTGGGACATCAGTTGTGCATGAGATTTGCACCACACTTGGAGGCAATTTCCCATGATGATTGCGCTGTCAAGCCAAGGAGATTCGAACCTTGGATCTCTATTTAGACAGGCCATGATTGCGCAATAGAGGCAAGGCAATTAGCGGTGAGTTTTGAACCAGTGACTTGTTCAAAACCAAGCTAGTTTGTGTGTAACTTGATGAGATAGTACTGAGTACTTGTGAGGAGTATTGTACTGAGTTTGTTACATGATTTCTCCATTATAATATACACAATAGCTGCGGGGTTTTCAGCTATAAGCTTTCCCCATACATACCGTGTTAATGTGTATGATGATTTGATGTGTTATCGCTTGATTTTATTTCCGCATGTTTGATGATCTCAGTGGAAGAGATTATGTGTTGCATATAAATTCAAATTGATATGTGATCGTATAGTCTCAGGATAAATTAATCATTATTCAAATAAATTTCTACAAAGTAAATTCCTTACGAATTTTCTGTAAAAACGGGAAAGTCCATGGAAAATTCTTACCTCAAAAACACTTTTTGGTGAAGACCACTCCAACATTGCCTTGACCTTTTCTGGATCCATCTTCAGTCCTTCAGCAGAAACAACAAAACCTAGATATACTAGCTCTTCTTTCATGAATGAACAATTCTTTAAATTTATCAGCAACTTCTCTTGATGTAACTTCGTCAGGACATAATTAAGATGCCTTAAATGTTCTTCCTTTGTTTTGCTGAAAACTAATATGTCATCCAGATATACTATTACAAATTTACCAATAAATTCCCTTAACACTTCATTCATGAGCCTCATAAAAGTACTAGGTGCATTTGTTAACCCCAAAGGAATTACCAACCACTCATACAACCCTTCATTTGTTTTAAAGGTTGTTTTCCATTCATCACCCTCCTTTATCCTAATCTAATGATATCCACTTTTCAAATCCAATTTTGAAAAATATTTTTCTCCACTCAAACAGTCCATTACATCTTCATTCCTAGGCAAAGGAAATCTATACCTGATTTTTATCTTGTTGATTGCTCTTGAATCAGTGCACATTCTCCAACCTCCATCTTTCTTTGGGCTCAGCACTGCAGGTACTGCACATGGACTCAAGCTTTCTCAGATCAGACCTTTGTCAACCAATTCCTACACTTGTTTTCTGATTTCTTCATTCTCTGTGGGAGTCATTCTGTAGGCTTATTTATTTGGCAGATTTGATCCTGGGATCAAATCTATCTGATGGATGATTTTTCTTACAGGTGGAAATTCATTAGGAAAATCATCCACAACAATATCACAATAATTTTCCATCATTTCTTGAATCTCAATTGGAAAATATGAAATTTTTGTAGAAGTAAGCACTACTTTAGGTTTGAAAACTAAATCAAAATTTACCTCTTCCTCTTCAATATGTTGTAAGTACTCTTTTCCACTCAGCAATAAAGTCTTTGGATCAGACTTCCTACTTGATGGTTCTCCTTCCTCCATAGGTATCAATGTGTGATGCACTCCATCCTTATAGAACTTGTAAGTGTTCTTCTTACCATCATGTACTACTGCTCTGTCATACTGCCAAGGTCTACCTAGCATTATGTGATACACATCCATAGGCATCACATCACACATGATCTCGTCCTTGTAGCTGCCCATCTGCAATTCTATCTCACATTTCTCCTTCACAATCAACTAGTGTCCTTTATGAAGCCATGACACCTTGTAGGGTGTTGGATGTTCCCTTGTCTTCAATTTTAGCTTCTCTATCACCTTTGTAGAGACCAAATTGTCTGTGCTGCCACTATCAATGACCAATTGATAACATTTCCCTTGGACTTTGCACACGCTCTTGAACAAAGTCTTCCTCTGTGATAGTTCAACAACTTCTTTTGTTTGCTTTAGCAAAAATTTATTGACCACCAAAGATTCCCCCTTCTTTGGTAGAATTTCTTCTTCTGTTTCACACAGCCTTGCTGCCTCTTCTCCAATATGAGCAACAATTTCATTTCTCTAACCTGTACCCATGTTCTCTGGGAACTCATAGTGTTTATGTCCCAATTGGTGACATCTATAACACCTCACTTCTCTTCCTCTGTTTCTACCTCCTCTTCCTCTGTAGGAACCCCTTATGCCCCTTGCATCACCTTCTATGGATGAATTGCTGCTAGCTCCATCTCTAGGTGCTGTGGACATTCCTCTACCACCCTGACTTCCCTTTCCTTGGAAAGTACCTCTTCCTTTCGCAGACTACTTTCTCAAGAGTTTCTCTTCAGCTTTCAAGGCCATTTGATAAGCCTCTTCTACTGTCTTAGGAGACAAAATACTTATCTCATCTTGGATCTCCAACTTGAGACCATTCACATACCTGGAAACCTTCTCTGCTGTGTCCTAGATTTTTCCAACTCTTATACTTATTTTATAAAACTCTTCTGTGTATTCTTTCAATGTCATCAATCTCTATCTAAGGTTCTGCATTTGTCTAAAAAATGTAAGCTGATAATCACTAGGCAAAAAATTACCTCTCAGCTTTGCCACCATCCTGGTCCAACTCTTGATTGGTTGTTTACCAGCTCTCCTTCTCTCTTCTTGCACTCCATCCCACCAAAGTGCTGCATGTCCCTTCAACTTTGTCACTACAAACTTAAATCTCTTGTCTTCACCCATTTCCTCATAATCAAAACATTTATTCATCTCATTAATCCAGTCTATCAGTTCTTCTGGATTTAATCCTCCTGAAAAGCTTGACACTTCAAGTCTAGGCTTGGATGTAGACCACAAAACAAATTAAGGAGTCTCATCTCAGGAGGAATCTCAACATTCTCCCCTGCCTCTTCTTCAATTTCAGGTTCACTGATATCCTCAGGATCTCTTAGGTGTCCTAATTATATTGCTTCCAATCTGGCTTGGAACTGCTGTAAGGTATCTAATACTTCTGCATTGGCAATTGGCCTGCCTCTTCTCCTAGCAGCAACACCTTTGGCAACTTAGAAAACCATGCTGGAATTATTCTTCTGGTTTTTGGAAGACAGTTCAGTCTCTGCAAAATGTCTTAAAATCTGCTCTAATACCACAAATGATAGAAAATTTGGAGTGCAGGTGCTAAGGAAAGTTGTTCACTTTTTTTTCAGTAGTTTCCTTCACCAAAGGATTCTTCTTCACAGTCTTGTTTCCATTTCATTAATCAAATTCATGGAATTTGATAAATGAAATAAATGATAGATTAAGTTTCTTTAGTAAAATATCAATCCTTGCAACAACATTACAAACCTTTTATCCGATTTCACTTAAAACCCGCCAACCTCAAAACCCTCTATAATACCTTGGCATATAAATGGAGATTAACATTCATCATAGTATAAAAATACATATGATTCAATTAGTTCAAAGCACTTATTCAATTACCGAACCTTAAGCTTGCAACATTTAACATTATTTAGCTCTAAGGACAAGAGTTTTTATGTTACGTTGGACTTATATGGGGCCCGCGACTCTAATATTCAACCATCACTTATTAATTAAATACTTAATTTTGCTTAAACCACTGGCCCATACCTTCAATTAACCTCCATGCAGCTTTGCGCGCAATCACCCTTGGATCCGTTGCTTAGCAGATCAGATGGATCTCATCGAAATCACGTTTTTTCAAGGACCGAACTTTAGCGCAAAAAAAAAATGCGAAATGGGTGGTTTTGTCTCGATGACGTGGCAGAATTTAACAAGATTGCATTTTATTTTTTGAAACCTCTCTTGGCCCAAATTGTTGCGCAATACCAGTGGTATCCTCCTCCTAAACCGCTTTCTCCAAACTGGTATTTGAATAGTGTTCAACTCGGATTTCACAGCATTTTAGTTTATTTCTTCAGGTCGTCTTCCCAGCGTTAACACTATGGTTAAGTCTCAGCAATATCGTTCCACCACCAACAAAATAACAACATTCTATCTCAACTGAGATTTCTCCAATAGACAAAGGATTGACACATGGTTTCACTCTTCCAACAGAGCCACTATTCAACCTTCTCTAAATTTCCTATGCAGACTAAACACATTCAATTTATTCACTGAGAATACAAGTTCAAAGACAATCAGAGGGAAAATAAGGAGATTTCATACAGACTTGACTCCTTTTCAGGTTATACATAGAAAGCGGAGATCCAAAAGCATTCAGGAAATATGCGCCTTCACATAGAGACTGAGTACGTTAATTACAATCCATTCAACACACAAAACTCATGGGTTCGAAGGAATGAGTCCTTCGGGAATTTTTCCAACAATATATGAATGAAAAAGCTCTGAAATTTTATTAACTGGAGATCAACCTCACATAAGCCATTCTTCTACTACAAAATCCCCCTTTACTCCGTATCAGAGATTTACATTTATAATCTCTTACATGACTCTTCGGCTCCTTCTTAAGGACTGGTTTATTCTTAACGTAAGAAGCCTAATTACATAATATTTCTATAATTATATCAACAGAAACCAAATAGCCTGACACGAATCAACTATTCGACTTCTGCAATTACTAAACTAACCCTAACTGCTCTAAGTTCAATAGATAGCTAAGGTATTGACACCTTGCTGGTACATTTCTTGAACAATTTCGAACTCTTCTAGCCACAGCATGTGGAGAATTCTCTCACATTGTTGGCTAGTGTCCAATGCCCCTGCATCAGGGACTGTAACCATTCACCTCAACCTCATTTTACTGTCGGAGCGAGATCCAAGCATGGTGAAAAATAATAGGGGAAAAAAGGAAGCCACAGACAAGGGCAAGGCCAAAGTCTTGAATCTGCCAGTGAAGCGAGGGAGATGCTTCAGTAGAGAGGTCAAGGAGACCTTCTTCCAGGCCTACTCAGAGAAGACACCCTGCTATATAAAATATCTCATTCATGGATGGGAAACTGATGCAAGAACCAAAATATAAGAAGAAGAAGACACCATTGAGGAAGAACTTAACCAAATCATCACAGACTCGGGTCAAACTCGGGGGAGAATTTATATGTTCCACCACTCTATCAGAAGATACTGGATGATAAAATTCCTTCTTGTTAAGGCATTTATGTCAGTTCAGGAAGCAGGGGGAGATCCCAGGGCAACTACCACTCTGGCTGAGATCAACAGAAATATCCAGGAAATGAACCTGCGTCAGCACAACCAGTATGTGCTCTTCGGGATAATTGAGAAGAATATCCAATCCATGCACCAGGTTGATATGTTTGGTTCTAGTGTTAAAGATCTGGCTCTCTTGGATTCAGATGATGATTAACCCGTATTAGTTGTTTTTAGTATGCTATTAGATAGTTTTTTTTCTCTATTATGTAAATTCTAGTAAGCTCAAACACTGATATAAATTACTTAAGGTAAATTCGAAGTAGACTCAGGAAGTATATGTTTTGACTGGCGATCAATGCACTTAGATGGCCAACAGACCTAGTTTCCTCCAGGCAGGTTGAGGCCTAATTTTGTGATTACTATACCTACTTTTACAAATTTATAGAAAATAGACAGGACCTACTAAGCTTACAAAAAAGAAAACCTATGTAAATTGTGTGTTGTTTTCGTTGATATGTCGGAAGTTTTAGGTGAACACTTCACCCATCTTCGAGGACATAAATCTTAATTGATGATGTGAAGAGTGTGAGACCATGATAAATAGAGGATGGAGTTAGACTATAACTATTAAGATAGGTAAAAATGATGAAACTATTGATATCATTAAATAATTAATAATGACTATAATAATTAATAGGAACTTTTGAAAATAGAGATATAAAATATTAATTAAAGGAATTAAAATTGAACTAGAACTAAAAAGAATTAATTTAAAGGGTTATTAATGAGGTTAAATTAATTATAATAAATTTATTAACTAAAAATGGTCAAAATGAAATGAATTTCAAATAATCTAATTATGATAGGTAAAAAAAAATTAAATTAAATTAGTATTTAATTTGTTAAGAATAAAAAATTAATAATAATAATAATAGGTAAGCTGATTGTATTAACTTAGTATTAATTTGTTTGGAATCAAAAATTATTTTTAATTATAAGATAAGATTATAAAATAGTAATGGAAGAATAAAAAAGATACATAAATAGAATAAAATATTATCAATATAATTAATTAGTTAGAATGAGTTCCTTGATAGGGGTGATAATAAACGATACAATGGTTCAGGACGAGGTAGTTAATCCCCTCCCACGCAATGATTAATATGATGAGGTGTTAGTGGGAGAAGAAGGTTGGAGATCAAGGCATGCATATAAGTGTTGTTTGGGTTGAAGCGGTTTACAAATGTTGGTTTCAGGGAATGGGCAGTGAGACATTGGCGGGAACTTGCTTCCTTGGATCACAAGGTGGCTATTTGTTACATCCATCTCTTGTCCTCCTCTATGAGAACACGAAGAAGAATAATAATTTGGGTGCTAATGGTTTCAATTCCACTGAGGAGGTGGTTCTGGGCATAATAATCTCAGACGCTAGTACGTTGTGGAAGGTTCAAGTTGCGGAGTTAGGACATGTCAGTCACTAGGTTGGATGTACTACCTTCATGACTGCTTGCGAGGGTCCCTTTCTCACCACTGTGTGGGTAAAGGTTTCATTTTTAATTTCATTTTCTATTCAAAAACTTTTCCTTAGTAATATTGGTAGAGCCAATTCCAGGGTGCCTAGACTGTTCTTCATGTTGACCGGTGTGGTTGCGGGTGGAGGTGGAGGTTCATTTGTGGTTCTTGTTTGACACGTCTATTGTATTTTGTCTCTAGGAATATGTGGGGCTGTAGGTATATTTCCCCAGGTTTTTCATTTTCTTTTGTGGGGGTTGAGAGCCATTTGAATTTTATGGGGTCCTGGAGGAATTCATGTATCGAGTAGTATCTTGTGCCTAGAGAGGGTGATCATTGGTACTAGCCAATTAAGGGAGTGGAAAGAGGTCGCAGTCTCATTAATGTATTTTTTAGAAACACACATTATACATTATAATTTGGAGGGTTATATAGCGAATATCCTTAGGTTCCTTCAAGCAACTAGTTCATTGGGTTGGAGACTTTAGGTGAGTGTTATTTGGTGTTTATTTTGACTTTTATGCAACGAAAATGAGGATGCGTCTGTAGAGGCACAGGCCCCTGGGGCCAAGGTTTAGCCCACCAAAAGTATGACCAAGGCGATGAAGAGGAAGTGGACCTGCAGTTTGACAACTCGCCTGGGTGAGTAGACTTACCCACTCCCATTGATTCCTTAGAAGCACAAATTCATCAAGTCACTGCATTTGTAGAGCAGTTGGCTTGAGATAGGCATGATGACTATTATAGGAATTTTTTTCACATATGGTCAATAGGCCTGCAAACTAGACCAATCAACAATCGTGAACATGTTGTGATCATCCCTACACAAATCCATAAGAATGACCCTTTTAAAGAGTATGATTTTCTAGGATTAACTGCTCAAAATAATTGTTTTTAACCCCAGCGCACCCTGTCCCTTTAGACACCTGCGTTCAGCGCTTGTTGCACCCTTAGACACCTACGCTGATTAAATTTGGTTTCTCCCTTCTGTAGGTACGTTGATTCTATAAATTCAGGTAAATTAAAAATATTTCTGAAGCTTCCTCTTCCAGAAGCTTCCAAGGGTTGTTTAACCATTTACCATGGATAAGAGCTTGAATCCTGTCTGATCCTACCTTGGATATTTCACCTCTTATCCATTGAGCTCATCCTCCCTTCATATGTGGATCTCAAGCCAATTATACTAAATCCAAAACTACCCTACCTATCCTATAAATATACTGCCATCCATATCATCAGGGTTGGCTTTTGGAGATTTATTATGCCCTTATGTTGTTTCCTTGAACCAGAAGGAGACATAATCTTCATGCATTAGGGTGACATTGAGGTGCGCTTTGTGACAAGGAAGGATAAGTCAACTTGGAGAGATCCTTACAAGATCAACTGCTATTCTTGGTTTTAAACTATCTCCTATTTATATTAATACAAAGAGTATTTCATTTTCCTATATGTGTTGCGTTATGTTTACCTTCATGTATTTCAATGCCTCACTGATTCATTGAATGGAGTAAATGAATTATGCTACATAGATGGTGTAGATCCTTGGCTTGTTTTCCTTGTATGTGCAAGTTCTAATTATAACATCTAGAGCTACAATTGGAACTCTCAAGAAAAGAGGAAATCAAAACTTGTGATGGATTCCAAGTAGGATTATTTCTCGTTCTTCATTTCTCTAAGGACAAAATTTATATTCTTTGTCTTATGTTGTTCTAGACCGGTCCACTACGTCTAGGGAAGTAATTTTTTCCAATCATAAATTTCGCATAACAAATTGGCAAATCCACTAGGGATCGATTTCTTCCCTTAGTGGTTTCCTTGACCTTATCACCTTTTTTCACCTCTTGAAATGACCTTTATTTCCTCACATATGCCTTGATTGACCCTAGGAAAACCCTTCTGTGAGATTTATTTTGATTGGAATAGTGAAGTTGAGGAGATAGATTATTCATTAAATTTTTTGTGGTATCGTTGATTGATTTCTTCTCCCCTACTCAGTTAGGCCTTTCATTGCTAGAAGGAAAATGAAAAGTTTTTTTTCTGTCATATTAGCAGCATCATAGGTTTGTTTAGGTGACATCAAATTTTGAGTCATGATATCGAAAAATAATTCAAGATAAACTCAAAAATTCACCTCAATCAACCTAAGGAGCATTTTTTAAATTAACGCAAACATCTATAGGGCTAGGCTAGAGACATGTTATGGTGTATTTAAGCGTAGGAGTCATCTTTTTTGCCAACGTTGCATTATGGGGGTGGTATCCCGTTCCACGTACGTAAGTGTATTGGATCATTCTCCACATACCTTCGGGTATATCAGATGGCGCTCCACGTATGAAAAGTATATGGAACACTCTCATCAAATGGTTATGCATTATACAACACTACTACGGACTGCACTTCCACGTACCTCCAGGTATATTTTGGAAGTCCTCACTATGTTGCTATCCCGCCTTGGGTAAATGAGTCAGCCTCCTTGCACACTATGATACACTGAACACAACATTCGGGGAGATTTCCTGCCCATACGTAAATCCTTGGTTCAAGAAGGTGGTATATTTTAGTTCACAGTTGCTTGGTAAACCCTTTTTCCTAGTTACCCCTTTTTTTAATTATGTTTTGTTGTTAATTTCTAAAATCAATTAATTAAATGCAAAACAACATCCTCACTATGGAACAACACCTTAGTGGATCTTAGGTTGAGACTAATTGGGAAAATTCTCGAGTCTATCAGTCAAGGAAACCCCTTTGACGAGAATCATAGTTCTTTTCCTCGTTTTGGAAATATTGGTGTTCCTTATATGGAAAAGTTGTCCCTTCCTGGATTTACCATTGGTTTTCCAATTTGGTTTTTTTCAACCTCCTTAGTTTCTAATTTCCAAACTGTTTCTCAACCAAGTTCCCCTCCACCTAAACAACGTCAACCTCAATTTGATCCTAGAGTTGACACTTTGCATTCTTCACTTGTTGTTTCTTCATCCCTTTCTTAATCCTCACCTGGTGAAATTCTTGATTCTAGTAATTAGGGAGCTAAGAAGAAGAAGAGAAGGATGAAGAAGAAGAAGTAAAATAAGCAGGGGGAAACCAAGCAACCATTTCTACCCATGCAACTAGTATGGAGAAACCTTTCAATCAGCCCCAAAAAGTGAAGTTCCCTTGAAAATTATGTAAGGGTGACTACCTTATTAGATATTTTCCTCAGTTTTGCTAGGGTGTTAGAAGTTTGGTTCACAGGCTCACTTGAATCCATTCCCAACCAATCGTTAGTTGAGAAAATGGTTTACTTGATTCCAATTTCAGTTGATCGTACCTTTCCTATAGAGTGAAGTTCATACCACTCGGGTTCTTCTCGTTTCTTTAGGTTCCAATGAACTCGGGGGAAACCCTCTTGTTCCAATGGTAGAGGTGGACAATCCTCCTGTTCCCTTGGCATAGGGGGGGAATCGTCCCATTCCCATAGTACAAGGGGGAAGTTATCACGTTCCCATGACATCTCCTCCAAGTATTATGGTCATTTCCTTTTATTAGAGTTGATTGGAAGGATATCGTCTTCCTCCTTACATGCCCTTCCAGATCATAGTACATGATTATAATATGCATGTACCTGGAAAATTCATAGAGGAAGGTGTGTATGTTAGTATTTTTTCCTCATCTTCTTGGCAAGTTTTTGGTTCTTCACAGCTTGTGCCTATTACACAAAATATGTTGGCCTTTAACATAGGAACCAATCAACAGTTAGGGATCCTTCCTTATTTTCCTATTACTTTGGGATGAAATATTGTCTATATCGATGTAATGGTATTCCAAGGCTCTTTGAATTTTAATCTACTCCTTGGGCGTGACTATGTTAATGTCATGGGAGATCTTATTTCTTCTGTCTTTAATGTGTTGTGATTCCCACATGAAGGAAGAATCATGACCATTGACCATGTTTTTTTGTTGGTACTGATTTTAATCCCAATCAACCAACTTCCCTAAATGGTCTTTACATGCAAGTGGTATCTCCCTCACCACAAATTAATTATGTGGCAACTTGTTCCATGCCCACACCTACTGATGATCTAGTAGGTGATGTAGTGCATCACGTACTAAGAGAATTGGAGCCTAGTATTTCCATTGGATCCCTTGATTCCTTCCAGATCATTGTTCTCCCATATGATGAGAACCTCTTGGAAGCTATGGCCTCCTTGAGTTCATTATCAAGGCATCAGAGCAGATTTCCTTTTCTTGTGTCAAGCTCGTTAAAAAATGAAACAAGTTCTATGAGAAAATTTCCTTTTCATGTGTCAAGATCATTATAAAGTGAAACAAGGCTTATGAGAAAATTTTATTTTCTTATGTCAATCTCGTCAAAAAATGAAACAAGGCTTATGAGCATAGTTCATTTTCTTGTGTCAAGATCATTTAAAAATGAAATAGATGTCCCTCCAATTCGAGTCTTTTACTTGATCTCGTAAATACACCTTCATTCCACACACCTATTAGTAACCAATAGTCTACTTAGGTGAATGAAAAGAAGCTTGGGGGGCATGTGCCTAGAATTGAGTCATTATGCTGAGGGCATGAAAAATTATTTCAAGCATAGTTTTTCCTTTGTTTCAAAATTTTGTAAAACATAAACCACTCTCAAGCATAGTTTTCCATGTTCAATCTTAGTAAAAAGTGAAACCATTCTCATCCTATCTTTTGTGACTGTCATTTTCATCAGCCTGATTCTGTCAGATGAGCGTTGTTTTTCTCCTTCCAAATTCACCACCTGCTTGGCCGATCATACGCTTTCACTTTGGTTATTTTAACCTTTCCTGAGCAACCACTATGATGAGTCATATTATTAGAAAACCTCTTGACCCTATGTGTTTTTAGGAATTCCATCATGACCAAAACCAATTGCTACCATTTATACCACTCGTTCCTCCAGGAGGAGTCCTCTTTCAACTATTTTTATGCTCCCTAAACATGAAAATATGGTCGAGAAGTTGTATTTTTGAATTCGTGATCCGAATGGAAAGTGACATCCACCCATGGTTTGTAAGTGGAATCTATCCATGGTATTCATTCACCCATGGTATTTATCCACCCATGGTATTCATCCACACATGGAATTTACCCATGGTATTCATCCACACATGGAATTTACCCATGGTATTGTAAGTGGAATCCACCCATGGTATTGTAAGTGACATCTACCCATGGTATTCATTCACCCATAGTATTTAACCACCCATGGAATTTACCTGTGGTATTGTAACTAAAAAAGAATATAAGTAACAAGTTTCGTTTTGTAAAAGGACAAATTGTCCACCTCAATGTAGCCTTTACAATTATTCTTTTTTTTAATAGAAAAAATATTTGTGGTTTTGTTTACTGTGTGTTCTCCCCTTTTCTTCTGGAATTTCAAATTTTTAGATCTTGGGAGCCTCCCCCACAAGATCCATTTCAATTATTTTTAGATCTCAAGGGCCTCCCTATTGGGTGTGGAGCCTGATTATCTTGTTTATTTTGTATCACAATGTTGGACCCCTGTACCTTAATGGGGGTGGCAACGCCGCCCATAATTAAATGCTGCTTGGGGGGTCCAAGGGGGGGTGGCTACGACTTTATGGAACCTCCCCCCTGGTAGGGGGTTTCGGGGGCAGTGCCCCTGAAGCTAAAAATAGATGTAAAATTGCCTTGTAAAAGTATAGTAATTTCTATTCAATCTGGGCCATTCATTAGGCAGATGATCTAACGGTAGAAGTTATGTTTAGTTTAGGGTTTTTTTCCCTAGAAGGAAAACCCTCGCTTGTATGAGGGTATTGTATTACGACTGTGTATTGTACGTGTATTCTCAGAGTGAGAAACATATAGGGATATTGTGAGAGAGAACTGAGGATATTACAGCAGATCTGTTGTAGGTTGTGTCTCTTCATTTTGCTAGATAATAGAAAGGAAGGACTAGCTGTTCGGGGTGGACGTAGCCCAAACTGGGTGAACCACGTATATCTGTGTCTCTCTGGTTTTATGTGTTTTGTGTGCTTGTGTTTTCAGCATATTTTATGTGTTTCATTGCTGTAATATTTAATTTTCTAACAAATGGTATCGAGAGAGTGAAGGTCTATTTAGGTGATAAACTCGCAAGAAAGAAGGGTTCTTGGTTTGAGTGGGAGCAATGGCAGAAGATGGTAAGTTTAGGGTCGAGAAATTTAACGGCCAAAACTTCACGCTGTGGAAGATGCAGATGGAAGATTATCTATATCAGAAATATTTGTACCTACCATTGAGCGGAAAAACAAAGAAGCCGATGGCTATGACAGACGCAGAATGGGAGATTCTTGATAGAAAGGCACTCAGAATAGTACGTTTGTGCCTCGCGGCGTCGGTAGCCTTCAATATTTCGAAGGAAATGACAACAAAGGGTTTGATTAAGGTGTTGGCGAAACTATATGAAAAACCCTCGACCTCAAACAAGGTATTTCTTATGAAACGACTATTTAATATGAAGATGTCGGAAGGTGGATCTGTTGCAGACCATTTAAATGAATTTAATACAGTTACCAGTCAGTTAAGTTCTGTAGGGGTAAACTTTGATGATGAAGTTAGAGCTCTGTTATTCCTGTCCTCATTACCAGAAAGCTGGAATGGTTTATTTATGGCCATTAGTAACTCTGTCTCTGGATCTAGTACTTTAAAGTTTGATGATGTTGTTGGTGCTATCCTTAGCGAGGAAATGCAACGGAAAAGCTCCGGTGAGACATCAGGTAATGCTTTGAGTGCAGAGTCTAGGGGAAGAAGAATGGAAAGAGGAAAGAGCTCGGGATATCACAGTAAATCAAGGAAAGGCAGATCCAAGTCCAGATCGGGGATAGTGTGCTGGAATTGCGGAAATAAAGGACACCTAAAGAAAGACTGTAGATCTCGGAAGGGAAAAGAAGGAGACACACAACAAGAAAACAATCATGAAGCAAATGTGACAGGTGATGTGTTACAAGATGCTTTGATTCTTTCTTTCAAAAATGTTACTGATTCTTGGGTTGTAGATTCAAGGGCCTCATTCCATGCCACACCTGATAAGAAATATTTTCATGACTATGTTCAAGGAGATTTTGGACAAGTTCGTTTGGGTGATGATAAACCCTGCAAAATTGTTGGAATGGGTAAAGTTCTTGTAAAACAACAGAATGGAAACCAATGGCTACTAAAGGAGGTAAGGCATGTTCCAGATCTGAAGAAAAATCTGATTTCAATAGGGTAGTTAGGCGGTGAAGGTTGTGTGACAACTTTCACAGATAAAACTTGGAAGGTCACCAAAGGAGCCCTGGTAATAGCAAAAGGCGAAAAGGTTGGTACATTGTATTTATGCAATGGTATTTCTAACTATGTTAATGCTTTAACTTCCAAAGGAGCAGATGCAGCATTATGGCATCATAGGCTCGGAAACATGAGTGAGAAGGGAATGAAGATTCTTCACTCAAGAAATTTGTTGCCAGGATTGAAGAATGTTGATTTGGATTTCTGTGAGAATTGCATTTATGGAAAACAAAAGAGAGTCAAATTTCTCAGAGTTGGGAAAGAAAAGAAGAGCGAAAAATTGGAGCTTGTGCATACAGATGTATGGGGACCTGCTCGGGTATCATCTCTCGGTGGCTCTCGTTATTATGTTACTTTTATTGATGATGCAACTAGAAAAACATGGATTTATTGTATTCAGAATAAATCTGATGTATTTGATACTTTCAATAAATGGAAAGCTTTGGTTGAGATTGAGACAGGAAAGAAGTTGAAGTGTCTCACATATCATCTGATGGAGGTGAATAGTGCAACAAAAAAGTTTGATGCAAGTTACTTTTGGAGCATGGGTATTTGTCAAGCTTTTGATGGTGCACCATTTCCTTTACGGGGAATGAGGTTGAGATAGTACTTTTTGTTGACGTATTCATCCTTTACGACACACCATTTTCTTTTTATTGTGGTGTTCTTGAAACTTGTCTTCTTGAAAATAATAATAATCAACAACCACAACAGCAATAGGCACTTCAAACACCTGAAAGTGGTGTTAGAAGATCTACCAGGATAAGTAGACCCCCTGAACGATACTCTCCTTCATTATATTATTTATTGTTGACTGATTCTGGTGAACCTGAATGTTATGAAGAAGCAATGCAGGTTGAAAGCAGGAAGAAGTGGGAGCTAGCCATGGAAGAAGAGATGGACTCCTTAATGCATAACCGGACTTGGGACTTAGTCAGGTTGCCTGCAGGTAAAACTACATTGTAAAATAAATGGGTTTAGAGGCTGAAGGAAGAAGATGGAGGAAAACAGAGGTACAAAGCTAGACTTGTGGTGAAGGGGTTTGCACAGAAGAAAGGTATTGATTTTGATGAAATATTTTCTCCTGTTGTTAAGATGACTTCAATCAGAACTATTTTAAGTCTTGTAGCAACGAAAGATTTACATCTTGAACAGTTAGATGTAAAGACAACATTTCTCCATGGAGATTTGGAGGAAGAGATCTATATGCAGCAACCAGAAGGATATGAGGTCAAAGGGAAAGAAAAATTAGTGTGCAGGTTAAAGAAGAGCTTGTATGGCTTAAAACGGGCTCCAAGGCAGTGGTATCTAAAATTTGACAAGTTTATGTCTGAACAAGGTTATACTAGATGTCACTCTGACCATTGTGTTTATCTGAAAAGGAAAAATGATGGCAGCTATATTATATTGTTATTATATGTAGATGACATGCTTGTTGCATGGTCTAACATGCAGGAAATAAATGTTCTCAAAAGAAAATTGGAAACTTCATTTGCAATGAAGGATTTGGGAGCTGAAAACAAATCCTTGGTATGAGAATAACTAGAGACAGGAAAAATCTCAAATTAAAACAGTCTTAGAATGAGTACATAAAAAAGGTGTTAAAAAGATTTAATATGCAGAATGAAAAACCAGTTAGTACACCTTTTGCTAGCCATTTCAAACTTAGTAAGGAGATGTGCCCCAAGGCCCAAGAAGAAATGGACTACATGTCTAAAGTTCCATATGCATCAATAGTTGGAAGCTTAATGTATGCAATGATCTACACAAGACTTGATATTGTACATGCAGTGGGAGTTGTAAGCAGGTACATGAACAATCTAGGAAAAGATGATTGGATGGAAGTGAAATGGATTATCAGATATTTGAGAGGTACCACAAATCAAGCAATATGCTTTGGTGGTTCAAACATTGATCTACAAGGATATTTTGATGCAGATATGGCAGGTGATAGAGATAACAGGAGGAGCACTACAGGATATGTATTTACTGTAGGTGGAACATTAGTTAGTTGGGTTTCAAAAATCCAAAGTGTTGTTGCACTTTCAACAACAAAAGTAGAGTATGTTGCTGCTACAGAGGCTAGTAAAGAAATGATTTGGTTACAAAGGTTTATGGATGAATTGGGTAAGAAGCATGATATGGGCACATTATACAGTGATAACCAAAGTTCCGTTCATCTTTCAAAGAGCTCAGAATTTTATTCCAGGACTAAACACGTACGGCTCAAGTACCATTTAATACGGTCAATATTGGAAGATGGACAGTTGAAGCTGGAACACACTAGCCAGAATCCTACAAATATGCTAACAAAAGTTGTAACCAGGAAGAAACTGAGAATATGCTCAGTTTCAATTGGTCTTCAAGGATGATGATAAATATGAGAAACAACCAGGTCCAAAGAGGATTCATTGTCCAGCAAATGAAGCAACAGTGGAGTTGCTACAATCTGTCTCCAAGTGGGAGATTATTGGGTGTGGAGCCTGATTATCTTGTTTATTTTGTATCACAACGTTGGACCCATGTACCTTAATGGGAGCGGCAATGCCACTCATAATTAAACGCTGCTTGGGGGGTCCAGGGGGGGGTGGTTGCGACTTTATGGAGCCCCCCCCTCGTAGGGGGTTTTGGGGGCAGCGCCCCCGAAGCTAAAAACATATGTAAAATTGCCTTGTAAGAGTATAGTAATTTTTAGTCAATCTGAGCCATTCATTAGGTAGGGGGGCCTCCCCCCGAAGATCCTTTTTATTTATTTTTAGATCTTGGGGGCCTCCCCTCAAGATGCGGATCAATGGTATCATAACACTTTCTTGGGCAAAGAGGGAAGATTTTTTTTTTTTCCTTTTTTGTAGGAATTTTTTGGGCAACGAGTTTGCAGATCATATCTGAAATATTTGGTGAAAAATTTACAAAAAAAAAATGACATATCTAGATTCCTTGCGAAAAAATATCCAAATTCAAAAAAAAATCATCCAAATCAGAGTCCAGATGAGGGAGATATCATTGATTTAAAATCAATAGTGGTGCAAAAAAAATTTTGACGACAATTGTAGATGACAACACCCATCATTTTTTTCATTTTTTGTACATAAATTAAGAAAAAAAATTGCATATCTAAGCTCCTCTTAAAAAATCACCCAATTTCAAAAGAAATTGGTCGAATAAGATTTTGGATGAGGGAGATATCGCTGATTTAAAATCAACTATTTTTTTCATAACTTTTGTAATGGTGGGATAGTTGCAGCACGAATCTGAGTTTCCGGAGTGTCTAGATAGGGATTTCATTCACATAGGAAGATGCAGAATGGTCATTCTTTTTACAAAAATAGGTTATAACAAAGATTCTGAGTTATATTGATCGAGTTATGCCCATCTTAAATTAGATTTTATATCTGGAGCAACATTCGTAGCGGGTTCCCTTTGGAGACGTGCCCTCCCACCATGCATTAGTAGGCATCTTCTTCACATTCATCAGTTTTAGCATGGAAACATTAAATGTAGGTTCTTTTGACATGTTCCCTCTACCCGAGGCTATGTAGGCACCTACTACTTCATCAATAGTTAACATCATGGCTATGGGTCAAACACACAAAATCCTTGTCATCGAAGTCCATTTGCTAGGCCGCACATTGTTAGTATCACAGTTGGTCACAAGAATTACAGGGTGTCTCTATCATCGGATATTCATTTTTCATATTTTTGTTTCATCCAAAAACACACACTTTATCGAAGCCCATTTTCTAGTCGCACACTATGAGAATCACAGTTGGTCACAAGCATTACAAGGTATCTCTATCATCGAATCTTCGTTCATCACAGTTATGGGTTAACCACACAAAACCCTTCTCTCCAGTGGCTCTTCATATTCAACAAAGGCTTCTCAAGAGAGAACTTCATGCAATGGGGACTATTGCTTCTTAAGGAGAGATGAATGATCTGAACGGAAAGTGGCTTCCACCCATAGTATTTATCCGCCCATGGTATTGTAAGTGGTAACATGGTATTGTAAGTGACATCTACCCATGGTATTCATTCACCCATGGTATTTACCCACCCATGGAATTTACCTGTGGTATTGTAACTAAAAAATACTTAAGTAACAAGTCACATTTTTTAAAAGGACAAATTCTTCACCACAATGTAGCCTTTACAATTATTATTTTTTAATAAAAAAAAAATTCTTTACGATTTTGTTTACTATGTGTTCTCCTTTTTTCTTTTGGCATTTCAATTTTTCAGATCTTGGGGGCCTCCCCCCCAAGATCCATTTCAATTTTTTTAAATCTTGGGGGCCTCCCCCCAAGATCCAGATCAACTCCTTAAATTAAATGGAAATATGTCTACTCAGTATAAGTTTAACCCTTTTTAGGACTGAGATAAACTAATTACAAAAAATGAATACCTTGGTCGAACATGGATAAGAGGTTCTCCTAAGTATCGTTTTCTGCCTTTTCAGACTCAAGAGACTATTTATGAAAAGGAACCTTTGGAATTTTAATTTTCTCCTCTTTTTCAAAATATCTAAACATGAAAAAATATTTGAGTTATGCCTTCCTTGGAGTCATAAAAGCATCAAACAACGATGGACTTACCGAACATGATGAGACCAAAACACTCCTCAGGGTTTGTTAAAAATAATCATAGTGATTCATCCGAAGAATGAGATTACAGATCAAGCATATGTTATCCTCCTCAAGCTTGTCAAAAATAAAGAGGTACTGACCAAAAATGGCTGGGAAATTTTGGAAAATAAGATAATCCACTTATTAATGGAGGTGAGTCGCTCTTGAACATGACACTCGTTCAGTTGATATTTGTGACTGTTGTGTTGGGAAATTGGCTTGTCTTTTGGTTCATCATACCATATTAAAGCCTCCGCATTCAGTTTTGGGTCAATTCTTCCAACTCCATAAGGTGTCGTCAATATGTTCAAGAGAAGTCCTTCAGTTTCTATTTGTTGCAATACTCTTAAGCCTACATTCATGTCTAACATTCATGAACAATTTCCACATTAGCATCATTTTGTCTCAAATCTTGATACCCATTTTGTGTCGTTGATGAGGAAACATCAAGGCCCTCCTATGACAGGTGACTTCTTGTCGACATCAGCTCATTATCCAAAAAATTGACTTAGAAACTCCTTTTGGTACCTTGGAGCTTGCATATATCAATGGAAATTCTCCTCATTCTAAGCGATGGGTTTTCAGCAGTGGCCTTCGACAGAAATATTCTGTGTGGTGTTTGAATGCATCTCATCTATTCATACCATACATATTGTACTACAGTACCTTGAGATCCATTAACATCATCGGTGGTTTCTCCCGCATCTGTTAATGACTTACATCATTGGTTGGTAATTATATGGTGTCTACTATATTTGAATTCATCTCATTTATTTACATGGTTACATTCATACATTGAATGATTGAGTGAACTATATATAAGACGCTGAATCTAGTTCCATCCATTTGGGATGTGATTTCAGGATTAATACGATATTAGAAAGTATGATGGTTATGATCATACAAACAATCCTTCAACCATGGGTCCACTCTTTTTCATAAGTGTAAAATACTTCTTGATCATTTTACATGTTATGTTATCTTATATGTTGAGCATAGGTATGCCTCCCTTAGCAAATATGTCATGATGAAAATGTATTGTAATAGATGATGATATCGATAAATTGTTCTTGATCTGGACTTCTCACAAGGTAAAGCACATCAGTCATTAGTTGTTTCTTCTAACGTTTCGCTTTAGGGGGCAATATGTTATATGCCATTTTGTGACATATGGTCAATAGGCCTAAAAATGAAATCAATCAAAATCTATGAAGATGTTGTCATCATCCCTACACAAATCCCTAAGAATGAACTTTCTAAAAAGTATTATTTTATGGGATTAACTGCTCAAAATCAATTTTTTTAACCCCAGCACACCCTATCCCTTTAAACACCCATGTTCGGTGCTTGTTTCACCCTTAGACACATGCAATGATAAGAGTTGTTGCTCCATCCTACAGGTGTGCTGATTTTAGAAATTTGGGAAAAGTAAAAATATTTTTGAAACTTCCTCTTCCAGAAGCTCCTAGGGGTTTTTTTAGTCGTTTACCATGGATATGAGCTTGAATCCTATTTGTTCCTACCTTGGAAACTTCACCTCCTATCCCTTGATCTCATCCTCCCTTCGTATGTGGATCTCAAGCCCATTATGGCAAATCCAAAACTACCCTACCTCTCCTATAAATCTATTGTCATCCATAGCATCGAGGTTTGCTTTTTGAGATTTATTATGCCCTTATGTTGTCACTTTTAACCAAAAGCATACATCATCTTCATTCATTAGGGTGACATTGAGTTGTGATTTGTGACAAGGAAGGACATGTCAACTTGGGGAGATCCTTACAAGATCAACTACTATTCTTGGTTGTAATCTCTCTCCTATTTCTACTAATATAAAGAGTATTTTGTTTTCCAATGTGTTGTGTTATGTTTAGCTTCATGTATTTCAATGTTTTGTTGATTCATTGAACATATTAATTGAATTATGCTACGTGGATGGTGTAGATCCTTGGCTTGTTTTTCTTGTATGTGTAGGTTCTAATTATAGAATTTGGAGCTAGAGTTGGAGCTCATGAGAAAGGAGGAAATCAAAGATTATGATGGATTCCAATTAAGCTTCTTTCCTATTCTTCAATTTCTCTAAGGAAAATTTTTATATTCTTTATCTTCTGTTTTTCTAGATCAATCCACTAGGTCTAGGGAAATTAATTATGTCCACAATTGTAAATTCCACATAACAAATTAGCGAATCCACTAGGGATTGAACCCATAATATCTATTTCGGCAGACTCTCAATCATATTTTTCCATGTTTCAAGATTTTGTAAAAATGAAACCATTCTCATCCTATATTTTGGCATTTCCATTTTCATCAGCCTGATTATGCCATATGAGCCTTGGTTTTCTCATTCCATCATCACCATCTGCTTGGTAGATCATATGCTCTCACTTTGGTTGTTTTACCCTTTCTTGAGGAATTTTTGAGATGAGTGGTATTATTAGCCAACCTTTTGAATTGTATTTTTTTGTTTAGTTCCAAAATGATCGGAACTATTTTCTACCCTTTATACCACTCGTTCCTCTAGGAGGAGTCCTCTTTCAGCTCTTTTTAGACTCCCTAAACATTAAAAGTTTTTTGAGCACTTGTCTCTTCAAACTCGTTGAAGTAAATGAAAACAAATCTACTCAGTATAAGTTTAACCATTTTCTAGACTGAGATAGGCTGATTACGAAAAAGTAATACCTTGTTCGAACATGGCTAAGATTTTCTCCCGAGTTTCGTTTTCTAACTTTTTGGACTCAGGATACTATTTACGAAAAGGAACCTTTCGAGTTTTATTTTTCGCCTTTTTTCCAAACCCTATAAACATGAAAAATAAGTCGAGTTACACCTTCGCTCAACTCGTAAAATCATCAAACAGTGATGGACTCATTGAACATGATGATACCGAACCACTTCTTCTCAGGGTTCGTTAAAAATACTGAGAGGGATTCATCCAAAGGATGAAATTACAGATCAAGCATATGTTATCCTCCACAAGATTGTGAAAATAAAGAGGTACTAACCAGAAATGGTTGGGAATTTGGGAAAAAAGGATACTCCACCTATTAATGGCAGTGAGTCACTCTTGAACATGACACTCTTTCACTTCATCTTCGTGACTATTGGGTTGGGAAATTTGCTTGTATTTTGGTTCATTAGAGAAGTTTTGAGGTCTAAAATGGGCCTCCTAAGAAAAAATTACAACCAAAATAGAATTTATAAGAACCATTAGGATTCAAGATGTGATGTCAACCATGGGGGATGATTCATCATTTTTGGGGTAAAAAAGTAAAAAGATTAAAAATAATAAAATAATAAAACTACTTTTTCAACTCATATTTAAGACTTATCTCCCTAAGGTTTTACTCAAATTTCAAGTTGGAGTAATAATTGGATGCAAATTTTAATTCCTCATCCAATTAGTACCCATGGTCCATACTTTCAATGTACCCTTCTACACCAAAAATGAGAAATACATGAAACAATGTGATTACAATCACACTTTTAATGTATTTCTCATTTTTTGTGTAGCAAGGTCCATCAAAAGTATGTAACATGGGTACTCCTTTGATGAGGAATCAAATTTTGCATCCAACGAGTGTTTCCACTCAAAATTTGAGTAAACCCATAGGGAGAGAAGTTGAAAATACGAGTTGAAAAAATAGTTTTTTCTTTTTTCCTTCTAAAATTTGATGATGTAATCTAATATTATTTTATTATCTACACTACTATTTTTTTTCCTTAGGATGCCCATTTTAGACCTCAAAATTCCCCTAATGTGTCATACCATATCAAAACCTCCACATTTAGTTTTGGGTCAATGCTGCCAACTCCATAAAGTGTCATTGATATGTTCAAGAGAAGTCTTCATTTACTATCTCTTGCAATACTCGTATTCCTACATTTATGTCTGTTTTTCCTGAACTAATTCCACATCAACGTAATTTTGTCTCAAATATTGATACCCGTTTCGTTGATGGGGGATACATCAAGGCCCTCCTATGACAGTTCGCTTCCTGTTAACATCAACACATTATGCAGGAAGGTTACTTAGAAACTCCTTTTGGTGCCCTGGAGATTACATATATTAATGGAAAGTCTCCTTGCTGTAAACAACAGGTTGTCATCAGTGGCATTCGTCTGAAAGATTTTGTGTGGTGTTTGAATTCAGATCATCTATTCACACCATATATATTTTACTACAATACCTTAAGATCCATTGACATCTTCAGTGGTTTCTCTCGCATCCGTTAATGACTTAAATCATTGGATGGTAATTAGATGGTGTCTATTATGTTCAAATTCAACTAATTTATTCACATGGTTAGACTCATACATTGAACGATTGAGTGAACGAGATAGAAGACCCTGGATATAGTTCCAACCATTTGGGCTACAATTTTAGGATTAATACAAGATTACAAAATATGATGGCTTTGATCATACAAACAATCATCCAATCATGGTTCCACTCTCTATCATCAGTGGATGATACTTCTTTATCATTGTATATGTTTCTTTATCTTATATGGTGAGCATGGGTATGCCTCCCTCGGCAAAGATTTCATGATGAAAATGTATTGTAATAGATGATGATCTCAACCATATGTTCTTGAGATGTACTTGTCACAAGGTAAATCAATTCAATCATGAGTAGTTGCTTCTAAATTTGCGCTTTAGGGGGGCAATTTTTTATAGGCCATTTTGTCACATCTGGTCAATAGTCCTAGAAATGGGATCAATCAACATCTGTGAATAAGTTGTCATCATTCCTACACAAAGCACTAAGCATGACCTTTCTAAAAATTATAATTTTTTGGGAATAACTGCTCAAAAATCATTGTTTTTCACCCCAACACATGATTTCCCTTTAGACACTTGCGTTGAACGGTTTTTTCACCCTTAGACACCTGCGTTGATTGGAGTTGGTTGCTCCCTTCTGCAGGTGCGTTGATTCTAGAAATTTGAGAAAATAAAAATATTTCTGAAGCTTACTCTTCCAAAAAATTCGAGGGCTTGTTTTAACCATTTACCATGGATAAGAGCTTGAATCCTATCTGATCCTACCTTGGAAAATTCACCTCTTATCCCTTGAGCTCATCCTCCCTTCATATGTGGATCTCAAGCCCATTATGGTTAATCCAAAATTACCGTACCTCTCCTATAAATCTACTACCATCCATAGCATTAGGGTTGGCTTTTGGTTATTGATTATGCCCTTATGTTGTTGCCTTGAACTGGAAGGAGACATCATCTTCATGCATTAGGGTGACATTGAGGTGTACTTTTTGACAAGGAAGGACAATTCAACTTGGGGATATCCTTACAAGATCGACTACTATCCTTGGTTGTAAACTCTCTCCTATTTCTATTAATACAAAGAGTATTTTATTTTCCTATATGTGTTGTGTTATGTTTACCTTCATGTATTTCAATGCCTCATTAATTCATTAAGTAAAGTAATTGAATTATGCTACGTAGATGGTGTATATCCTTGGCTTATTTTTCTTGCATGTTTCTAATTATTACATCTGAAGCTACAATTGGAGCTCACAAGCAAGGAGGAAAGAAAATATTGCGATGAATTCCAAGTTGGATTCTTTCCCATTCTTCAATTTCTCTAAGGAAAAACTTTATATTTTGTCTTTTGTTGTTCTAGACTAGTCCACTAGGTCTAGGGAAATTAATTTTGTCTGTAATCGTAAATTACAATAAATTTGTGGCTTCAATAGGGATTGAACTCAGAATCTAGGGTTTCGCAAACTCTCAAGCATAGTTTCAAATGTTTTAAGCTTGTGTAAAAATGAAACCATTCTCATCCTATATTTCATGATTTCCATTTTCATCAATCTGATTTTGATTGACGAGCCTTGGTTTTCTCATTCCATCATCACCATCTTCTTGGCCAATCATATGCTTTCACTTTGGTTGTTTTACCCATTCATAAGGAACCGCTGCGATGAGTGGTATTATTAGCCAGTCTTTTGAACTATATGTGTTTTGACCAATTCCATCATGACCTGAACTAGTTTCTACCCTTTATAGCACTCGTTCCTCTAGGAGGAGTCCTCTTTCAGCTCTTTTCAAACTCCCTAAACATGAAAATATTTTTGAGCACTTGTATTTTTGAACTTGTTAAAGTAAATGAAAATACATCTAGATAATATAAGTTTAACCCTTTTTCGAAATGAGATAGACTAATTTTGAAAAATGAATATCTTGGGCGAACGTGGCTAAGAGGTTCTCCTAAGTATCATTTTCTACCTTTTTCAGACTCAAGAGACTATTTACGAAAAGGATCCTTTGGATTTTTCCTTTTCATCTCTTTTTCAAACTCTTTAAACATGAAAAATGAGTTGATTTACACCTTCACTAGACTCGTAAAATCATCAAACAATGATGGACTCGTCGAACATGACGAGACTGAAACACTCCTTCTCAGGGTTCGTTAAAAATAATCAAAGGGATTCATCTGAAGGATGAACTTACAGGATAAACATATGTTATCCTCCTCAAGCTTGTCAAAAATAAAGAGGTATAAACCAGAAATGGTTAGGTAAATTGGGAAAACATGATACTCCACATATTAATGGAAGTGAGTTACTCTTGAACATTACATTCTTTCACTTCATCTTTGTGGTTGTTGGGTTTTGAATTTTGTTTGTCTTTTGGTTCATCATACCATATCAAAGCCTCCACATTAAGTTTTAGGTCAATTCTTCAAACTCCATAAAGTGTCGTTGATATGTTCAAGAGAATTCATTTAGTTTATATCTTCTATAATACTCTTAAGCCTACATTCATGTATGTTGTTATTGAACCAATTCCACATCAACATCATTTTTTCTCAAATATTGATACTTGTTTCGTGTCGTTGATGGGGCATACATCAAGGCCCTTATATTACAGGTCGCTTCATGTCGATATCAGCTCATTATCCAAGAAGTTGACTTAGAAACTCCTTTTGCTACCTTGGAGCTTGCATATATCAATGGAAATTATCCTCTCTCTCAACGACGGGCTTTCATAAATGGCCTTCGACTGAAATATTATGTGTGGTGTTCGACTTCAGCTCATCTATTCACACCATACAAATTGTACTATAGTACATTGAGAGCCATTAACATCATCGATGGTTTCTCTCGTATCTGTTAACAACTTAAATCATTAGACAGTAATTATATGGTGTCTACTATGTTTGACTTCAACTTATTTATTCACATGGTTAGACTCATACAATGAATGATTGAGTGAACAAGATAGAAGACCTCAGATCTAGTTCCATCCACCTGGGCTACAATTTCTAGATTAACACAAGATTACAAACTATGATGGCTATGATCATATAGAAAGTCATCCAATCATGGGTCCACTCTATTTCATCAGTGGATGAGACTTCTTGATCATTTTACATGTTATGTTAGCTTATATGTTGAACATGGTTATGCCTCACTTTGAAAATATTTCATGATGAAAATGTATTGTAAAATATGATGATCTCAACCAGTTGTTCTTGATCTGGACTTGTCACAAGGTAAAACACTTTAGTAATCAGTTGTTTCTTCTGAATTTTTGCTTTAGGGAGCAATCTCTTATAGGCCATTTTGTCACATTTGGTCAATAGGTCTGCAAACCGAGTCAATCAACATCTATGAACATGTTTTCATCATCCCTACACAATTCGCTAAGCATGAACTTTCTAAAAATTCTAAGTTTATGGGATTAACTGCTCAAAATCAATGTTTTTAACCCCAACACACTCTGTCCCTTTAGACACCTGTGTTCAACACTTTTTGCACCCTTAGACACTTGTACTGATCAGAGTTGGTTGCTACCTTCTCTAGGTGTGATAATTCTAAAAATTCGGGAAAAATAAAAATATTTCCGAAGCTTCCTCTTCCAAAATATTCCAAGGGTTGTTTTAAACATTTACAATGGATAAGATCTCGAATCCTATCTAATCCTACGTTGGAGACTTCACCTCTTATCCCTTGAGATCATCCTCCCTTCATATGTGGACCTCAATCCCATTATGGTAAATACATAATTACCCTACCTCTCTCATTAGGGGAATTTTTAGGTCTAAAATGGGGCTTCTAAGGAAATTATAAAATAATAGTGGAAATAATAAAATAAGATTAGATTACATCATCAAATTTTAGAGGGAAAAAAGAAAAAAAAAATTTCAACTTGTATTTTCAACTTATATCCCTTATATCCCTATGGGTTTACTCAAATTTTGAGTGGGAACACTCATTGGATGCAGAATTTGATTCATCATCAGAGGAGTACCAATTTTTCATACTTTTGATGGACCCAACTACACGAAAAAATGAGAAATACATAAAAAATGTGATTGCAATCACATTTTTTCATGTAGTACAGTCCATCAAAAGCATGAAACATAGGTACTCCTTGGATGAGGAATTAAATTTTGCATCCAATGAGTACTCCCACTTGAAATTTGAGTAAAACCTTAGGGAGATAAGTTGAAAATACAAGTTGAACAATTAGTTTTATATTTTTATTATTTTTAAATATTTTTACTTTTTTACCCCAAATATGGTGAATCATCCCCCATGGTTGACATCATCATCTTGAATCCTATTGGTTCTTATAAATTTTATTTTGGTTGTACATTTTTCTTAGGAGACCCATTTTAGACCTCAAAAGTTCTCTAATGATTGTTGCCACTACAACACCATCCAAAATTTTGGCTTGCACCCAAATTTCAGAGCTTCCTTGATCTTGCATACTTTCATCACAAGCATTAAGTCTTATTACATGTGTTTTCTCTAAGTGTTTTTGTCCCATTTGCAACAAAACAAAAGTGTCATCTTTTTGCATGATAAGTGTTGCACATCGCACAAAAGCTAGTTTTGGTGGTTTAAAGGGGTTATCTTTATGAAAATGAGTTGATACTACCATGTAAACATATGTCACACTCATTTCTAAAGTTTTAAGCACTGTCACACAAGTGTCATCACGGTTGTCGCAAAGTGTATCTTTGGTGTTGCACTGGTCGTAATTTGTCACAAAGTTTTCACACTGAGGGAAGTATGTTGTTCATGTCTTATAGATTACCTATGTTGTGTTGTCAAGTGTTCTAAGTGTGATATCATAGTCAAATATTATCATTTTTCACATCATCTTCATCGATTCCACACTTAACCAAATCTGGAAAACTTCCTGACCAAGCAACCTAGCCTCATGCATCCCTCCGGAACTACGCGTTACACAGTCTTAGCCCTCAAGCTATAACCCTGACTCTTGGCACTATGCAATGTGTAGTTCTTTCTCCTAGGACTATGCACTGCACAATCACAATGCTCAAGTTGAGCCTCTGACCCCAAAAACTACATGATTTCTCTCTCCTTCCCAATCAGTATTTCACATTATGCAATCTCAAGGCTCATTCCTCAACCCTGGGTTGCGTAATTTTGCAGTCACATGGCCGCAATCACCTGGCCTC
This sequence comes from Pinus albicaulis, assembly GCA_034641835.2. NCBI lineage: Eukaryota > Viridiplantae > Streptophyta > Pinopsida > Pinales > Pinaceae > Pinus > Pinus albicaulis. The sequence continues at coordinate 557,504,283 of CM076574.1, forward strand.
TCGTGCCTTCCAAAACAACTCAATGGGAAAATCAATTCTCAATCCATCATCCTGGCACCTTGAGCTCCCCAACTATGTAATCATCATGCCTAGTCCATCCTGAACTATGCATTTCATAGTCTTAAGGCTCAAGCCTGACCCCTAACTGTCTGAGCTGCACAATTGTGCAATATGTTGGGAAAATACCGAGAGGGGGGTGAATCGTATTTAGGGCTGAACTATTTTTCTTTTCTTTTTCTTAAAACCTTATGTTACAGTACTGCATCCAACATGTATGTCCAGAAATCTTATTATGTCTTTACTTAGAGCATTGCATCAGATAAGCATTAAGCATGAACATAAATAAGAGAACAAACCATCAAACATACACAACACATATGAACACCAGGATTTAAGGTGGAAACCCAATTTGGGAGAAAACCACCGCTGCTGCAATCTCAGTCTTCAATATTTATTATAGAGAAAACTTCGTACAATATATATATGCTGGTGCAGACTTATACCAGCATGCAGGTACCCACTTGCAGAAGGCTACAACCTTCTCTCGTTTACCAGCTACCACTGGAAGGGAGCTACAACCCCCTCTCTGAAGGCTTTGACCCTCAGCACTACTGCAGACCTCGTTTCATCAATTTCCACACTAGATCCACCAGTTTCCATACGACATACCTTGCCGGTCACAAGATTTAATTATTTTCTGTATACTTACACCAGTTCTTCATGATATCGTCAGTCATCCAAACCAGAGATTTATCATCATCAGATTATATTCATGGGTGCATCGTAGTCTCAGATTTATCAGTTAAGAACAGAGCTCGCCCATACAGATATTATTTTTAGAAAATTTTATTCACAACCCTTACAATGCACACCTCGTTCTTTATTTTTCTTCTCCTTATATAGTTTTTCCCTTTATTAAAACCATGAGTCAAAACCACGAACCGCTAGTGGTATTCCTTTTAGTTTGTCCCACGGGGCTTTTGATCTCTTTTTAATTTATTTATCAATTTTAAAGAAATTGACAAATAATTATATTTAAAAATTTTCGAATTCCCAAGCCTTATATCTAAAGTTTAACCCTTCGAACTTTATAGAAACATCCAACACTTCCAAATAAATTAATCTTGCGATAAACCTTTGACCCCGAACCCACATACATAGTTAATAGCCAATCCAATACGCCCATCGTACCACAGTAAACCTCGTGTAAGTCTAGCGTCTGATTACCGTTAGATTAGCAAGCTTCTAGATCAACGACGTATATGGATATCGCTCGAACTCCGATGCCGAACGTTAACAGGAGATGGCCCACCGTACCTATGTTAATCTTCACGCACCTTCAACAAATGATGACCGTCTGATGACCCCTTCCCAGATCAACGGCGCTCCACGATATCGTTGGGCGTCCTGGGTCAAACTATAACGCGCGATGGCGCACAATAAAAAGTGGTTTTGTAGAGTCGTACAGGGACGCGTGTCGCCCGTTCTATGGAATCGCTCCCCACATCTTGAATACCGCTTGCCCGTTGAAAGCAGTGCGATGAAAACCATAAACCGCCTTCACTGTTCCTCCTTCGTGGTTCCGCCCTTCGCTCAAGGTTCCGTTCATGATTCCAAAGGGCTAGTCTGGGTTTGCATTATGACTCTGGTCTATCTTTGGCAGGATTTCCAATAACCAACGAACAAAAGTAGTTCTTTTCCGACGAGATTTCCTTACAAACATTGACTCGTGACAATTCAATGTCATTCCTTAATTCCGCTATGATATATATAACATTTCAACCTTCCATTTCAGAGTTCTATCCTGTCACAGTTTCGCTTCTACCTGTATATTCAAAAACCATCATATCTCTGCCACCATTAAGTTCTTCAGTGGATACACTGAATGCCTCGAGAGCCCCCTATATATTCAACCAAGTAATTCCATGACTGCAAATATCAAACTAAGCCAGATCTTCATTACAAGAAGGTCTCATCCTGGAATTCGAATCCTACCACCATGAATCCTCAACAGGGTTTCACTTTTAACTCCATTCACAGAGACTCATACAGAGATTCAGGGGATTCCACACAAGAATTACATCAGTCAATACACATATAATACACATATCCTTAACAATGATTTCATTCTTCTCCGGGCACCGTAGGTATCCTCTGCCCATTATGAAATTGATCACACAGGTCATATATATTCCAGATTTACTCATACTTAACACAATTCCACAGTTCTTCATTAACATATACAAATCTTAGCCAGATATTCAATTTGTCCTTCAATCTATTACCTTGTCTCTTCCTAGCAGTTCTCCCTTTTTTCATCTCCTTTGAAAACTGTATTAAACCCCTAATTCAACTCTACTGCTCTGTCTCATCTGCTACCTCTGCTACCTTTCTGTCTCTTTTGCCTTATTGATAGTTTAGGTGCTGCTTGCCTTTGCCATCAATGATAATATTTCCAACAATATCCCCCTTTGGCATTGATGGCAATACTCTTCCTCTGATGGCCTTTCAAAAGCCCTTTGTTGCTTTTCCTCCCCCTTTGACATCAATGGCAAAGATTTTGATCAAGATCCTTTGAACCGATAATGCCATGCTCCCCCTGAGATCATGCTGCATCTTCAAACATAATATGACCAACAATTCATCCTTTTCATATGACCAATGCTCCCCCTGAGCTTGTGCATTCAAAGATGCCTAACAACACCTCACAACCAATTTAATCTTATGTATTTAAGTAGACCTGATCCTCTGCATGGCAGAGACTACTCCCAGTTTCTGTCTGAGATATTCGAATGCTTCCCTGGGTAGAGGTTTGGTAAATATATCAGCAACTTGTTCTTTGGAGGAAACATACTCCAATTTCACCTTTTGTTCAAGAACTTGTTCACGTAAGAAGTGATATTTGATGGGAATGTGCTTGGTCTTGGAATGCATAACAAGATTCTTTGAGATACTGATGGCACTTGTATTATCACACATAATGGAGATAGGAGGTGAACATTTGATTTGAAAGTCTTGTAGGGTTTGCATCATCCAGAGAAGTTGAGTGCAACATGATGCTGCAGCCACATATTCTGCTTCTGCTGTAGATAAGGCAATGGAGCTTTGCTTCTTGCTGAACCAAGATACTAACTAGGGCCCCATATAGAATGCACCACCACTAGTGCTTTTCCGATCATCAACACTTCCAGCCCAATCTGCATCAGTGTATGCATGAAGAGTAAGATCAGCATTCTTTGGATACCATAGTCCAAAGTCTTGAGTTCCTTGTAGATATTTGAATATTCTTTTCACAGCCTGAAGATGAGACTCTTTTGTATTAGCTTGGAATCGTCCAACAATCCCAACTGCATGCATGATGTCTGGTCTTGTCCCAGTGAGATAAAGTAGACTTCTTATCATAGATCTGTATTCTGGTTGATTCACCGTGGGGGAATCATCATTAGAACCGAGATTACATCCGGTTATCATTGGTGTACTTACAGGTTTGCAATCTTCCATGCCATACTTCTTCAGGATTTGCTTGAGGTATTTTGCTTGTGATAAGAATATGCCATCTATTGCTTGTTGCACTTGCAAGCCAAGAAAGAATGTTAGTTCCCCAAGAAAAGACATTTCAAATTCTTGCTGCATATCAGAAGCAAATTTCTGACTCATAGACTCTTCATTACTTCCAAAAATGATATCATCAACATATACAACCACAATCAATAGTTTATCATTTTCAGTTTTTGTGTATAAGTTGCTATTAGCAGATCCCTTAGAAAATCCTTGTTGATGAAGATATTTGTCAAGATGATAGTACCATGCCCTTGGAGCTTGTTTGAGACCATATAAAGCCTTTTTAAGTCTACAAACAAGTTTTTCATCATTTCCCAAAATGAATCCTTCTGGTTGTTCTATATAAACTTCTTCTTCTAGATCACCATTGAGAAAAGCATATTTAACATCCATTTGATAAAATTTGATTTGTTGGAAGCTTGAAAAAGCAAGAAACATTCTTATGGCTTCAAGTCTGGCTACAGGAGCAAAGGTTTCTTCAAATTCTATACCTTCTTGTTGAGCATACGCTTTGCACACAAGTCTAGCTCTATTTCTTATAACATCCCCATTCTCATTTAACTTGTTTTTGAATATCCATTTAGTTCCAATGACATTTTTGTCATGAGGCCTTGGTACTAATTCCCAAGTGTGATTCTTTTCAATTTTATCAAGCTCTTCATTCATGGCTTGAATCCAAAATTCATCTTTGCTAGCTTGACTGACACTGTGAGGTTCAATAGTGGACAGAAATGCCAGATTGCTAGAAGATCCTACAAGAGTCCTTCTTATTTGTACACCTGATCCTTTTTCTCCCAAAATTTGAGATTCTGGATGATTCTTTTGAACATATCTAGATGGAGCCTTTTCAGACAAATCCTCTTCGGGTTCTTCACTGGGTTCACTGTTTGTATCATTACTATTTGATGTAGAAGGATATGTGTCATCATCATCTTCATATGTTGTTTGCTTTTCTTCTTTTGGAGCTGCAGGAGACTCATCAATAACGACATCAATACATTCAACAATCTTCCGAAGTCTTTTATTGTAACATTTATATGCCCTACTCCTAGAGGAGTAACCAAGAAATATTCCTTCATCTACTCTGGGTTCAAACTTGCCAAGTTTTTCATCATTATTCTTGATAAAGCATTTTCTCCCAAAAATTCTAAAATGCTTTATAGTGGGAGGATTACCATACCAAAGTTCATATGGAGTTTTATCACTATTTACATGAACATGTGCTTTGTTGAGAATGTTTGCTGCTGTATGTGCTGCTTCTCCCCAAAATGTGTCAGGTGTTTCGGAATCATCAAGCATAGCTCTAGCCATTTGTTGAATTGTTCTGTTCATTCTTTCTGCAACACCATTCTGTTGTGGAGTGCCAGCTACAGAGAACTGTCTTTTTATGCCATGTTGTTCACAGAATTCAAGAAATTCATTGGATGTATATTCTCCTCCTCGATCATATCTGAGACACTTGATTTTTAGATCTAATTCATTCTCAACTAGTGCTTTGAAGATCTGAAATTTCTCAAATGCTTCATCTTTGTGTTTAAGCAGCCCAATCCAACACATTCTAGAAAAATCATCAATGAATAAGATATAGTATTCTTCACCACGTGGTGACTTTTTCCTCATAGGTCCACATATGTCAGTATGAATGAGTTCAATAGGCTTACTTGATGATCCTTCCTTGGCATTAAATTGTACTCTAGTTTGCTTACCGAATTGGCAAGATTTGCATATGATATTTTTAGGTAGAGTAATATTGGGAAGATCACGAACAGCTTTAAGTCTGCTTGATTTGTTGATTTGAGAGAAGCTCAGATGCCCCAACCTTCTATTCCATAGCCAATTTTCTGAAGATTTACTCAAATAACATTGTTCTTTGGGGTTCTTCAATATATACAGGTTGTTTGGAGTTCTTTTTCCTTTTATAATTTCTTTACCTGTATCAAGATCATGTACCACACATTCTTTTGAACTAAAGACAACTTCAGTTCCTTGATCACACATTTGACTTACACTTAACAAGTTATGCTTTAATCCATCCACATACATGACTTCGTTAGCTTTCACCTTTTATTTTAGAAAAACAGACCCTTTTCCCTTAATGACCGCAGGAGTGTCATTTCCAAATGTAACATTTTTTCTTTTTCTAGAGCACTATATGCAAGAAGTTTGTCTTTATTACCTGTCATGTGTCTTGAGGATCCACTATCAATGTACCATTGGTTTTCTTCATCTTCTGCAAATAACGCTATGCCACAATTTTCAACTTGTAATTCCTTCTTTTTCCATACTTTGGAGCTTGAAGGAACATGTTCTTTTGGCTGAACTTTTCTCCTGCATTCAGATTCTTCATGGCCAAAGTTATTGCAATAAACACATTCAACTTCATTTTGAAGAGGATAAAAGTTGTTATAAGTATTCTTCTCTGTTTCAATATCAATCCTTTTCTTTCTTGCTTCTCTTGTCATGATGGTTTTATATGCAACACATTGAACAACTTTATGACCAAAATTGTGACATGAGAAACATTGTCCATTGAAGAAGAAATTTCTGCGATCATAAAATCTTCTATATGAATTTATTTGTTGATTGGTGTTTCTTTGAAAGACATTCCTGTTAGTGTTCTTTGAATTGAGATGATCATGCTTTATATGTGAAGATTCTTTATTCCCTTCTTGAGTGGTAGCATGTTGTAAACCCGTTGTAACTACTTTTAGATAATTTGATGCTGAAGCCTGAGAAGATTCTACGATATATCCAAGACCTGTCTTTATAAGAGGAGAATGTTGTACCTTGATAATCTCATCTAAGGTTTCAGATCCTTTAGCAAATCTAAGATTCAAATTCTTTAATTTCTCAATTTCTTTTCTTAGACTTCCTACTTCACACTCTAATTTCTCATTGTGTTTCTCCTTTTCTTCAAGCTGATTTTTCAGAGTTTCTATGGTTATATTACTCTCTTCTAACCAAATTTTGAGTTTATTGTTTTCATCAAGAAAATCACTGTCTTCTAGAGCATCCACAAAAGTATCCTTTTCTTCTCTATATTCTTTTTCAAATGCCATAAGAAGTCTAAGATCTTGTTCATATTCTTCCTCACTATCAGATAACCCATCACTATCTTCATGAGTATAGTAACTCTTCCTAGTGCTAAAACGATTCTTATTCCTTCTTGCTACTTCCTTCCCCTTTTTATGTGTTTATTTATAAGGACACTTAGCAGCATAATGACCAACTCTTCCACAGTCAAAACATTTGAAAGGAAGCTTACCTCTGAATCGTTCTGTGCCAAGTTGAAGTTTCTTTACAAATTTTATCTCATCTTCTTCTGAGATATATCCTAATCCTTCTGGTTTTTGTACTTCCTTCCCTTTTGTAGAAATTCTAAAGACTGCTTCTTTGACTTCAGATGGTCCTCCTCTTCTCATTTCATATGCAGTAGTATGCCATGAAGTTGCACCACAGTGAGATTTTGAAGATCCTTCTTTTCTTCAAGAGCAGAAACTTTTGACTCAAATTTCGTCGTTAGTGATCTTAAGACTTTCTCAACCAAAGTAGATTCGGTTATTGTTTCTCCCAGATTTCTCATACGATTTACAATATCATCAAGACGTAAAAAGAAATTGGCAATGCTCTCTTCATTATCCATTTTTAGATTCTCATATTGAATTCTGAGAGTTTGGAGTTTAGCACTTTTTACCTTTGCATCACCTTCATAACTTAGAATGATTTTGTCCCATATTGTCTTTGCTGTATTCAGCTGCATGACTTTGAAAAATTATGATTCAGTTAGACTTCCCAATAGAGCATTTACCGCCTTTGCATTTGTTTCATAATTCTTTCTTTCTGTCGGATCTGTTGGTACTGCAGCTAGATATTGATATCCTTGTTCAACAATTGCCCATACCTCTGCTCCCAAAGATTGAAGATAGGATCTCATCCTTGTTTTCCAGAAGATTAAATTGTTTTCGTTAAAGAGCAGAGGCCTGATAGATGCTGTTCCATCTTGATTGCTCATCTTGCTTGATCTTCCTTCTAGCGGCTAAGCTTCTTCAGAAGGACCTGCTCCGATACCAATTTTTGGGAAAAATACTGAGAGGGGGGGGGGTGAATCAGTATTTAGGGCTGAACTATTTTTCTTTTCTTTCTCTTAAAACCTTATGTTACAGTACTACATCCAACATGTATGTTCAGATATCTTATTATGTCTTTACTTAGAGCATTGCATCAGATAAGCATTAATCATGAACAGAAATAACAGAACAAACCATCAAACATACACAACACATATGAACACCAGGATTTAAGGTGGAAACCAAATTTGGGAGAAAACCACCGCTGCTGTAATCTCAGTCTTCAATATTTATTATAGAGAAAAATTCTTACAATATATGCTGGTGCAAACTTATACCAGCACGCAGGCACCCACCTGCAGAAGGCTACAACCTTCTCTTGTTTACCAGCTACCACTAGAAGGGAGCTACAACCCCCTCTCTGAAGGCTTCGACCCTCAGCACCAGTGCGGACCTCGCTTCATCTGTTTTCATACTGGATCCACCAGTTTCCATACGACATACCTTGCCGATCACCAGATTTATTTATTTTCTGTATACTCACACCAGTTCTTCATGATATCGTCCGTCATTCAAACCAGAGATTTATCATCGTCAGATTATATTCATGGGTGCATCGAAGTATTAGATTTATCAGTTAAGAACAGAGCTCACCCATACAGATATTCTTTTTAGAAAATTTATTCACAATCCTTCCAATGCACACCTTGTTCTTTATTTTTCTTCTCCTTATATAGTTTTCCCTTTATTAAAACCATGAGTCAAAACCACGAACCGCTAGTGGTATTCCTTTTAGTTTGTCCCATGGGGCTTTTGATCTCTTTTTAATTTATTTATCAATTTTAAAAAAATTGACAAATAATTATATTGACAACTTTTTGAATTCCCAAGCCTTATATCTAAAGTTTAACCCTTCGGACTTTATAGAAACATCCAACGCTTCCAAATAAATTAATCTTGTGATAAAACTTTGACCCCGGGCCCACATACATAATTAATAGCCAATTTAATACGCCCATCGTACGACAGTAAACCTCGCGCAAGTCCAGCGTCCAATTCACCGTTAGATTAGCACGCTTCTAGATCAACGACGTATATGCATATCGCTTGACCTCCGATGCCGAACATTAACGGGCGATGGCCCGCCGTACCTATTTTAATCTTCGCGCACCTTCAACAAATGATGACCGTCTGATGACCCCTTCCCAGATCAACGACGCTCAATGATATCGCTGGGCGTCCTGGGTCGAACTATAACGCACGATGGCGCACAGTAAAAAGTGGTTTTGTCGAATCGTACAGGGACGCATGTCGCCTGTTCTATGGAATCATTCCCCACCTCTTGAATACCGCTTACCCATTGAAAGCGGTGCGATGAAAACCTTAAATCGCCTTCACTGTTCCTCCTTCGTGGTTCCGCCCTTCGCTCAAGGTTCCATTCATGATTCCAAAGGGCTAATATGGGTTTGCGTTATGATTCTGGTCTATCTTTGGCAGGATTTCCAATAACCAACGAACAAAATTAGTTCTTTTCCGACGGGATTTCCTTACAAACATTGACTCGTAACAATTCAATGTCATTCCTCAATTCTGCTATGATATATATAACATGTCAACCTTCCATTTCAGAGTTCTATCATGTCACAGTTCCGTTTCTACCTGTATATTCAAAAACCATCATATCTCTACCACCATTAAGTTCTTCAATGCATACACTGAATGCCTCGAGAGCCCCTTATATATTCAACCAAGTAATTCCATGACTGAAAATATCAAACTAAGCCAGATCTTTATTACAAGAAGGTCTCACCCTGGAATTCGAATCCTACCACCATGATTCCTCAACAGGGTTTCACTTTTAACTCCATTCGCAGAGACTCATATAGAGATTCAGGGGATTCCACACAAGAATTACATCAGTCAATACACATATAATACACATATCCCTAACAATTATTTCATTCTTCTCCGGGCACCTTAGGTATCCTCTACCCATTATGAAATTGATCACACGGGTCATATATATTCCAGATTTACTCATACTATTAACATGAACAAATCTTAACCCGATATTCAATTTGTCCTTCAATTTATTACCTTGTTTCTTCCTAGCATCTCTCCCTTTTGTCATCTCCTTTGCAAACTG
>CM076574.1:558915112-559072908 GCA_034641835.2 Pinus albicaulis
TGAAAGGGCATTCTCTAGCATAGTGACCTAGCCTATGACAAGTGAAACACTTTCCCTTCTTACCTTGGGCCCCTGATTTTCCTTTGTTCTTTGGACCACCAAATTTCTTCTTTCTAGAATGAGCAACATAGGCAGCATTTCCTTCATTTCCATACTCCTTCATTCTTGTCTCTTCTTGAATGCATCTTGATATTACTTTGTCAAAGTCAGGTAGCACATTATTATTTAGAATGTTAGTGTTGAACACATGCTATTCAAATTGGAGACCTGCAAGTGCGGTGAGTACCATTTCTTGATCAGCTATTGTCTCCCCAATAGCTAGAAGATTGTTCCTGATCTCAGTCAGCGTCAGAAAGTATGATTGAATGGAATCATCCCTGCATTTCTTCAGATTCTTCAATTGATTCTTGAAGAATAGTACTTGATTTTCATTGTTGGCCTTGAACATGAGGACCAACTTATCATACATCTCTTTGGATGTGCCTAGCTCAGAGATGTAGGCAACCAGACTCTTGTGAATTGAGTCCCTGGTCATTAGCTTTGCTTTGATCTTCCCATTCTTGTACTTAGTTTTGGCGGAAACAATTGCAATGGATGGAGGCTCCTGGATTTTACCCTGCACATAGTCCATGACATCTTGGTCTTCGAACATACGATCCAATTTCATCTTCCAAGCATGGAAGTCATCCTTCCCAGTCAATTTGTCATCCTCCTTGAAGCCATAGTTTGTGGAATCCGTTTTCTTCTTCAGTGATTGCTACAAATTTGGACTTTGTCTTCACCTCAGCTCTGATCCCATGTAAATTTATGTATATTTTCTATGCTTGATGCAACATTACTTTCTCTTCATTACTAGACAACAATCACATAAATCATTAATTAAAATGTTGATAGAACATACCAATGGATCAACAAAAGACAAGCCAGAAAGATATATATTTGTTTTTGAGTTACATAGATCAGCAGGATGCTTCAAACAATAAAGTCTCCTTGGTCAGCCAGCCTAATATGTGTCACAACAACCCTCAAAACAGCCAAATGGTCAACTCAAATTCAACCCCAGAAAATTCAATGCAGAACAGCAGCAAGTAAAAATCAACGCATGTAATATCCCGGAAGGGAAATAGACAACAATACAAGCATACGACAATATAGAAAATGCCAAAAATAGAACATAAAGAAAATACTCATAAAAATGCCGAGAATGCTAAGCCATTTTATTAATCTGAGAATATAAAGAAATACAATAGATGATCGGAATGATAGCACCTATTCTTGCTCAAGGCAAGTGGAGACTCCCTCAGAAAGACAGAAAATGGTTGCTCTAAGAAACTGCATCCCAACTGCTGGAAATCTGCCATAAAATTGTTGCTGCTGGAATAGACTGAAAACTAGGGGCTGATCCCCTTGCCGGAATGAGCTGAAAATCTGCTGACCACCTGTACTCACCAACCTGAACAAAACCCAGAAACCATATCAAAAATGGTCAACCTCCGAAAATCACCAGAAAATCCCTCCTCAAGGAATTACGTTGCCCTCCAAGGCTCAGCGCAGATGCCAAATGGTAATAGCTGAAACAGTGCCACAAACTCCTCGGGAAACCTCCTACTGGAAAGGACTGATCCTCCACTCCAGATATCAACTGAAACTCCTGCAGAAACCCCGCAACGGAACACCTCCAAGTAGAACTGCGTCCTCTTTCCCAGGGACTGCGCAGTCACAAGAGAAGCCCATATCCTCAGCAAAACAACCAACCAAACCTCTCGCTAAATACTGAAGAAATGACCTTACCCGAGCAGGCACTCGAAGTCCCCCGGGGCTAAGGGTGAGATCTCCGACCAGAGACACTCAACGCACTAAACAGTGCTGCAGACAGGCTAAATAGCCAGTGTGCTCAAGAAGACAAAAGTCTAGCTCAAATATCATCAACAACAAGAATGCATGAAATGAGAAGGCTCCTCCCATTTTATAACATTGGTTTCCCTCCAAAACCCCAACGTAACCTCTCTCTCTTGCCACGTGCTCATCCTTATCTGCGCAGGAGCTTCTAGAGCATACGTGGGTCCCCTCTCTATGTGGTCTCTTGGCCCCCCCTTGGCTCACTTAAGTTACAGCGTTGTGTCTACTAGGGAGTGAACTTTATTTTTAGAGTGAGTTGTGTCCCCCTCTACTCACTTTTATTTATAATTTAATTATATAAGGCAAAATTGATCAAAATTAATATTTCCAATTAGCTGCTACTAATTGGGAATATTACAGTCCTCCCCGCCAAAAATTGCTTGTCCTCGAGCAATGCCTGAACTAGCCTCCTCTCTAGCTGATGCTCCCCACTGAAACTGAAAAATGTGCCTGGGTCTCGGATGTGCCACTGAAACCTCCCTGACCTTTGCATCACCCTGATATGAAGGGATCTCTCAACGCCAGGATCCCAAATTGATCTCTCACGGTACCAGCCAGCCAATAGTCCTCCCGGATCCCATCACCACCCTGGCCAATAATTGCCCAAGTCCCACAGCTCGAACTGCGCACTTCCTCTGGCTATGACTGATGCTCTAAGAGGTGAAGACCACGACCCATGATGCGCTATATCTGTGACTGTGTAAGCTATCCCATCAGCTGTGTACCAACTCATCACCTCTCTCCAATCCAAGTCCTGACTTAATCCCACGCTGATCCTGCTCTGCTGAAATTGACATGTAGTGCTGAAGAAAGGATGACCTGTGCCCCCCTGCCATTTGGAAACTTTAACATCTACTATGTCCAAGGGCCCCTGCTCTGCTGTGCTCCCTACGAAGAATACCATACCATCAAGAGGGTACCAACTCATGATCTCCCACCAGTCCATCCTGGAAGAAGAATCCGATGTAGCAACAACAACTGCATATGGAACATGCCTAGAGTGTTGCCGCCAGCCCGTAATCAACTCCCACTGCTCTGCCCTATCTGCCAATGAAAGCTGCCTGTAGAAGGAAGCCCCTCTCTCCATAGTGGGCCAAAGTAGGCAAGATATGTTGCAAGCTCCATCGATGTACTCTTGGAGAGTGCTACCCACTAAAAATATTGCAGCTCTGCTGACTGCGTGTACATCTATCTGCGCCTCATCCCTGTGTCAACCCACAGATGGATGCTCCACCATATCCAATAGCTCCTCCCACTCCTGATCAGGAATGTCATGCTCCTGCTGTCTACTAGCCCCCTGCAGAACAATCCCATCAACCTCCAACACCTCGAGAGGATATGGATCTGCAACTGCTGTCACCGTACTCGATGTCAATGCATCTGACTGCCCCACCTCAATGGCTGACCCCAATGTTAGCCGCATATCCCTCATCGGCTCAATGTGGGCACCCATCTGGCTCCACCCCAAAGGAATATCGTGCCTGCTGTGAATAGTGTCCTCCTCTGTCGACTCAGGCTCCATCACCTACTGCTCTAGTTGAATCGTCACAAGTGACTTTTCACCCAGAGTATCTCCTGTAGAGTCCCGTGACTGCTCACCCTGGACACTGGAATGTAGCTCCGGTCTACTGTCACCATCTTTTCATGACTGCTCTCGCTCCCCAGGAGCATCCTCAACTAATCCTATGGACTCATATGAAAAAGAGTCCTTACCCTGGCATACAGAAGGAATGCCCTCCTATTCTACCTCCGCCACCTCATCTGCATTGAATATGCCATCCACCATCTCGATAAAGTGTCGATACAATTTCTGGAGCCCAGACACATACTGGGATGCTACCTCTACTGTACCCAGTATCCTCTGCTCATGCATGATCTCGACATTCCATGAGGGAAAAATGACGCATGTCTCCCTCATGACCCGCTCCCCAAGCGTAGGCTCAGTGATGACTGATGTGCCACCCTTGCAGAGGATCATCTCATCCCCTAACCTATGGCTGTCAACTAGCGCCCCGACCCAGTGCCACTGCTGAGAAGTCTCTCCCCTAGTGTGCTGAGTGTCATCCAAATATCTTGGGTGAGCCTTGCGTACCCCGCTGCTTATGCCCAAAGTGCCAAAGGACAACAACAAAATCGACTGTGCCAGTGAGTGATGTAGAAGAGGGTCGGATACGTGAGTCCCCTCTGATACCATCAAGTACCACTCATATGTCTCCTCATCGATCCTGGGTGAACTACTCCCAAAGGTACGCCTGGTGTCCCTATCTGTGAGTCTCCCTAGATGCAACACTCTAAAACCCTGCTGTGCAACACCATATTCCCTCGCATACCACTGATCATCCATGTACTCCTCGACATGCCACTGCACATTGAGGCATACCTATGTATACTGCTGGATACCCCAAGCTACTGTTGCACCACCCTGTACCGTCTCATGCCATGACTGTGTCCAGGCATCGATCACTCCTCGCATGCTCTCAATGTGATGTAGGACACTCCTACTCCACAATGCAATCCCACACACTACGGTACAACACCATGCAACTCTGTGTCCACTGGAAGTCCACTGCTCAATGATAGAGGCTCCCACACATCCCTGGATGTGGTGTCCTAGAGCTGTGCCTCTACATGTTGGACTTCCTCCGATCAATATCATCGTCTCCACCGTCGCATCACTATACCCGCCGAAAAATGGATCATCACTCCAAATCCTCCTTGAGGGGTCCGAGAAGTGAATCTCCCTATGTGTCAGTAGTGTTACCACCACTGCTCAGCTCCGCTGTGTCCTCTGTGCCCCACCCAAAGGTGAAGAATCCTTGGCCCCATACAAGGCGCCATCTGGTGGCCTGCCAATGCCACCTCCTTCGACAGGCTCCTACCAAGGTATGTTGACCACCCCGTGATCCCGTGTATAAGTGTCATACCAAGACAACCTAGGAAGTCTTCCCATAAACTGGTTGGCCACTGGAGCTAACCAAAACTCCCCTAGAAAATGTGCATGCTCAACTGCTAGGCCAACTGTACCCTCCAAGACATAGTCAATCGACCTGCCTGGAAAATGATAGGTGATCCCACCTAGATCCCAATGCCGATCTGGGGTTCCTGTACTCCCAGAACCTGGAAACTCCTGCTGAACTATACCTGGGTCCACCACCATCTCCATAACCCACTCCACCGGGTACCAACTCAAAATCTCTCACCATCCAACCTCAACATGTGGATGTTGTACCCTATGCAACTCTGGTCGTCTCATACCGCTATCCAAGTCAACGTATGAGATCTGACTAGGTGGCTCCATCTCTCTCTCTCCAATGGGAAGAGGTAACCCAAAAACGCTGCTAGTCCCGTCCATGCATGCCTGAAGGGGAATGAATTGATGCTCCAACGTGCCCTCTGGTTGTACCATTAGGGAATCCAGTCGTTCCCCAATGCAAGCCAACTTGGCCGCTGACTTGGCACAAGCCACTCTCATGCCCTCCAACTCCTTGACCTACAACAAAATGGCCTCCCCTACTGACATGGCCTTCCCTTTCAAAACTCGAAGGTCTGCCCGAAGCCGATGATACCACTGTCTGTGACCATCATCCAATCCCTCTATATCTCCTAGTGCCTCATCGAATGTGGATACATCTCTTGTCGCCTCACCCATCTATTGTGTGCTACTACCACCCGAAGACTCGGACACGACTCCGGTCATCACCTCAATGGATGGCTCTACTGGTGTAGGCTCTACCTTCTCCACTACGATATCAACCGGCACGGTCAAGGAGGTCTCTAATGAGGGTGAGTCCTCTGTCACACTAGGTGTATCTTCGAACTCCCTACAATCCTGTGTGCTCACAGCCTCCAAGTGCGAGGTAACCATTTTGATGGGTTCCCTCTCCGATACTCGATCAAGCTGGAGAGAGGTATCCAAATTCTCCACCCAAGATTTTTCCGAACGCTCGGATGACCCGTCAGATGTCAGTAGATGGAATCTACCCACTGTGTGCCACAAGCCCCCGTCATGTGACTTCCTGTTCCCTCTGTGAAAGTTGCGAGGTCTGCTATTCCGCTGGAGATGAACAAAATCTCTGAATGGAAGGGCATCCCTGAACTCCTGCCCATATGCCTGATACTCAGTGAAATAATCACCCATGTGGCCAGGATCTGGCTCCTGCTATGCTCCTGCCCCTGTGTCCGCACCTAGAAAAGTGGGCATGGTAGAACGTGTCGGTGTATGTGATGCCATATGCTGAGTGGCATCATGCTCCGGCAAATGGTGGGATGTGCCTGAACCTTCACCAATCTGGAAACCCCTTGGGGTTTCACGCTATCTATCCTCCACAGCAGTGAATCTCTGTCCCATCACCTCAATATGCCTCGATAGATCCTGTACTGTTTTGAGGAGCATCTCCCCAAATCTCTTTGCACCATCATCACCTGCCATCGGCTCCTCCTGCTATGTGTCTACAGGCTCCTCAT
Source organism: Pinus albicaulis (assembly GCA_034641835.2). Lineage (NCBI taxonomy): Eukaryota > Viridiplantae > Streptophyta > Pinopsida > Pinales > Pinaceae > Pinus > Pinus albicaulis. The sequence goes on from CM076574.1 coordinate 558,921,476, forward strand.
GAAATGGCACTGCTGCTCCAAAACTATATTGCGGCTTGTCTTCGGCCTCTGATTTACCCACTGAAAACTACTTAGAAAATTCTAGGAACTTAGGAAGGTGATCCTTGCCCAAAACCCAGAAAAACCTCAAAAGGGTTTCTTCTAATTCCAAACTTCAAAATTTGACCCTTTGTATTTTGGCCCTTTTTCCAATTTCGTTTTTGGTACTGCAACTGCTATTGCTCTCCAAAATTCCAGCAAACCTCTGTATGATCTCTTTCCCGATGTCATAGACCACAGGCTGAGCCAGAACTATGCTTTGATACCACTGTAATATTCCGGAAGGGAAATAGACAGCAATACAAGCATACGACAATATAGAAAATGCCAGAAATAGAACATAAAGAAAATACTCATAAAAATGTCGGAAATGCTAAGCCATTTTATTAATCTGAGAATATAAAGAAATACAATAGATGATCAGAATGATAGCACCTATTATTGCTCAAGGCAAGTGGAGACTCTCTCAGAAATACAGAAAATGGCTGCTCTAAGAAATTGCGTCCCAGCTGCTGGAAATCTGTCGTAAAACTGCTACTGCTGGAATAGACAGAAAACTAGGGGCTGATCCCCTTGCTAGAATGAGCTGAAAATATGCGGACCACCTGTACTCACCAACTCGGACAAAACCCAGAAACCATATCAAAAATGGTCAGCCTCCGAAAATCACCAGAAAATCCCTCCTCAAGGAATTATGTTGCCCTCCAAGGCTCAGCACAAATGCCAAATGATAATAGCTGAAACAGTGCCACAAACTCCTCAGGAAACCTCCTACTGGCAAGGACTGATCCACCACTTCGGATATCAACTGAAACTCCTGCAGAAACCCCGCAACGGAACACCTCCAAGTAGAACTGTGTCCTCTCTCCCAGGGACTGCGCAATCACAAGAGAAGCCCAACTCCTCAGCAAAACAACCAACCAAACCTCTCGCTAAATACTGAAGAAATGACCTTACCCGAGCAGGCACTCGAAGTCCCCCGGGGCTAAGGGTGAGATCTCCGACCGGAGACACTCAACGCACTAAACAGTGTTGCAGATAGGCTAAACAGCCAGCGTGCTCAAGAAGACAAAAGTATAACTCAAATATCATCAACAACAAGAATGCATGAAATGAGAAGGCTCCTCCCATTTTATAACGTTGGTTTCCCTCCAAAACCCCAACGTAGCCTCTCTCTCTTGCCACGTGCTCATCCTTATCTGCGCAGGAGCTTCTAGAGCATACGTGGGTCCCCTCTCTACGTGGTCTCTTGGCCCCCCCTTGGCTCACTTAAGTTACAACGTTGTGTCTACTAGGGAGTGAAATTTATTTTTAGAGTGAGTTGTGTCCCCCTCTACTCACTTTTATTTATAATTTAATTATATAAGGCAAAATTGATCAAAATTAATATTTCCAATTAGCTGCTGCTAATTGGGAATATTACAACGCATCTTGGTCTTCGATCAACCTTTGACCTCGATTCTTGTGCTAAAGTGTACAAACTGCATAAATCGAAGTCTTTACCAAAAATCAGCTCCTTTGGACCATGCGTTAACCAAAGTCAACGCTAGTCAAACCTGCAGTAAAACCCTAGCTGCAACAAAAATAGTCTTCGTCCTTCTCCCACGTTTGAACCACAGATTTTCCTCCTTGGAGCTTGAACCAATCAGAAGTGGAGAGAGAAATATGAGTGATGAGGAGATGAGTGAAATGTCCTCCAATGTTGATTCTATTTATATCCATCACTGAGGGTGTGTGACACATTTGCTGGGGGTGTAAAACCTTAAGGCTGACCTGCACATATTTTGAAAGTATTAGAAATAAATTCAAATTACATGTTCTGTTCATTGGATCAAGATGATCTTTAGATCAATCTTTCACCTCTCCGAAAGAGGAACCCAATAAAAATATTGGTGTCTTCATCTGAGCATCACAACATGGAGTTTGGACCTAGTTGTCCAATTTAACATTTTTCCACCTAAAAATATTTGTGTCTATTGTTTTATCTTTCTACATTGTTGTATGGTGTTGTCTACTGCTGGTAATTGTTTCTAATTGTTTAAGAATAACATTAATAATAACTGAAGAATAACTAATGCTTTTAAAAGGATTTAAAAGTGCTAATTGCTAAGAAATATTGATCCCCCCTCCCCCTCCCCCCTCTCAGTATTTCCAACAATATCCTCAAGAATTATGAAAAAAATAAGACTCAAGATTTCAAATAAATGTCTCGCTAGAAATATTTTGAACTCTTATGAGCTTGAGGTATGTGGGTTTATGGAAGGGTGAAAATATCTCTTCATACATATGTAGAAAAAAGATTCTCTATCACCATAGTTGTGGTAGAAACACCCCCAACATGGGGAATGATTGTGTCCAAAAGGCCGATTGAAGATCTTAACCTATCCATTAGTGAAGATGGCTTTATCATCTACCTCCCTTGGAAATAAAACTCTTATATGTATGTGCCTAGGCATGAATTTTCTACCCCTATGATTGCATCCTCTCATGAAACTAAAAATGGCCTAGAAGAAGAAAATGACAAAATTGGAGAATGCAGGCTTTTCAAAAATGAGCATGCTACTGCTCCTCCCCCCCAGGGATTATAGAAAATGTACTTTGATGGGGTACATACTAAATCTGGGATGGGATCTAGCATTGTAATCATCTCCCCATATGAAGAATAGAATTTGTTTTCCATAAGACTCCAATTCACCTGCACTAATAACATTGTTGAGTATGAGGCCCTATTATTAGGTCTTTAAGTAGTCAAATCAAGAGGGATTCAACAATTTCTCATAAAGGAGATTCTAATCTAGTTATTTCACAATTTACAAGAAATTTTGACATAAAGGATGAATATTTGAAACCCTACAAAGAAAAGATCACTCACATGCTCAAGGGTTCGATGATTTATCTTTCTAAGCATTTGACCGACCTTTGAATGACATGGCCAATACTTTGGTTGTAGCTGCATCCACTTCTACAATAATTCCTCATAATGTTTCAAGAAAGGGAAAATGCATTATTGACACAACCCATAGACCCTCTATCCCTAACTCTGAAGAGCACTGGCATGTTTTTTAGGATGACCACGACATAAATAATTTCCTCCGAGACCATGAAAATTACCAGACAAAATATAAGGATGTAATAAATGAGCAACACTTTGACATAAATGATGTTAGCATTACTAGCGGTGGAAATCAGGAAGCCCCCAATATGATGGATCCAAACCTAGGATCTAAGACCTCTCCCTAAATTATTAATATTGGGAGGAACCTCTCTAAAGAAAAAAGGGATGAGCTAGAAAAATTGCTTAGAGAATTTAAGGATGTCTTTGGCTGGTCCTATGATGATCTAAACGCATATCCAACATACCATTCCTCTCAAGGAAGGCGTGAAGCCTGTCAAGAAAAAACTAAGACGAATGTATCTGAAGCTCGCCCCCCTTGTAAAGGAAGAGCTCCAAAAGATGGTTGATGTAGGGATCATTGCCCCCATTTGACATTCATTAATTCGACATTCATCATGGATCTCAAACCCCATGATCACCCACAAAAAGACTGGTAACATCAGAATGTGTATTGATGTTAGGGACCTTAATCATGGGTGCTTGAAAGACAATTACACTTTTCCCAACATGGAAAATGTATTGCAAAGAATAATTGGGTCTCAAATGGTGTCATTTTTGGATGGTTTCTCTGGATATAACCAAGTTATTCTCAAAGAAGAAGATCACTTGAAAACTTCTTTTACTATGCCATGGGGAACATACATGTACCTTAGGATGCCCTTTGGCCTCCTTAATGTTGGGTCTACCTTTCAAAGGGCTATAGACTTTTCCTTTAGGGACCTCATCGGGAAGATCATGGAAATCTATCAAGATGATTTGACCGTGGCCTCCAAAGAGAGAAAATACCATTGCAAACATCCGAGGAAGGTATTCAAGAAATGTAGACAATACAACATATCTCCCAATCACAATATTTGGTGTGGACAAGGGTAATTTTCTCGAACAAGTAATCTCCAAAGATGGCATTAGCATTAACCCCGTGAGAATCCAAGCTATCAAGAATATTCCTTATCCCAAGAATCAAGATGCCTTAAGGTCATTCTTTGGAAAAATCAACTTTGTGAGAAGATTCATACCAAAATTTGCTGAAATTGTCAAACCTATGAGTGACCTCCTAAAGAAGAACACTTCGTACACATGGAATCCCACAACAAATGAAGCCTTTGAAGAAATAAAGAAAACGATTACTTCCACTCCCGCCTTAGTTAGCCCAGACTACACTAAGGATTTTATCATTTATTCCTTTTCTTCTAGAGACACTATTGTTGGTATACTTATGCAAAAGGATGATGAGGGAGAGGAGAAACCCATAGCTTTCATGAGAAAATCGCTCTGTGATGCTGAGACAAGATACACCATCAACGAAAAACAAGCTTACACTCTTGTCAAGTTTTTCAATATTGAGGGCCTATGTTGGGTACAACAAGATATATGCATATGTCCTGTATCATGTTCTCAAAGATGTGTTGTCCCAATCTAATTGTCTTGGATCCAGGGGAAAATGGGTGTCCGAAATCCAGGAATATGACCTTGACATTTTCCCAAAGAAAATTATCTAGGGCCAAGTCTTGGCTGAAATGATGACTGAAAGTAATAATGAGGCCATTAAATAATGAGAGAAAGAGAAACTACGCGCCACTACCATCGAACTTGAGGAAGATGAATGGTACAAGGAAATTTTCTATTATTTACGCAACATGTCTGGCCCTCCTCACCTAACCGACCACAAGAGAAGATCCCTAAGACTAAAGGCCTTCAAGCTCTGCTTGACCCAGGATGGACTCAGGTGGATGAGCCCTAATGGGGTCTCCTTAGGTGTGTCAACAAGGGAGAATATGAGAAGTTATTAAAAGAGTTTCATTTTGGGTTTTGTGGGGGACATTACACTGCCCAAACCACCATTCACAAAATCTTGAGGGCAGACTACTATTGGCCCATTGTTTTTGTTGATACCTTGAACTTTGTAAAAAAATGCCAACCTTGCCAATTATTTGCTGGAAAGAAGAATTTAGCCGCCGTGCCCTTTGAAAATGTGGTGGTGGATGCCCCCTTTCGACAATGGGGCCTTGATTTCATCTTTGAGTTTAAAGAAAAATCAAATCATGGCCATAGGTGGATTCTCACAGCAACTAACTATTTCATTAAGTGGGTAGTGTTAGTGTCAGTATATACATCCTGTCACCAACGATCAAATGGGCTCTTATCATGTCCTGTTAGGGTCTAATAGTCAATTTTTTGTCATTTCATTAGGTTTTTAAACAAATATTTGGTCATTGCGTATTAGATCTAGGACTATTTCCACTCCTTCCAAAATTTTCACATGGTGGTCCTTGTCATCACTCAGTTGAGTGTATCATATTCAAATATCATTATCATCATTCCAATCATCACCATCATGATTTCATTCAGTTCAGTATCTCCATTAAGTCATTAGGGTTTCAAGGTCACCAAAACTATCATTTCATGCATAAAATTCAGCAATTGGAGGAGTGGTAATAGGCATGTTTCTTTAATAAAGTTTGATTTCAAAATGTAATTTATTGTTTCTAATATCTAATAAGTTCATGTTCTTAAAGCTGCAATTGAAGGTTTCAAAAGGATACAAGGTTCCAAAGGTCACAACATTCAAAAAATGCAAGTCATTCTTGGAAAATGACATGTGGGGCCCATCCTCACTCAAAAGAAATCACTTTAGTTTGTAAAAAGGCAAAAAAGACAAAATGGAAACTCATTTGCACTCTTTTACCCACCTATCATCGAGCTCCTCTCTCACATTGGCACAAAAAACTAACTTTCTACCTCTCACTGGCAAACATTTGCAGGCGTTGTGCATATAGACACTACATTGTGCATCTAAGAAGGGTGTTGCACATAGAAGCACTATGTTGTGCACAGGAAGCCTACACTGCGCATGGGGCAGAGTTTTGCAGGAGTGGAATTTAGCAGTCAATTTGGTTTTTTAAGGCTTCATTTCAGCCATTACAGCCTCCAGCCTCTTCAAGAAGTAAGTCCAAGCCTTCCATCTCCTCCTTTGCACTGTTATCAAGAGAATTTAATGAAAAACCTTTTCTCCTAGGGTTTGCTTAGAATTCATGGTTTTTCTTCCCAAATGCTAAATTGTTGTTCAAAATCCTAGTTTTCTTTCCCCTACACCTTTATTTATAGTTGGTAGACCACTTCCATACATTACACAACTATTTCCCATCATTTCTATAATTTTTCCTATAAACCCTAATATGCCCTATGTCCTTCTAGGGTAGGACTGTGTTTTGCTATTTACCACCCCCTCCCCTCACTCATTTCCCAAATTTCATTTTCCCCTACTCTTTAACATCACTCCCTACCCTCCTAAAGTTTCTCAAAAATTTAGGAAACTCCCAAACCCATCTTATCACTTCATCCATCCATAGCTGCAAAATTCATTGTTTTGCTTACCTTCCACCTAGGGTTTGAAAGTATTGAAGTTGACTCATCACCATCAGAGAAAAGGAAGTATAAAAAAGGGGAAAATATTGATGTTTGAGCCCTCCAATTGCAATGAAATCATTTCTTCTAAATTAATCAAGAAGTGCTTTGAAGATGTCAATTGTTTAGGGTTTTGTCAAAGAGTGCAGGAAGTAGGTTATCATGAGAAGCTCACAGATATTTTTGCCACCACTTTGAAAGGATAAAATGCTACCATTGCAGGGATTGATTTCACATTATCAATAGATGCTATATCTCATGCTACAAGAATCACAAATCATGGTGAGAATTGGTTTAAAGGCATGAACATCTTGAAGAATACAAGCCCTACTTGAAATCACGGTACAAAGGAGCTCATTCACATGTTTTCCCCATTTAGATATTTGTTGGAGAGATATGCACCATTGATGAAGGTTGTCATGAAGTTCTTTACATGCGAGGGAATATTTTCAAGGATGTTTCAATACCACATTAGACTTTTGATGCACTTCACAACTGTTAAATCTCTCAATTTGTGCAATTTCTTGTATAGGAGTGTGATTAAGATGTCTAAAAAGGTGCAAGTGAAAGGCAGAGAGAATTATACTAGCCTTTTTCATCATAGTTTGGTAAAGATTATAATTCTCCATTAGCTGGCAGAAAATAACATGACGCAGGATTCATTCATTGAGGCAACCTTACAAATGCACATAATCACTACACCAAACCAGCATCAAACCATGTCACCTACCATGCAGGAGGTGGGTTCATCAAGTAAGATGGAAGCTCAATCACCTAAAGAATCAGTGACAAAGAAACCTAGGCCTGAGATCACTCATACATATCAGAGAGGCAGAAGGATTGTGTTTTCCCCTCAAATTGAGGAAGAGGCAAAGCCCACATCAACAAAGTAGGGATTACATTCACAGCATGAGACATCCATGCATGAGGAAGAGCATGATTTTGATCTAGTAGACTTGGGGGCTAGTGATGAGCCTTAAAACCTAGAGAGGATTATCAAAGACAAATATTCTCAGATCAAAGAGCTCCAAGACAACTTGGCAAGAGAAAATTTCATCATTTCATTTCTAGAGCAAGAAAACCATCAGTTGAAGGCAAAACAATTGTCTTTGGAGAAAAGTCAGTTTGAGGCAAGCATGCATGATGTCAAAGGAAAAAAAGTGGTTGATATAGAAGATTATGATGAGCATGATGAACATGAAGAGAAGGTAAGAAGAAAGAGGCCAAGAACCATGGGTCTCAACAAAGGATAGCCAATGAAATCAATGAAAACAAGGATTTTTGGCTTGAGAAAGTCAACGTCCATTTGGAGAAGCTTCTTAACGAGGCCAATAGGGATAACAAGATACATAAGCACATGGTTGATCATTACTATGCCAAAAATCAAATTTGTGATGTCAAGATCAAACTGTTATAAGCCAAACTAAAGGAAACCCTAATCAACCATGAGGAGAAGGGTAAGTTGGAAATACTTGTTGATGCATCCATGATAGCATAACGCACCTTATTTGACACTTCTGGACCAATTTTGAGGAATTTTGGAGTATTTTTTATATTTTGGTGAAATTTGGTGCATTTTTTAGAAATTCATAAATTTTCACTAGGTCCAGAAGTGCAGCGAGCTCACGTTGTGATTCTTCCCTACGCCTCCAAATGGAAAAGAAATTACATTTTTGGAAAGCCGATGGCCTCCTCTCAAAACCGATTTTCTCAGTTTTCTGGTTCGGGCCTTCAATTTTGAGAAAATTCTAAAAAAGGGGTCAAACATCAACATTTTGCCTCCCTTTTTCACTTTTCTGCGCACCTGCAGACATCTTGGGAGAATTAACATATCTTAGCCTAAAATGAGTAATTTTTCATGCTCAAATACTCAAAATAAATCTACGCTCTCCCATCTTTCCAGAACATGTCTCAAATTGGAATTTGGACTTCAAAAAGGCACCCAAAAATGGCCTCCAAGAGCTCGTTGAGCATCTGCAAATGACTGATAAATGTTCATGAAATTTCATTGTGTAAATTTTGACAATTTCAGTTTGACTTTGGTAAAAGTCAAGAGGTTAAAGTAAATGAATGTAAGGGGTCAAAGTAAATGTAAATGGGTAAAATAAGGGTAACTTAGGTGTCTTATCCTCCACTTAATGCTTTGAGAAAATGTCTCATAATGGTTACAAAAAGGAGGAATTGGTTGAGTAACCTCCCTTGTATGTAGTAGACAGTCGATAGATGCATGCATTTGGATTTTCTTGTTGGAAATTCAACCTCCAAGGGAGTATTTCAACCTTAGTGACTATATGAGGCACTTTGTAATAATTTTCGAAGGTTGTATTTTGTGGAATTGAGCCTTGTGATACTAGTGTATTTGTGAATTTGGAAGGAACTAATAGACAAAATTTGCAGCTATTGTGGTGGGATTCATGTGGTATGTGCTTTAGAAGTGTTTTTCCTTCTATGATCATATGTTTGAATGTATTGTACCTTCCATTTCCATTTCCATGCTACATGTGTTTGTTTTCTAAGATGATAAACAAAATTCATTGATTTAAATTCTCAGTTTTGGAGAAGCTTTCACATTTTTATTCATATTATTCTGATATAAATGAATTCATGAGATTCATGCTCGTTTTGAAACCCTATAAATCTACCTATACAAAAATATACCTATAAAGTGCTAAATTATGAGCCTACCTTGCCCCATTACATCTCTGCGATTATGATTTCAGAGCCCTGGCCTAGTCTTCCTAGACCTAAACCACCATCCAACACAAAACCATCAAATCAACCAAACCCTGATCTAAAAATACCTAGCCTAATATCCTTTACACTCTATTCAATTGACTGTGATCTCATTGAGAGAGGCCTCTCAGCCTAGTAGGGCTAGCTACTAGGTCAAAGTGGTATGTGGTTACTTTTGTTGGTCTCCTTTTCAGCCTTCAGAGAAATGGTGGAGTGCTAACAGGTAGAAGCCATACCAACCAAAACAACGACTGGTAAGGTGGTTATGGATTTCTTTGAGGAAAAAATCATTACCAGGTTCAAGGTTCCTACCAAAATCGTGACTGAAAATTCTAAGACTTTTGACTCTATGGCTCTCACATCCCTATGTAACAAGTATGGTAAAATTTTGTCTCATTCCTCTAATTATTAGTCCGAGGGAAATGGCCAAGTTGAATCAAGCAAAAATAACCTCATTAGGATTATCAAGGGAACTATGGGCGAACATAAGAGAGGTTGGGATAACAAGATCAAATATGCCCTATGGGCTGACCAAACCACAGTAAAGGCTTCCACTGGATTCAACCCCTTCCATTTGGTATATGGGTCTGATGCCAAGTTACTTATCCAGCTCCAACTACCTATCCTTGATTTCTTGAAAGCCTTTCTCGAACAACAAGATGTTATACAGTCTCGTATTGATCAAATCATTGAAAGTGATGAAAATAGTAGGAAATCCCTTGATCAAATTTCTTGTAGTCATGACAAGATGAAAACTGCTTTTGACAAACACATGCAAACTAGAACATTTAAACCTGGGGACCCAGTGTAATCTTGTGGGATAAAAGAAGGGAGAAGTCGGGTATGCATAAAAAATGGGATAATATATGGATAGGACCCTTCAAGATAGTTAACAAAACAAGGATAAATTCATATCACTTGGAGACTAAAGAAGGTGAGTCGGTTCCCTTCCCGTAAATGAACAAATCCAGAAGGAGTACTTCCCTTAAGGCACTTGACTCTGTACTATATGATTGTTAGAAGTAGGATGCATTGCATATTGATTTTCTGCATTAGGACTAATCTCATATGATATTTCTCATGATATATTAGCTGCATTTAGATTAAAAGTTGCATATTTTTATTACTTGTTGATTTTATGGGCTAACATTATGCATGGGTGATCATAAGGCACCGTGAAAAACATGTTTCCATGTGGTTTTGGTCGTTGACATGTGCAGATAATAGGTCTACGGTGACTGAGATATTGCTGGAGTTGTCGTGACCTCCATTTCTTGTAGCCTTTCCCACTTCTTCGAGAGATCACGTCCCACTTGGAGCCAAATGTTGCCCACCACTTTGTACGTGATATCCATAGGAGAAATTTTTTCTCCATGATGGACCTCAGTCGGCAGCCAACAACCCCTTGCAGCCCTCAACTAACTCGTTGTGCCATTTCTCCTCCACCTAAGCCAACCATGTGGTCTCTCACCCATATGTATTGATCCTATGTTTGAAGGTGGGCCTCCCAAATCTAAAGGTATGTATTTTCATTTGGTAATTGAGTATTGGGTTTACTTATCATGGACACTTCTAGGCATGGATTGATGGGGGGATTTGGGAGAAAGAGTGGGCTTAGTTTGTGCTCATGTCCCCCTGATCTCTTTTGGATGTCACCCCCAGATCTTATTCCCATGGGATCTCTTTTATTGACAATTTGGTTCTAGGGTGGTACTACTTGGGAAATATCGACTTTGGGTGCGTGGTCCCGCTCCTTTATCCACACATATTACTCCCTTTCCACTCACTATACCCCCATTCATCATTTCTTCCACCTAGATCCACATAGATCCAACCTCCCTATCCCCTTGCCCCCACCTTGGGTTAGGCTTGGAATGATTCCCTAAAGGTTGAAGCAACTAAGAGAAAAATTAAAAGCATAAATGACCACATTAAACAAGAAATTCTACCACAAAATGCAAAAGATGGTCGGGACAAAAATAATTATCACATGGGAAAAATCCAATACATGAGCTCTAGCCCATACCCATGGTCATTACCCAAGTTCCATAGGCCCTAGATGAGCCTCATTTATCCCAACCCCTAGAGGGAAATAAACCACCCTACCTAAAAGGGGGTAATCATTGTCATATCTTACACATAATGTTCTTTTCCTTTGAGCCCTGAGCAGTTAATTAAAGAAAATTCATAAAATGAAAAAAACATAAGAGGAAGGGTATAAAGATCAAGGTCGGGGCACCTCATGAACCATGATGCTCCCTCCTACACATTATATACCCAGGTGTGAGTTTCCCTTTCTGTAGCTACGCTTGTGCCCCAATATGTGGCCCGGGACTGCCCCTCTCACTCCCTATTCCATTTCACTTTTTTATCACTTCCCACCCCCCACTTGAGGGATGTACCTTGGACATAATATCCCCTCTAAAGGTAGAAACCACCTAATAAGGCACCTGACTAAACCCCTTTGGAGCTTGGAGACATTAGCACATGCCAAATGCCACTATGGAAGGGCATGCCATTATGAAGTTCCCACTTTGCTTTCTATGTTTTCTAAGATCTTTTACATGATTAATCTAATGACTTGTTGTACTGGAAGGCTAGGACATGCATTGGATCTTATATAGGATTGCAGATGGTGTCCCTATATGTTTCTTAACCTCCCAGAGGGCTACATTGACACATATAGGGTGCGTGTAGAGAGCCATGGGCATCCACAATAGCAAAAAACTATCCACGGATTGCCATTGAAGTCCATATATTACTAAGGATCCACCTTTGGGATAAGGATGATGCACTTGGTACACTATGCTTATTTTTCCCCGTAGGAGCACCACACACTTGACAGGTGTCCTTGTAATTGTATGATGACATGGCAACATCCATTCCATCTTCTGAGCCCTTACAGATGATCTACATGTATCCTTCACTCATATGGAGACCCTGGGGTCGTTGGTGTTCCCCCACAACCATTAGGAGCACAACAGGTCTACTACTTGGAGTAAGTGAAAATTAAATGTTATTTTTCTTGTTGTTGCATACAATTGGACTTCGCTGTAATTAGGGATAATTTTTTCATGTATTAAATGTGGAATTATGTGTCTACTTAGCTTATTCTATGTATGGACCATTGTTAGATTAATGAAATGTCCTAGAGATCATGTTATCTTTATAAGATTGAACCATTTGTATGAAGTATAAATTCTTGAAAGTCACTTTTCCTTTCTTTCCTCTAACATTGGACGAAGTTGACTTTCGAAGAGAAACTAGATCCTTCTTCATTATTATCCTTGACTCCATATCCCCAAGTGAATCGGGCACTGGTCCATCCGGAAAAGGTGATCATTTTCCCCATTTTTTCACTTTTTCCCTTTTTATCCTAGGTCTAGCTCCATTAGGTCGCCTAGGGCATCAATTTTCCAAGAATCTAGCCACAAGAAACTTTGATCTCCTAGATTCAACTACGTTGGTGGGTCCCCTCACTCTCCTCTGAATTTGGAGCAATTATGGCGGTGTAATCTCTGGATACCCCAAGCCCTAGCTCTAGTTGTTCCCAAAGATTGAACCTACTAGGATCAATAGATGTTCCCAAAATCTAGAACCCACTAGGATCAATTTGACATCATTGGAAGTAAATTATTTTTTGATGTTTTCCCCTCACCTTGGCTAGGTTAAGAACATCAATGGGTGTCAAAATCCATCCCCTAACCCAGGATGGGTCCACTTGACCTCGTGTGGTACCATTCTTCATTAAAGATGATTTATCAAGGACTACTTGGGAATCCAAGTTCCCATAGTATTTTAGGGATTGAGAACCTCCTTTATAAATCTTACTCTTCTACATCAACCCTCCAATCCTCATCCCCTCTCCCTAGAAGACCAAGTCCCTTTCTTAATATGTAAGCAAATCCCATTCTTCATTCTATTTTAGGGAAAGTGATTTCTAGGGTCAACTCACACCTATTCATTGATCTATACTTTACAAGTGACTTCCTAAAACTACCGAGTCTCCTCCCATAGTTGAAATTTCGTAAAGAACAGGGAGTTTTAGTTGTGGTGCCAGTGGGCTAAGTCTCCATCGTTTCACTTGACCTAGTAGTTTCCCTCATAGGAACCCCTCTTAGGTCCCTTGCTGGTTTGAGTGGTAAGAGACCCTATAACGATACATTGTGATAACACCAAATGTATATGATTGTATGAAGATCCATTATTTCATGGAAATACAAAGCATATCAACAATACATATCACTATATTCGGAAGCTAAGACGAGAAGGTGTGTTGCAGCTACAGTATATCTCCACCGATGAGTCGGTAGCTGATATACTGGAAAAATATCTTCCTAATAAAAAGCTTGTATATTTTAGAGACAGGCTGGGTTTAGTTAATGTATCCTCCCTGGTTGAGATAGAGAGATAAGCACATCATTATGGTCTTCACTTGGGAAGACAGAATGGAGGATTGGGTAAACATCTTGCATATGATACTCTTTGAGGATGATGTAGGGAATCAAAAATAAGAGAAGTTGTGGACTGATATTATTTAAGGACTATCTATCCAAGATAATAATAGTGTAAGGAAGGTCATACTCTGTGAACACCTAGGTGGAGTATGTACCTTGAGCGAGACAATGATGATGGTGTCTATAAGTCACTAGTCTCGCCAACATTGTGCTCTGATCTTGTGGAGAGATAGATTTGTTATTCAAGGCCTTGCTATGTGACAATTCTTGATGATATGATGCTAAAAAAATAGGTTACAAGTCCAACTCTTCTTATGAGAACTCTTCAGATTGAGAATTTCCATGTACCATTTATGAATATCTCCCTAGTTAAGATGGTCTTCATAAATATGAAATGTACTTTTGATTCTTGTAAATTATAAAATGAAATAAAATATTATTATTATTTTTGGAGCATGGGTTTGAGTGGTAAGAGACCCTACAATGATACATTATGATAACACCAAATGTATATGATTGTCTGAAGATCCATTATTTCATAGAAATACAAAGAATATCAACAATACATATCACTATATTCGGAAGCTAAGACAAGATGTTGTGTTGCAACTACAGTATATCTCCACCGATGAGTCAGTAGCTGATATATTGGAAAAATATCTTCCTAATAAGAATCTTGTATATTTTAGAGACAGGCTGGGTTTGGTTAATGCATCCTCCTTGGTTGAGATGGAGAGATAAGCACATCATTATGGTCTTCACTTGGGAAAACAGAATGGAGGATTGGATAAACATCTTGCATCTGATACTCTTTGAGGATGATGTAGGGCATCCAAGATAAGAGAAGTTGTGGACCGATATTATTTAAGGACTATCTATCCAAGATAATAATAGTGTAAGGAAGGTCATACTCTGTGAACACATGGGTGGGGTATGTACCTTGAGTGAGACAATGATGATGGTGTCTATAAGTCACTGGTCTCGCCAACATTGTGCTCTGCTCTTGTGGAGAGATAGAGGTGTTAGTTAAGGCCTTGCTATGTGACAATTCTCGATGATATGATGCTAAACAGAGAGGTTACAAGTCCAAATCTTCTTATGAGAACTCTTCAGATTGAGAATGTCCATGTACCATTTATGAATACCTCCCTAGTTAAGATGTACTTTTGATTCTTGTAAATTATAAAATGAAAGAAAATATTAATACTATTTTTGGAGCATGGGTTTCATGCTCAAGCTCTTTTATTTTATAGGTAAAGCACACATTGAGTGTTTCTAGGGTTTTTCCTAGGTCAAGAAGTCAATGAGTCATTGTCATAAGTTGAAGACCCCATCAGGCACATTCTAACTTGTAAATCATTTTTTTTTATCATTAAAAGTGTCGAAATACCCTCTAAGACCAAGTCAGCCTAAAAGGAAGAGCACACCCACCTTTAAGAGCCTATATATAGGATGAAACTGATCCTCCTTGAGACACATTCATCCATCACTCATTATAGTGAAGAAGGAGGAAGAAGAAGGGATCGAAGAAGGAAGAGGACGAAAAATACTTTGTTTGGGTTATTTCTCTCTCATACATGATAAGGAGGACTAGGGTTTCTACAGTAGATCTAAGGTTTCTATCTACAAGTTCGATCTTGGAGAAATGAAGGCAAGAAGGTCAAGCAAAGGTCAAAGGAAGGCTTATAAGGAAAATCAAGGCTCACATCTGTGGCAAAAACAACTATAGGAAGACCGAAATTTTAGATCTGCAGTGGTGGCCGAAAATACTGCAGCAAAAGGTCGAAGAAGTGCTACTGGAAGAGATTTTTCTGGGTTTGACTAGATCGAGGTTAACACATCATCTAGAGAGGTTGGTCTTGGTATTGGAGGGTATTGGTCTTAGTCTTAAGGTCTTGGAATTTGTTAATTGAAGAATCTATAAGGAAGAGAAGATATTTGTTGGTTTTCCTCTCAAGTGGAAAGGTTTTGGCCCTGGCTTGTAGCCTATATTCTATGCTCTTGTTTTTCTTGTTTTTGGTAGTTGTTTGATGACACACACACATAATAATAAGTAACAAAGTTAATAAGGAAAAATACTTCAAAAGCAATTATAAAGTAAAGAGAAATCACTCTAATCATTTCCCTTAAGATTTCTCAACATACCTTGGGCTTCATGGGCCTATATGATGATGTGACTGACATTGATAATTTGCACGTGTGGGCATAAATTCAAAAACACATTTATGCTTGTCCAAATTTTATGATATTTAGGTCAATTTTTGTCCTCTAGAAAAGAGGAATTAAATGCAATAATCATCTCCATCAAATGAGTTATCTAAAGTGGAATTTGGCCCTAGTTGCCAATTTTAACATAAAATAGTAGAAAAGTGTTGAATGGTCTCTCTCCTGAAAGGGTTTCCACCTAAAAAAATTTATTGTGTATTGTTTTTCTAATGCGTTGATTTATGTTTGAATTGATGTTAATGCTCTGAAATTAATAATTGACTAATTGTAAGAGAAAATTTAATTCACCCCTCTCAGTATTTCCAACAATTTTCAATAAAATTATTATAATTATTAAGTGAAACATAATATTAAATTTATTATGGCCACAGGGTGTAGAATAGACAGTGATGGAGTGTACTATTAAGTCACTCTATGATGTGAAGGTCACTAGTTCAAAACTCTGTGGGAAAAAATCCAATCATGTTAAGGGCTGGTGTGGCCTAGGCCAGGTGCGATTCCCGAGTGATTTTGACGGCTTAAATGCCCCTGGGTCATGATTTCCCAAGCCACAGGTCAAGCCTGATATAATCTCTGATGAACTTAGATCACTTAACAAATAAAATAAAATATTAAATTTATTATGTTTTAACATGTTAACATTGTTGATTTTTGTGTAGCATCGGATGTGCCTTAGTTCCAAAATATGTGGAGGGGCTAGAACACATGAGATCTCCAAGACCCAAAAATCGTTTGGATAAATTCTGCCTGGAATGTATTTTATTCAAATAATTAATTATTTTTAATGGAGTGATCCGGATTTATGCAGGAACGCAACTGAATACACATATAACCAAAAGTACAAAGATGCAGCGGAAATAACAATTCATTTCATTAATATCAAAGAATTGAAATTTGTTTATAGACAGAATGGAAATAAACTAGCTAGGGTGCTGGTAGCTTATCTCTAAGAAGAGATGTGGTGGTTACATACCTTTCAATGGTGTTACAATGAGGCTCGAAGGCCTATTTATTGTTGAGAAACAATGAAAAACCCTAAACATCCAAAAACCTAATCCTAGGAGATGAAGCGCCAAAACTATGGGCCTCGTTTGGGTAAATTGGTACATCAACTTCTTGGGGATCTAACTTTGGCATATGATCTCCATTTGGCACACTCAATACCTCATTAGAAAGATATATTCGAGGACTATAGATTTTGAGTGAGAAACATCAATCTACGACCCATATTGCTCTCATTTTTCCTAAAAATCATCGTTTAGGGCCTTAAGATGACTTCGGAAGTTCAAGACTCGAAAAACTACTAAAAATAGTAAATTGTGCTACAATTAAGGAAACTAAAAATTTGAAAGAAAAAATGGTGGGGCCCCAACTGGAACAGGCAGGTGGCCACCAATATCCACATAGATCATTCCTCCCCCCTTAGGAAGCAATGGTCCCCATTGCTTTGAGCTCCTCAATGAGATGAGGAAACTTCTGTTGAACTTGGTCCCTGGTGAACCACTTGTCGTGGTGTAGGAGTTGGCCAACTTTAACAACCCGATACAGTTGGATCTTATGTTGGCAAGTGTTCTTGATTTTCATGTCCATGATACAATTTGTGGTGTCCTGTTCCATGTAGTCTGGATTTAACACTGTTGGTGTGAGTTGTTCTGCAACGTCAGAGGTGTCCAATAGAGGTGGGAAGTAGGGCCGAAGGTGGTCCACGTTGAATACTAGGTGCAGAACAAGGAATGGTGGAATACTTAGCTCGAAGTAATTGGTATCTATAGCCTTGGTGATGGTGTACGACCCATATCAGAGTAGGTGAAGCTTGCGGTGAGGTCCAGTGAGGCACTCCTTTTGCAAATGTAGCCACACTTTCTCGCCCACCTGGAAGTTGTGTGACACTCGATGTTGATCATGTCGTTGCTTATACTTGGCATTGGATCTGTCCAATATGTCATGAACCTGTTGGAGGATGTGTTGAATGCGCTCGATGAAGTTGTTCTCTTTGTCAGATCCATACTGGACATGAGCCAAATCGACCTAAGTAGCCGCAAATGGCATGGCTACGTCAATGGGACATAGTGGCTATAATTCCAAGCCCACTTGAAAGGGGATGTGATCGGTTGAGCTGTGGAGAGCCCGGTTATAATTATGTTTTACATAGGGGAGGCTATCATCCCATGTGCTTGGATGCTTTGAATTGTACATGCGCAAATGTGTACAGCCATCTTGTTGACGACCTATGTCTGGCCATTAGTTTGGGGATGGAAAGTTGTGTACTTGGTGAGCTTGGTGTCCAGCATTGACCAGAGGCTGGACCAAAATTTGTTGAGGAACCTATTGTCCCGATTTGAGATGATAGACTGTGGGATCCCAAAGTGCACCCACACTCATTCAAAGAAGAGTTTAGCAGTGGCTTCTACTGTGATATTCTTCTTGCAGGCCACCATAATGGCCATCTTCGAGAATTTTTCGACGACCACAAAACAAAGTCGTTTCCATGCTTAGTAGAAGGAAGGCCCGACATGTAATCCATGGATATGGATTCCCAAGGTTGACTAGGGGTAGGTAGTGTAGTATAGACACCCTACTTCTTGATGGTCGGTTTGGAAATGGCGCAAGCAGTGCAGCATCTGATGTACATCCCAACATCTTGTTGAAGGTTCAGGCAATAGAAATAATTCAGTAGTACTGCCACTATTTTCTCAACCCTGAAATGCCTAGTGACTCGACTGTAGTGTGCTTCCCAAATAATATTGGCATGCTCACTTGAAGTAACACAAAGGTATCCAAGGTGACATAGCAGTGCATCTTGGAGGTGAAAATTTGGAACTTGCGTACCCTCCAAAAGTGTCTTGTATGTGTGGCCGAATTTTGGATCGCTCTTGTAGAGAAGTGTCCAATCAAAAGTCTCGTGCCCATAAGAGTTGATAATGGTGGTTAGCGCCATGATCAGTAGTCAGTTGAGGCAGTCTGCAACATTATTGGTGTTTCCCTTCTTGTACGTGATGTTCAAATGAAACTGTTGTAGATATGTGGACCAGTTCTGATGGCGATTGTTCAGCAAATTTTATTGTGTCTGTATGAACTGCAGGGGTCGGTGGTCCGTGTGGATGACCATTTCCTTCCCCAAAATGTAATGTTGCCATTTTCGACAAGCCTGCACAATGGAACACATTTATTTGCCATAAGTGGGATACTTGCGGACTGTGTCGGACAATGTCTAACTGTGATATGCCACTGGATGTCCCTGTTGAGTAAGAACCAATGTTTTGAAAATCGCGATCGGGATTAAATCGGTGAGGGGAAAAAATCATAAAAAATCATAAAAATCGGGAAAAAATCGGCACATACAAAAATATTCATTTTTTTCCATTTTTTTAATATCTAAAGCACCCACAACATAAAATAAATGCATTGACACATAAATATGAAGAAAAAAACTAATATATAAGATGTGTAATATCATGTCTAGTGCTACATCACACATAATAGTGAATCATGTCCTGAATACTAAGTCCTGAGTCTCAACCCAACCTCAAAATATCAACAAAAAATATAATAATGTATCTCATATCATGAGTCATAATGTTATATACAAAGGAATGCACCAAATAACCTATACTATTGATTTCCTCTGCTCCTCTTGCGAGAAAATGTAACAGCTTTCCCTCTAGACGAAGAAGCTGGCGGGGCTGGCAATGGACTCTTTTGTGCTCCAGATCCTGAAGCACCAGGAGCTCAAGGAGGCAGACCACGTCCTCTACTAGTAGCAGGGGTAGGTGGTTTCACCTCCTCCTCCTGTTGTTGCTTCTCCTCCTCCTCCTCATGAAACTCATCATTGATTCATCGCTACTAGAAATGGGATCATCAACAAGAGATACATAAACATCATCTAGCTCAAAGTCTTTAGACTTGGATTGCTCAACCTTATAACATGATAGAAATTGAAAAAGTTTAACATGCCTAACCAATGATTTTGGTTTGAGTGAAGGGTTTATCTCCTCAACCTTAAAATGCGGTAGAAAAATATTAACATGCCTAACCAGTGGTTTTCCTTTTAGTGAAGGGTACATTCTTGTTAAGGCCACGGTAGGGGAGTTCAACAATCAATACCACGATTATCAACAAAGTTCAACAATCAATGCCACCAACATCAAGGTTCTTAAAGGACTTCATGCTCTTGATCAAATTGTTGGAAATGTTGTCATTGATGGAAAAGGAGCACAAAGGAGAAGCACCTGAACCAGCAATAAGGCAAAGTATAAGACAGGGAACAGAGGCAACAGAGAGGTAGCAGAGGCAGCAAAAAGCTAAGTAAGGAGCAGCATCATTCAAGGAGCAGAGGAAGAAAATTTTGAACAAGATTGAATATGTTGTGCGTTAATTGTAATGTCGAACAGTCAGGGGTAAGCGGAATCATATAAAGAAACAGTGGAAGTGGTGTTTGTTAATTAAACTATGTTGAGGAATTGCACAGCGAAGGCAGAGGTCGAGCAGTAGAGGCAGAGGCACAGCGAAGGCAAAGGTAGAGATGAAATGGTCAAGCAGCAGAGGTAGAGGCAGAAATCGTTTTTATATAACGAGGGCGGAACCAGAAATCAGTGGAACAGAGATAAAGCCACAGTATTAACAAAGGTCATTTTACTACATATATTAGTGCTGGGCTTAAGTCTGATCCAAAGACTTAATATAATATTGACGAAGAGCATTATATGTAGTGTGAACCCCTACATAAAATTTCGAGAATCATTATCCCAGCCGGAGGATACATAAACACAATTCCGGGAATCTTAACCCAAGCGGAAAAGTATATATATAAACCTCATTCCGAGAATCGTAACCCAGGTGGGAGGATACATAATATTCCAGGAATCTTAACCCAAGTGGCAAAGTATATATATATAAACCTTATTCTGAGAATCATTACCCAGCCGGAGGTTACACTAAAGGCGGAAGCGGAAGCATATATATATGCAGCGCTTTACATAAGTGTAGTGCCTTTTAAATAGAGAACCAAAGGTTCTATCAAAGGCAAAGTACCATATGGTGGGACCCTTATCAATCGCATCGAAAAAGGTGACAGCGGATCATATGAACAGAAAGTTCTGATTGCGATTGAAGCTCAGACCCGATGGGTCTATAAATCATGATTAATATATGTTTGAGTTCCGGCATAACAGTGTTACATCGCATCGGAGAAAAGTGTGGCAGTGAAGCATGAAAATAGAATTTGTGATTGCGATTGAAGTTCCGGACCCGATATGGTTTAAGCAACGATTTATATATGTTTAAGTTCCGGAGATTTGATAGCTTAGAGTGGGACCCTCACCCAATCACATCGGAGCATAAGTATATCGGAACATGCAACTAAAAGTTGCGATTGCGATTGAAGCCCGGACCCGATGGGCGTATAAACTGTGATTAATATGTATTTGAATTCCGGCCTAATCGCATCGGAGCATTGGAGTATAGGAATATCGGAAATTGCGATTAAAAGTTGCGATTGCGATTAATCGCAATCGAAGTAATCGCATCGCATCGGATCGGAGTAATCGCAATCGGAGCAGGACGTCAGAACAAGCCAACATAGCGGAACAGGTTAATAAAGCTTGCGATTGCGATCAATCGTAATCGGAAAAATCTGAAGAAGGCTCATTGCATCGGAGCATAAGAAAATTTCGGATGGTGGGCCCGAAAGGGAATTTTATTTATTAAAGGGTCTTATACAATGAAATCTAGCGAATAAGACAAAGGAAAGAGTTAAATGCAAAGGTTTATTAACAGGGAGTATATGCATATGGTAATATATATATTTTTTGAATAAGCCGAACCTCTCATGAAAAGGATTGTGTATTGGCGTATATTCAAATTGAATGGGTCGGAATGATATGTTGGCTTATTAATATGTTATAACCTTGGGATTTTCATAAAGAGGTTAAACCACATAAATATTCCGCTTATAAATTTATATGAGTACGTTGACAGATAAGAAATTATAGGTGGGTGCGTCCACTTTCAGGCATTGTGGAGATTGCTGCCTTATGACCATTAGAGAGTTTTAATTTATATCTCAGATTTGAAATTTTGAGGAAGCCAGATATATCATTGAATTTTCCAGACTCTGATTTTATTTGGGGTATTTAATTAAATTGCCAGGACAGAAAATGGAATGTTGAACTACCCAGATTTTGGAAATAACTTGGATCAAATTTTGGAAAGACATTTTTTATATGCACAGGACCTTGAGAGTTATTGGGAACTGAAATGGTAAAACTGTTATATATTCAGCAGATTCAAAATTGCAGTGAACAGGTGTTGACAGCAATATGCACAGGAATGAATTTGACAGGTGAACAAGCAACGAAAACTGGAAAATATGCAAAAGACAGTGAGTAGAAGAATGCAGAACAGTTACCTGATAGCTGCAGAAAAGACAAAGTCAGCAAAGCCAAAAGCCAAAAATGGGCTGAGTAAAATTTTCCTTGATGTAACTAAAAATTATCAAAGTAAATGTTGTAATTGATTTTTATTGTTTGTGATGCATTGGCAAGTCTCCGGAAGAGAACAAATATCCCACTGTAATGTTAAATTGGTACCTACAGTTATATTTTCTGAATGAGTGGATAAAAGAGATGAGAAGGCAGAAGGCAAAGAGACATGGTTGTCCATTTCGAATTCCCAGTAGAATACAAACAACCATGAAGCTATTTTGTATAAAACAGGGTAATATCCAAGGGGAGATGTTGACGAAAACAGAGTGAGAGAAGAAGAGAGTGTGCAGTAGAATTGAAGAGAGTTGAAGAAAATAAGAAAGCTGCAAGAGGTGAGAGAGAGTGAGCATAGAGAATGTTGAGTATGGAATTGAGGCAGAGAAGAGAAGAAGAAGGAGGAGTAGAACAAGATGTTGTGAAAAGTTAGAGAATGCAGAAATGAAGTAGTGAGGCAGAGAAGAAGGAGGAGCTGATAGTGAATCTGAGAAGATGCAGAAATGATATAAGGTAGATATGAAGACTAATGCACAGCAGTGAAGATGATACAGAACAGAGCTGATATCCAAGGTAAATCAGCAAGTGTTTTCCTTTTGAAAGAGTAAGGAAGTTGGAGCTTCCCTATCAAGTTGTAGCTTGATAGATGTCAGTTGTAGCTGACTGAGGTTGGAGCCTCCTGTAGGTTGGTGCCTGCAGAAAATAGATGGGAGTTGGTGCTTCCACATCAAGTTGTAGCTTGATAAAATGTCAATTGTAGCTGACTGAGGTTGGAGCCTCCTGTAGGTTGGTGCCTGTAGAAAATTGATGGGAGTTGGAGCTTCCTTGCAAGTTGTAGCTTGCAGAATTGAGGTAGGAGCCTCCTGTAGGTTGGTGCCTACATAAAATCAGTGGTGAGAGGGAGCTGGAGCTTTCCTTTGCATCACAACAATAATAAGATGTGGTTTTTTCCCTTTATGGGTTTCCACTTATATCTGGTGTCTCTGCCATGATGTTTATGTGTTGATCTGGTTTATATCATCTACTTAATACTTGTTGCTCTCATATTAAGTCTACTGTTACTTTATATTAATGCTTGCTGCTCACATTCTAAGATTACTCACATGTTAAGTTGAACATGAAATGAAGGTGTAAATAAATGTTAATGAAAAAGTTTTAAAAGTCCATGAATGTGTTAAATTGATTCACCCCCCCCCCCCCTCTCATTTTAACTAAGGGTTTAACAATTGGTATCAAAGCCAGTTCCTTTGGTATAAGCTTAATAGCTTGAAGGAGATCTGGTTGAATCATGGACTATCAAAATGTACCTGTGCTAAATACAGCAACCTTTCCTGAATGGAGAGATAAGGTTAAAACAGGTTTAATGGCTGATGAACCCGAGGTATGGAAGCTTGTGTGTGATGGTTACTACACAGACTCTCCATCTTTTCAAGAACAACAACGAAATGCCAAGGCAAAGTGTGTGACATATGACAATCTTCATAATAAGGATTTTGAGTTGATAATGGATTTAACTTCAGCAAAAGAAATCTAGGACAGACTGCATTTCATGCATGGAGTAGACACAGAGGATTGCATTGTCAAGAAGGAGAAGATAATTAAGAAAAAGAAAAATTCAAGTCAAAAGGAAAATATTCAATCAAATGAGGTACCTTCTAGTGTGAATGGTAGTGAGAACCATGAAGAAATTGCAGCTGAAGAAAAATCCAAACTTGACACAGCCTTGACTGAAATAGGAAGATTGAAGCATGAAAACAAAGACCTGAAGACATTGGTGCAAATTTGTGATGAGAAAGAGTATGAAGATAAGAAAGAGATTGTTAGCCTAAAGACTCAACTTGAAGAAGCATGGAAAGTAGAAGATACTTTACTGCAACAAATGAGAGAGAAAAACCTGGAATGTGAAAAATTGGAAGAAGAAGTAGTGAGTTTGAGAAAGAAATTAGAAAAGGCCCAAAGAGACTTATTAATGAATACTCCTCAAATGAAAAGCTCTGAGCAACTGGACCAAATTCTAAATTCTCAAAGGTCTCCTCTCATAAAGGCTGGGATAGGATATGAAGGAGAAACCAGTACGTCCAAGGAAGAAGATAACAAGAAAATCATTTTTGTAAAAGCTATAAAGAACAGTGAAAAAACTCAGCAAATTCCTACAGAAGCAGAAGCCAACAAGAACATGAGTTGCAGAGAAACAAATAGAATCAAGCAGCAACATGAAAGAACAGAGAATGAGAAGATGAAACAATCAACTGCTAAAGGCTCATATGCTCCTAAGGATGAATTGAACAAATTCGGAAGATGTCAAAGGAGGTTCCTCCCTCCTATGAAAAATAGCACATGTTTCTCTTGTCATAAACTAGGACATAATGCAGCATATTGTAAGACAAAGCCAATCCAGTCCAACCAGCAAAGGATGCAGCAAAAGAGAGGAATCCCTCAAGCAAGCAAATGGACAAGACAATATTTCACCAGGTACACAAATCATTTCCATGGCTATTGTTATGCATGCAATAATTTTGGACATAAAATTGTTGATTGTAAAATGTATTCAAGAAGAGGAACAAAATATTATACATCAACTCAAATGCACCTTGGTCAAATAAGATGTTATGTATGCCTTAAGCGTGGTCACAAAGCAAAAGACTGTAAACTGCCATATATATTAAATAACTCTAGACATATGATGAAGTCCAATCAAATCAAACAAAACTATTAATCGGAAAGGAGTGCATACATTATGATGAACCCCAATAGAGTATGGAAGGAAAAGAGAAAGGGGGAGCTTATTATCTCCATAACATAATGAATACATCCTAGTCTTAGGGGGAGCTGCTCTAGGAAACAAAGAAAATATCCAACCAGTGATAAATATGAAGCAACATCCCAGGGGGAGAGCAGCTCATATGTAGTCCCCACAAAACGTAGTCTAAGAAGAGCTCCATGAAATGAGAATAGCTATGAGATCAGGAAGTGAAAGGAAATTCCTCTAACAGAGAACTATAGAGGAAGAAGATTATCTGATGTTTTAATTAGCTGACAGATTGATGGAAGAAGAGAAGGAAACAAGAAGCCATGGTAATAGAAATAAAACATCAGCACCTTAAATGATGATCACATGGTGCATCATATTGCTAGAATTGACAATGAATCACATTAAGAAGAATGAGTAAGAAAGGTGCTTATCATCAATTCATTACATATTTCATCTACAAAAAGTCCACTTGAAGGAATGGAGTTAAGTGAGAAATAAATCTTTGAGTAATCATCCCATGAAGATACATAGAAAATAATGAAGATGTCTTCCTGAAGATTTGTATGTTAGAACAATTGAATTGAATATAAAGCAGCAATGATTCTAGAGCAGTCCTAGAAAGGAACAAGCAATGGCTTTCCTTGGAACAAAATGACAGAAAAATAAGAATGGTAAATAATGCCAAGATCAGTTTCAATATATTGATGATTGTTGTTGAAATCAGTGGAGAGCTCAATAGCAGAAATTATGAAGGTTGTCTTATCTATGGGTTCATGTGTGAGTTGAAGTGAAAGTGGTATCAATGAGGGTATTTGGTATGAGCAGCATGCCTATTAACAGAATAACAAGTGGTATCAGTGTAGCAACAATGTGGTACAGGTCCTCAGGATCAAAGGTTATGGAAAGAGTACATCCAGCATAAAAGGGTCAATGAAAAGGCTAAAGGATCAGTATTTTGTTTACTCTTGAAACATTATATTGAGCATTGAAACAATATTTTTTTGGATGTCTTCCTGAAGTTAGTACATATACATATCAGGCCTCTTCTCTTAACATCATTCATAACACCATGTGAAATCTGTTTGCTATTAAAACATCTTGAATATATCTTTTTCATGATAGAAAGTTTAAGTATCGAAAGTATGAAGAATTAGTTGGGTTAGCTGAAGCTCAAAACACTGTCATGGAGTCATCAAGAACATACTTTAGCAGTAAAGGGAGTTGATTTCTTAGATCAAATTTTGGTTGATTCATTGATCACATCTGGAACAATAACCATAAGCTATTAAGGGTAATATCTTTTTCAGCAGCCTAGCACAGATCACCAACAATAGGCAGTACAGGTGAACCATAGCAATAAAAGATATATTGACTTCATCACAATTAAACAGATGTTGTACTGCAGATGAGTATTGTAGAAGAAGACATATTCCATCCACAATCTTCCTCAATAGAAATGTATTGGCGCACTACATCAGATAGAGACTGAAGTATATTTGAAGCATCCTCAGTATTTTAGGTTTAATCCAGTGATGCATCCCTGATTAGATAAAGTTGGTACAATGTGTTCTATGAAGTGTCATTATCCTCACTTTCAGCTTTATACAAGTGAAAGGAGTCAGTGCTTTGGGATTGTATCAACTTGCAGTGTACATTCAAGATCAATAATCCTCAAAGTGTTCTCTCAACAAGTCTTGTACACCAGTCTGGAGCAGCAAGGTACAAAGTAAGAAGAATGTGGTCTAAAGAAAAATCAGAGAGAGGAAATGCAGAGATATAATTTACATTGAGAATATGTGCAACCCTTTGCCATTGATGTCAAAGGGGGAGGAAACGTAGATAGACAGAGGAAGCATTGGATTATTGGTGGATGTGTTGCCATCAATGCCAAAGGGGGAGACTGTTGGAAATGTTTTCATTGATGGCAAAGGAGCACAAAGGAGCAGCACCTGAACCAGCAATAAGGCAAAGTAGAATATAGGGAACAGAGGAAGCAGAGAGGTAGCAGAGGCAGCAAAAAGCTAAGTAAGGAGCAGCATCAGTCAAGGAGCAGAGGAAGCAAATGTCGAACAAGATTGAATATTTTGTGTGTTAATTGTAATGTCGAACAGTTAGGGGTAATCAGAATCATATAAAGAAACAGTGGAAGTGGTGTTTGTTAATTAAACTATGTTGAGGAATTGCACAGCAAAGGTAGAGGTCGAGCAGTAGAGGCAGAGGCACAGCGAAGGCAAAGGCAGAGATGAAATGGTCGAAATGAAATGGTGGAGTAGCAGAGGTAGAGGCAGAAATAGTTTGTATATAATGAGGGCGAAACCAGAAATCAGTGGAACAAAGATAAAGCCACAATATTAACAAAGGTCATTTTACTACATATATTAGTGTTGGGCTTAAGTCTGATCCAAAGACTTAATATAATATTTACGGAGAGCATTATATGTAGTGTGAACCCCTACATAAAATTCCGAGAATCATTACCCCAGCTGGAGGATATATAAACACAATTCCGGGAATCTTAACCCAAGTGGCAAAGTATATATATAAACCTCATTCCAGGAATCATAACCCAGGCAGGAGGATACATAATATTCCGGGAATCTTAACCCAAGCGGAAAAGTATATATATATAAACCTTATTCTGAGAATCATTACCCAGCCGGAGGTTACACTAAAGGTGGAAGCAGAAGCATATATATATATGCAGCACTTTATAAAGTGTAGCGCCTAATAAACAGAGAACCAAAGGTTATATCAAAGGAAAATTACCATATGGTGTGACCCTTATCAATCGCATCGAAAAAGGTGACAGCGGATCATATGAACAGAAAGTTGTGATTGCGATTGAAGCCCAGACCCGATGGGTCTATAAATCATGATTAATATATGTTTGAGTTCCGGCATAACAGTGTTACATCGCATCGGAGAAAAGTGTGGCAGTGAAGCATGACAATAGAAGTTGCGATTGCGATTGAAGTTCCAGACCCGATATGGTTTAAACAACAATTTATATATGTTTAAGTTCCGGAGATTTGATAGCTAGTGGGACCCTCACCCAATCGCATCGGAGCATCGGAGCATAAGTATATCGGAACATGCAACTAAAATTTGTGATTGCGATTGAAGCCCAGACCCAATGGGCGTATAAACTGTGATTAATATGTATTTGAATTTTGGTCTAATCGCATCGGAGCATCGGAGTATAGGAATATCAGAACTTGCAATTAAAAGTTGCGATTGCGATTAATCGCAATCGGAGTAATTGCATCGCATCGGATCAGAGTAATCGCAATCATAGCAGGACGTCGGAACAAGCCAACATAGTGGAACACGTTAATAAAGCTTGTGATTGCGATCAATCACAATCGGAAAACTCTGAAGAAGGCTCATCGCATCAAAGCATAAGAAACTTTCGGATGGTGGGTCCGAAAGGGCATTTTATTTATTAAAGGGTCTTATACAATGAAATCTCGTGACTAAGACAAAGGAAAGAGTTAAATGCAAAGGTTTATTAACAGGGAGTATATGCATATGGTAATATATATATTGTGAATAAGCCGAACCTCGCATGAAAAGGATTGTGTATTGGCATATATTCAAATTGAATGGGTCAGAATGATATGTTAGCTTATTAATATGTTATAACCTTGGGATTTTCATAAAAAGGTTAAGCCACATAAATCTTCCGCTTATAAAGTTATATGAGTACGTTGACAGATAAGAAATTATAGGCGGGTGCGTCCACTTTCAGGCATAGTGGAGTTGTTGCCTTATGACCATTTAGAGAGTTTTAATTTATATCTCAGATTTAAAATTTTAAGGAACCTAGATATATCATTGAATTTGCCAGACTCTGATTTTATTTGGGGTATTTAATTAAATTGCCAGCACAGAAAATGGAATGTTGAACTACCTAGATTTTGTAAATAACTTGGATCAAATTTTGGGAAGGCATTTTTTTATGTGCACAGGACCTTGAGAGTTATTGGGAACTAAACTGGTAAAATTGTTATATATTCAGCAGATTCAAAATTGCAGTGAACAGGTGTTGACAGGAATATGCACAAGAATGAATTTGACAGGTGAACAAGCAACGAAAATTGGAAAATATGCAGAAGACAGTGAGCAGAAGAAGGCAGAACAGTTACCTGACAGCTGCAGAAAAGACAAAGTCAGCAAAACCAAAAGCCAAAAAAGGGCTGAGTAAAATTTTTCTTGATGTAACTAAAAATTATGAAAGTAAATGTTGTAATTTATTTTTATTGTTTGTGATGCATTGGCAAGTCTCCAGAAGAGAACAAATATCCCACTGTAATGATAAATTGGTACCTACAGTTATATTTTCTAAATGAGTGGATAAAAGAATTGAGAAGGCAGAAGGAAAAGATACATGGCTGTCCATTTCGAATTCCTAGTAGAATACAAATAGCCATGAAGCTCTTTTGTATAAAATAGGGTAATAACCAAAGGGAGAAGGTTGAAAAAAACAGAGTGAGAGAAGAAGAGAGTGTGCAGCAGAATTGAAGAGAGTTGATGAAAATAAGAAAGCTACAAGAGGTGAGAGAGAGTGAGCATGGAGAATGTTGAGTATGGAATTGAGGCAGAGAAGAGAAGAAGAAGGAGAAGCAGAACAAGATGTTGTGAAAAGTTAGAGAATGCAGAAATGAAGCAGTGAGGTAGAGAAGAAGGAGGAGCTGATAGTGAATCTGAGAAGATGCAGAAATGATATAAGGCAGATATGAAAACTGATGCACAACAGTGAAGATGATACAGAACAGAGCTGATATCCAAGGTAAATCAGCAAATTCTTTTCTTTTGAAAGAGTAAGGAAGTTGGAGCTTCCCTATCAAGTTGTAGCTTGATAGATGTCAGTTGTAGCTGACTGAGGTTGGAGCCTCATATAGGTTGGTACCTGCAGAAAATAGATGGGAGTTGGTTCTTCCACATCAAGTTATAGCTTGATAAAATGTCAGTTGTAGCTGACTGAGGTTGGAGCCTCCTGTAGGTTGGTGCCTGCAGAAAATAGATGGGAGTTGGTGCTTCCACATCAAGTTGTAGCATGATAAATGTCAGTTGTAGCCGACTAAGGTTGGAACCTCCTGTAGGTTGGTGCCTGCAGAAAATTGATGGGAGTTGGAGCTTCCTTGCAAGTTTTAGCTTGCAGAATTGAGGTACGATCCTCCTGTAGGTTGGTGCCTACAGAAAATCAGTGGTGAGAGGGAGTTGGAGCTTGCCTTTGCATCACAACAATAATAAGATGTGGTTTTCTCCCTTTATGGGTTTCCACTTATATCTGGTGTCTCTGTGAATGATGTTTATGTGTTGATCTGGTTTATATCATCTGCTTAATACTTGCTTCTCTCATATTAAGTGTACTGTTACCTTATATTAATGCTTGCTGCTCACATTCTACGATTACTCACATGTTAAGTTGAACATGAAATGAAGGTGTAAACAAGTATTAATGAAAAAGTTTTAAAAGTCCATGAATGTGTTAAACTAATTCAACCCCCCCCCCCCCCCCCTCTCTCAGTTTAACGAAGGGTTTAACACAAGTACATTGATATCTAGTATCACCATATCAGTGATTGTGTACAAAGGAGGATTATGTCATTGGAGTACATTCCCACAGAGGACAAGGAGGTAGAAATCTTGACAAAGTCACTGTCAAGAGGAAAATTTGATTTACACAGAGGAAAGATTGGAGTAGCAGACAATCCCTTTCTTGTTGAGAGGGAGTGTTGAAATTAGCAACAAGAAGAGTCTTCTAATTTAATTTTACCTTAATTAAATTAAAAGGAAATTGTAATTCCACATCACATGACAGCTTGTATGAGTTAAATGAGTTGGGAAGACTTAGTTAACTCAGTGAATTAAAGTTGGAGGTCAAACTAGAGGCATGTAGTGTTCTCTATAAGATTTAGGGGGTCCAATTGCAGTTTATTGTGATTTGTAATTGTTTAACTTATTTATTTGAGTTAAAATTAGTTTGACTAGTTCTAAGTGATGGAGGAACTAGTGAGAGGTCCAGTGAATTAAATCATATTTAATTCAGATGTAGTGATCAATAAGATAACTGAATATTCACTATAAATATGTTTTTCATGTTAGTTCTAAGGAAGAACTAGTTGATATTGGAGTTAAATGGAAGTATACAATTAGTTATATAATTAGAAAATTTTACAGGTCATGCATGAGTTCAGAAGGATTCCTTGGATTTATTGCGTAATCAATTATTGGGAATTTCATAATTAATAGGGGCTCAATTTCTCTAGGGATTGTGTAAGCAAGGTTGATCATCTAGAGGCAAGAAATTGGATAAGTATTGGACCAAACATGCTTGGATCAGAGTGAGACAATCAAAGATAATGCCAAGAGCTCTCAAGCTTGAGAGAAGCATTGTATTGTTTCATATTCTTGACTTAATGCAATATAAAGATAGCGGGTTTTTTAGATGAGGCTTTCCCTAGATAAATATTTGTATTGTATGATTGAAATTATTTCTATTTCTTGTTCATGTGATTGTGCGATCACAATTGGTTTTTGCAATTTGTAGAATAGATTCAAGTATTTTGTTTGATCATATTACAAGATCAGTTGAATCTATATGGATTTTATACACATATATAATAATACAAATATGACAATCAATTCCTCAAATAACTTGAGATTCCCACGTTGCTACAAAACAATACCATGCAAAACAACTAAACACCCTCACTAACTCATACAACAACTAGTCACACTCTCTAAAAAACGTACAATAAGGAAACGAACACCAATGTCCCAAGATCCAGGAGCCTCAAAAAACCAACAAAAAAAACAATAGCGAAAAGAAAAAATCCGCTTTTCTTCTTTTTTCATGCAATTTATCCTCACGTTGTGGAACTCTTCGTATTCCACTAAAACAAATCACTTCCCCAATTGCTAACTAGTTCATCGTCCAAAATTGAGTCGTTTCACTTCCTCTCACTGTGTGGAAAAACCAAATATGAAACCTCCATCCCATCCTCATAATATGTCAAATTGTGGTTTTCTAGTAGAAATGTAACTAAATAATTGTTGATTTTGGATGTATCAGCAACTCCATGCAACATAAGTATCAACACATGCTCCTAGGAGTTTCAACAACTCAAGAGGAGTCATTGCTTTAATAAAATGTAGCTACAAGAGGAGCAACAACTACAAGTTGGGTGTATCAATAACTAATGTGATTGGTATATCAACAAATTAAAACACATGGGAGTAAAAACACTTATTAAAAACTCAACAAAAACTTGTTTTTGGTTGATGAGGATTTCTCGAGGCCGAGTATGCTCCTCAATAAAACATCCTTGGTAAGAAAATATGAGGTACCATCTCATGTGGTATTTCCTTTGGAGATTGAAGTCCCTTATAGGCGTGCTAGCTCTTGATGAATCAACCATGACACATATTCAGATCCCCTATTTTTCCATTTGACGAAATACTCCAGATACTTCCTACCTAGTGGCTAGAATTTCTTCCACTTCTTCGACAGGTTTGACTGGTAACTATTCCTTCAACTCAACGGGTGTACCTATATCTTCACTTATTTATCCTTCACGAAACCCATATAGATAAGATACATTGAATACCAGAGAGATATCCAAGTCTCTTGACAACTTTAGCTTGTAGGCATTTTAAAAAAAAATTCAAAGAATTTTCCACGTGTCTAATTTCTTGTATTTCAACATGTTGTAGGTACCCCTAGTAAATATCTCTTTTTGCAAACGCTCCATTACCAGTTCTCCTTTCGAGAAAACATTTTCTCTTCTTTTTAATTTTTCCTTCTCCTTATACATATCATTACTCTACTGCAATATTTTCTTCACATGTTCATGTATCAATTGCATGTTGTATGCAAAATCACTTGCATCTACACTCTTCCTTTCCTCGAAATCTGGAAATTATATCACATTCATAATACCTTTCAGTGACCTCCCATAAACAATATGAAATTGACTCTTACGAGTGGATCTATTCACTGGGTCATTGTCTGTAAGCTCTCCCTATACCAGGATCATATCCCATTGATTGGGATTTTCACCACTCAATCTTCTTAGAAAATTTCCAAGATTCCTTTTCACTACTTTAGTATATCCATCTATCTATTTATGATAGGATGAACTATAAAACAATTTGTATCCCATATTCTTCCACAATGTCCTCTAGAAGTGACCTAGAAATCTTGTATCCCTGTCTGTAGTAATGGTTCTTGGTATCCCATGAATCTCACTAATTCTTTAAAGAATAAAAAAAACCACTTTAGTAACATCAATTGTTCTCTTGTATGCTATGATATGTGCCATCCTCAAAAACCTATCTATAACAACCCTCACTTAATAATGCTTCCTTTATGTCCTTGGAAATCCCAAGACAAAGTCCATGCTAACATTTTCCCAAGGCATTTTTGGTATCAAAAATGGATTATACAACCTTGTATTTTGACTTCTACCCTTGTCTAGTTGGAAAAATTTAACACACAACAAACTTTATAACATCCTTATTGATGCTAGGCCAAAAATAGCTCTCATTTACTAATGTTGTGGTCTTTCCCATGGAAAAATGACCACCGAGGACTCGAATATGTAGCTCCTTAATAAGATTCAACATCCTTAACCCTAGAGGAAAGAAAAATTACTGATTTTAAATAAAAACCCTTCTTGGATATGGCAATCCAAGAAAATCCAGTTCTATCGACACTCCAAGGTGCTTTACAAGGTGTCCAAGCTTCTCCAAATTAGCATTTTTTACATACAACTCCACGCTTTCCAAACCAACCACTTCTACTAATAAAGTGTTGAGTAACAACACTCTCCTACTCAAATCATCTGCAACTTTATTTGACTTTCCAGATGTATTCTTCAAAAAAAATGTATAAATTTGCAAGAATTCAACCCATTTAGAATTCATTTGATTTAAATTACTTGACTATTGATATATTGTAATTCCTTGTGATCCGTAAATTAGAAAAATTCCTTGGAAAACAAAGTGTCTCCACTTCTTCAAATCCTACAAAATAGCATAAAATTCATGGTCATAAACATAACACTTCTTAGCATTGTTCAACTTCTCATTGGTATGCCTTATTTACTTAAAACAGTTCCAATTACATCCGACTTGCATCAAAATCAACTTGGAGTACTTTATCAAAGTTTTGAAGTGCCAAAACAAGTGTGAAAAGTACCCTGCAATGGGGTGGTTGTGCTAAATTGACATCCCGTTACTATGGGCCCTTTCAAGTTTTGGAAAGAGTAGAACCGATAACTTACCATCTTTCTCTTCTAAGCTATGCAAAGGTTCATAATGTATTTCATGTTTCAATTTTAAAGAAGTATATGTATTATTCGAGACACACAATTAACTGGTATGACATACAAGTAACTATTAAATTAAATAAATAAATAAATAAATAAATTAATTAATTAATTAAATTAAATTAAATTAAACTAAGTTAAATTAAACTAAATTAAATTTCATCCAACCGACCATAATAAACTCAATAATTTACTATTTATAATTATTCCTTTGCCCTAATCCTCACAATATTTTCAAAGAATATTTGGTGTCTACCCGTGATGATGGACTCACTTAGGAAGTCCAAAAACTCTGAAATAGGTTATTCCTCTCTCTTATGAAATCTATTTCCCTTGTATAAGTTTAAAAAAATATGCTTAAAGAATTTATAAACACATGAACTGAAGCTACATAATGATGGTCTAACCGGTCGAACTGGACGAAGAGTTCTTGGTAAAAACAATATGTATCCACGATCAAATATAGGCAACGCTACGGAAGCGAGTCATCACCCAACCTAAGGTGCATTGGAATTACTTTAGTCGAGAGGAAACCACCTAAGAGAATGAAGGTCTCGTATGACAAGCTTATCTGATTTGTTTCATGATCTAGAATAAACACCAAGGATGGTGTTGTCAAGGGGGGAAGATGTAACAGCTAGCCAAGTGGAACTTTGTTTAAATTATTTAGCTGTACATGAATGTTTTTTTTTAATAATATTTTTTTGGGAATTCAAGAGGACAGACGTGTAAGAATTCCAACTTCTAGACAGTTATGACAGTGACCCCTTCTTCCGTGGGATAAGAGAGGAATCTCAGGAGGAAGGTGGGTTCTTCTTTCTATGATTATGGAGAGTGGGTTCTTCTTTCTATGATTATGGTGGGTTCTTCTTTCTATGATTATGGAGAGTGGGTTCTTCTTTCTATGATTATGGAGAGACAAAAGAGGAATAAGGTTTGTGGAATTGGCAGGACATTGCCAAGGAGTACATTCTAAGGAGTACATTCTGAGTTGGACTTGAGCAAGTGAAGAAGTACATTATGAGTTGGACTTGAGCAACTAGAGAGCTCTTGTACATACAACGTTTAGTGTGTACTAGGCTGGATTGTAGTCACGATGCCTAATTCTTGACTCTAGTAAAACTATGCAAACTTTTAGAGTGGAAGCTTGAGGGGAAGAAAAGGACGCCATTGCCCTTCTCACGGTTGGGTGGATCAGCTCAGTCCTGTTGAAATTCCTGGAAGAATGTGAGACATATAAGTAGTTACACATATAAGTGGTTATACCCTAATCTGTATGCTTGTCTAGTTACATTTTGTTAATTATATGATTACTGTAATTTGTTTTCTTTTATGAAATATCAACATTAATTACAAAGGAAAAACCCAAGGGGTTGTAACATGGAAAAATATCAGATCGGAGCTATCGATAAAGGAATGTTGGATACACATAGTGTTGGTGTTCTACTTTACTTTCGGTTCTTATGTCTTCTAAACCATTAGTGGTAATATTCAATTGGCTAGTAGCTATACAATGCAAGGGAAATATACCCAGTTTGACACGGGTTTGAACCTGGGTAACTGGTTAATAACACATAGGTGAGCCAGTGGAAACTTGTAACTTAGTTATCAAAAAGCTCTTCTTATGGTAAGGGAACTGTCAGGCTGACTATGGAAGGAGTTTAATCAGGGTGACTATGGAAGGAGTTTAATCAGAATAGAGAACCTAGGAGGGTGGCAGGGTGACTATGGAAGGACTTTAATCAGAATAGAGAACCAGTAGTTGAGGGAACACGGTGAAGGTTGAGGGAGTGGAGACCTGGCCGCAGACGAGGAGTCCTAGTCCTCTCTGGAAACTGGGCATAAATTTAGAGAACTTGGGCATGCAGGAGAGAGATGAAGAGTTGAAATCGAACTATTTACAGACTTCCATTGGAAACCTATTACATATTTTTTTATTGAACAAAACAAAACTGTAATTCATAATGACATATTCCTATAAAAACTAGAAATTGATTACCGAAATTGACAGAATTAATGGTAGACTGAGGACAAAACCGGCTACATCTACAAGTCGGGCGTTAATCTTCCACAGGAGTCGTCACCTGAATCATAACATTAATATTACATAATTCTTGAAAAATTACAGAAAATGTACAACAAACCTTAGGATTCTTAAGAAAATATACATCAAACCCTAGGCTACTTAAACACCGGAGAATAGTGAAACCTCAACATTTTATCCATGGGATATAGCTACTAAGAATCCCTGTGATAATCCTGCGCAGAACGACTGTCAAAATAGCCTGCGTGGTAGCAAGGAAACTTAGCTAGGGTTCCTTTTTAACAGTCGGTAGTCAAATAAAGAAAAGACGAAGCAGAGTGCTTTCCTGAAACTTCTCGAAGGTTATGAAGAATACCCTGAAACCTGACAATGAAATCCGGGAGGTGCTGATGGTGGTGGAAGCACCTGCACAGGCTACCAAAGAAGAACAATAAGAATCTTGTAGGAAAAACTTGCAGCCATAAAACTAACTGTAAGAGATGCCTCTGAGGGGTGACTTATCATTTAGTTTGGTTGAACGCATTAACACTCGAGCAAAAACTGCGGTTGTAAAGGTCGTCTCGTGGTGAAAACAAATCCCAACCCCGGTTCGGTACCAGTGTATCTCTACATGGCAACAACACATGGAAATAAACTGGAAAGAACTCCCAAACAGAGAAAACCATGGAAAACATAGAGTCTGGTATTCCAATAACGATATTTACCTGCGCGAGGGTCGAAACAACTCGAAAACCCCAAGTCTGGACTGTGGCCTCCACAGGTGCAGAGCTTGACCGCCAAAGGGTTTCGTGAAAATGACTGGAACGAGTGTCCTCTCGGGTAGGGATCCATTACGCTAACCTCCAAAGGGCGATTTTCCATCGTTGATCTGATATCATGCTACCGACGGCCGAGATCATGCCACCGAGAACCCTGTCAACCGACAGTTGTGGGTGATGCAGGCTTCCAGAATTTTCTTCCCGGGGATTCTTATCAAGCGTATCGATGGGTTAAGGGTCACGGTCCTGGGGGTCGGGCTTCCCTTCCTTGGAAAATGCATAAACCATGATACATTAAACTTTGGATTGTGCAATAATCAATCAACAGAAAAACCAAATGAGGCTTGTCGGAGCATTTGATATATATGTATATAAATGAATACTATTGAACAGTTTGGATAATAAAGTTACAAACAATTGTGGAATGTTGTTTTAGTTTTATTTCAGTATATCCATACCTTAAGAAAAAAAAAAAATCGTATTGAATATTAAATTGTATTGAATATTGAAACATGTGACATTACTAATTTGGTTTTTTTGAAATATTGTTTTTTAAATATTTTTATTACCTTCCTAGAAGTTCTGCTAACTTTTCAGTCTCATGATTATTGCACTATCTAGTCTCAATATTATTATGCAAAATGCACTTTCTAGTCTCAATATTATTACGCAAATTGCTTTTAAATAATTATTTTTATAGCAGTACGAGTGTCTTAAAAAGGTAACAGAAAAACAACTTACGCTATGAAAAAATGGATTGCACTTTCTCGTCCCAATATTATTATGAAAATTGCTTGTGAAATTATTTTTATAGCAATATGAGTGTCTTAAAGAAAATAACGGAAAAAGCAGCTCAGCTATGAAACAATGGCTTGCACTAATATAGTCACTTACAATTATGACAAAACGGGTAGCAGATAAAAAAACAACACTACTTAACAAACATACAAATTACAATGTAAAGTTATATATTTTTCATACCACTTAACAAACACAAAATTACAATGTAGAGTTTTTAGTTTTCATGGCAGTGTAAAGTTATATATTTCTAAAAATTTGGTTAAAAAGTAATTATGGATAAATGCAGGGCAATGTATTATAATTGAAAAGTTAACCTAAATTTTTTTCTTGTTTTCATGCCAATGTAAAACTTATATCCCTAGAACTTTTGTTAACTTTAAATTTGGATGAATACTTAACCTAATGGCAGTGTAAATTTGAAAACTTAATGTTTGTAATGGAAAATATAATATCGAGATACCTGAAGATTGTAATAAAACTTGAAAATTTATTTTAATTTTATTATATAGATAAAATATATTGTTTTCTTACGTTGAATATGCAATTCAAATGTTAAGTCACCTCGCTATTGAGAATTTGATTTTAATATTGAAGTTATATATTTCTAAAACTTAAACTTATATCTTTACAATTTTTTGTTAACTTTAAATTTGGATGAATGCCATGCACTGTATTAGGATCGAAAACTCTAATGTTTGTAATGGAAAATATAATATCGAGATACTTGAATATTGTAACAATACTCGTAACAAAACTTCAAAGGCTATTTTAATTTTATTATATAGATAAAATATATTGTTTTTTATGTTAAATATAGGAGAATAAGAAATTCTATTGTTTATTGTTAATTCATATAGCTATTGAGAATTTGATTTTAATATTAAAATAAATTTATCTATTATGTGATGTAATTGGTTTTAAAATTTTGGTTTAGTCTAGCTTTTTTACATTTTTTAAAGGTATTTTTAGAAATAATTTTTTTAAATTTTTGTACAATTTGTCAAATTTGTATTTTTGAATTGGCTGATTTGCACAATTAGAATATAGCGAGTTTTTTTAGGAAGTTGAATTCATTTATACATTCAAAAATATGATTTAACCAATAAAAATTTACAATCCAACAAATAATTAGATTGCCAAATTATAACTAAAAACATTAAAACTATACCACATAAGAACAATTAAAATAATCAACTTAAATTCATATTTTAAAACACTTAATAACATATATCCTCATTTTGAAAATAGAGAATAAGAATTAAATTGATTATAAATAAATTTATAAGAAAAATATTTTAATCAAAGCCAAATCTATCTAATGATTTTTATGATTTAATTTAAAATTATAATGGTTTGTCAATTCATAAAGTTAATTTTGAGAGATTTTAATTTAGAAGTATTTGCACAAAAGCTCCAATAATTTTTATTTTTGGAATGTTTTAATGACCTAACAGAGACACATTTTAATCATGGATCTAACATGACATAAGAAGGATCAAATTGATATATCTTAACTATAGATCTAACATGAGCCGAGAGGGATCAAATTTCTTCTGGTGCAAAAAATAATGTGTAATTTTTTATTGTTTAAATTGTATTTTTAAATATTATGAAGCTACATAACATGTGCATTGAGTTATTTTATCAGCACACATTAAACTTTATTTTATTGTTATTAATATGTTTTTAAGTATACATCCATATTAATTCATATTAAAATAAATTATTCATAACTGTATCATACATCCAAATTTTTTTTTTTTTTACATTCTACCTTAGGTGTAACATATTAATCATTTTGTATCTTTATGAACTGATTCGTAACATTATAATATCAGTCTTATAATAAATTAATTGACCCCACTTTAGCTTTAGTACAAAAGCTAATACTTAATGAAATAAAATTATATTATCACCTATTCACGAAAGGCTTATGCTAAGTTAAACTTGGTCACTACATGTTTTTTTTAATATCTATGGGCGAGTTTATAGTTATAAACACCATCACATATTTCATTTTTTATATGGTATATAACTATGGTTTTCCACCACACAAAAATAACCCCTGTCATATCATTACGATCGAGGTGTAGCTGGCTTGTACTGGCCCTTTATTGTAGTGGTACTGTTAATTAATCTCAAATGACAGTTGTAAGATTTCACATGATTTATGAGGTTTCTGATGATCCTTATCCCAGATATTCATTGTCGAATCATTTGGAGATCGACGATTCACAAATTAGGTGGGAGTTTTGACTAGGTAACCCTGCCAACCCTAGAGCTCCTCCTTTTGGCATTGAAACAAGTTCAGATAGCCTCTTCTCTTCTAGTTCCTGAGGGTTTTCTCCCACTGTATGTTCGAATTTGCAGCTCCGCAGAGCTATGAATCTGCACTAGTTAAGATTTTCTCGGTGGTGAAGAGTTCTGCCTTAGCTATGGAGGTCATCCTCGATTCATTACTTCAATTTTATGGTGGAGTTTTCAGTTCTCTGTATCAATAATGAAGCCATCGTTTCCTCTACCAAATTCCATTTTCCATCCAAGTTAACATATCAGTTCTTTGCTTCTAGGATTGCAGTCATATTAAAATTTCCAACATTTATTTCAGTTTATTGGTTCTTAAACAATTTCTACTCTTAATTTTATGTCTGTCAGGAATTGGAGGATCCCGGTGAAGGGAATACCATAGCATCCTCTATAGGTAATTTCAACTTCAGTTCTCCATTTACTTATCATATCTCTTCATCCTTACTAGTTAAACATTTAAACCCTCATCCTTAAGTTTTTTTTTTCTTTTTTCCGCTTTTAGTTGCAGGTTCGTTTCTCCAACAAGAGTTGGTTGCCCTTGCGCCGGTTATTCAGTTTGATATTTGATTATTTCGCTTCACTACTAAGCTGCTGGTCTTCCTTCCAGGTACTTCTAAATGTTCTTTCACATGGAATCTGAAGTCTGAATATAGTACGGTTATCTTTAGCTTCCTTGAGGTTTAAGGACTATAGTTTGACTCAATTCAAGATTTTCTAGTTGGTCTAATCTTTCAAATACTGGATTTGTTACAAAAGGATAAAAATGTAAAGCTTTTTAAGTCAATATTTGGCCAGAGTCCTTTGAGGCCCGATTTAAATATTCTGTGCATTAATTCTCTGAAATTTTCACTGTAATATATATGTATTAAGAAACTCACTAGAGGAGTCTGTTGTTCGAACACGACTCTACTTATTTTTCTTTTCACATTATAGCTACTACTATGTTAATTATTTTTGGAATGGGATTTTTCGTTGGACTCGTGATATAGATATGAAATTTCAGAACTCTTATAACATTTCTTGAAGGTATAAATATAGTTTTATCTATATGAAAGGTTGTTCATATCTTCACTCCAATGTTCTCTATTATACTTTCAACTCCTTGTTCAATGAGTTCGCAGATGTATTTTTGTATGAACATGCTAGGTTCTCAGAGATAAAAACTTTGTTCTTATATTAGTTCTCAAATTTTGGACAATTTCCTTTTCTTGAAATGCATATTTATTTTTTATCTTCTATATCTTACCTTAAGAACTAACTATAGTATTCAGACCACTATCAGCTCTGTCTGTGTATAGCTAGAGAAAGGTGGCAGGGAGTTCGGGGATTGGGATTCCCTCCTCGAATCTGGAACAAAAAAGCTCACCATATTGCAATTCCTTTTTTTTTTAAGATAACAGAAATATTTATAAATACAAATCCTTGTACTATACTTTGAAAACTTCTAGTAAATACTTTATTTCCATTCTCTAAATTACATTTATATACAGTATAAAAAATTTCTGTAAAGAAGTAATGCTCTCTTGACTATTTTATGAGTTATTTAGGGTTTGGTCTA
Source organism: Pinus albicaulis (assembly GCA_034641835.2). Lineage (NCBI taxonomy): Eukaryota > Viridiplantae > Streptophyta > Pinopsida > Pinales > Pinaceae > Pinus > Pinus albicaulis. The sequence goes on from CM076574.1 coordinate 558,963,482, forward strand.
GATCTTTATCTACACAAAAACTTCCAGAACTCTCTTTAAGTTAGATCTTTATCTATGCAAAAACTTCCAGAACTCTCTTTAAGTTATTATTTCTCTATGTATAAAGAATTTCTCTAGAATATGTTACAGATTTGCAAAGTAAATAACACAAAGTTTATAGTTATCTTTTGAGTCACTGTTACTTGTTAAATCAACACTTTTCGTTTGAACATAAGAGTTTCATAATAAATATGTCTTGGATTTCAGAATAATTATATCTTTATTCTACATCAGAAATTATAAAATACTTAACTATACACAATAATCTGTAAATAACTTTCCTGTGTAATTAATTCTTGAAAACAGTCACTTATCTGAAAATGTAATTGGTTGTTGGTGTCGACAAAAACTTCAAGAGAGGCTATTACATCCTCTACTTTCCCACATGCTCCACCCTTAAGAGGTACATGTTGACAGTAGGATTTTTTGTTGTGACATCAGGAGGCCAAGTCCAGTCAGTGCCGGAAAACTTCAGGAATTTATTGGGTGTTTTTTACTAGTCTCTACCAGCTCAGGAAAATCTTCACTCTTCTTTATCCCTTAAAAATAACCCCTATTCCTCCCTGGAATAAGTGTCTTATCCCAGAGGAACAAGTAACTGTTCAAACCGTGTAACCACCTTTCAGTTCTTGGAAGACATTTATCATCAACATTTTTAATTTTACTTTTCATAACTAATTCTTTTATTATTCATAATTAAAAAGGAAATTTTTTTCCAGCACACATATTAAGGGTCTCAGTTTTTAAAACAAATAATAAAATCATTTAACTAGTTAACAACTAGTTAATAGTAATGCAGTTGTCACAACTTCCCCCCTGGAAGTAACACCGTCCTCGGTGTTTTACTCCATCTTAGAAAATAGCTCTGGGTAAGCTTCGTGCACAAACCATTCATCCTCCCAAGTAGCCTCATCTGGGCCAAAGTGCTTCCATTAGACTTTAACATGGGTGATGACTCGTTTTCAGAGCATAATTTCTCTTCGGTCAAGTATGTGTTGCGGCTAGACCAGAAACTCGTCATCCATTTCTACCTGCAAACAGCAAAGTTCCTTTGTCAATTCTCATAAATAAATCATAATTCAAGTTAGGTTTTTTAATTCTATCCTACCTGTATATTCTGCCAATGAATTAAGTGCTTCAGATCATGCACATAATTCTTTAACAGGGACACATGAAACACATTGTGTACTCGAATGTGATTAGGTAAAGCTAGCCAATAGGCCATAGGTCCTACCCTTTCCAAAATTTGGAAGGGTCCACAGAACCGGGAGCCAACTTGGCACAAGAGGTCCACCGCAAGGTACTCCTCTTGGGTTTGATCCTCACATACACATGGTCCCCCACTTCGAATTTCCGATAAGACCTCTTTTTATCTACATATATCTTTTGTCAATCTTGTGCAACCTTCAAATTTTGTGTTATCTTCTTTAATTCTGATTCCATTTCAGTAAGCATCTCAGGTCCCAAAATTAATTTTGTTTCAGGACTGCTCCAATTTATGGGTGTGCAACACTGCGTTCCATTCAAGGCCTCGAAAGGACTCATCTTAAGAGACTCCTAATAACCATTTTTGTAAGAAAATTCAATAAGCTGAAAATAATCTTCCCATTTGGTTGGTTGCTGCATCACATACATGTGCAACATGTCCTCAAACACTTGGTTTAATCACTCAGTTTGACCGTCTATTTGGGATGATGAGCTTTACTAAAGTTTATTTGGGTCCCCAGACTTGTAAATAGAGTCTTCCAAAATGATGATGTAAAATTAACATCTCTATCTGAGATAACCATCTTTGGAATACCATGCAGCCTAAAATTTCTCTCATGAAAATGTCTACTATCTGTACAGTATTGTAAGTAGACTGCACATGTATAAAATGTGCAGATTTACTCAATCTGTCCACTACCACCATGATGGAGTCATTTTTCCTTTTCGACTGCGGTAAAACTGTAATGAAGTCCAGGGATATGACCTCCCACTTCCATTTAGGTACGGGTATGGGTTGCAACAATCTTGCGGGATGTTGATGCTCCACCTTCACCTGCTAACACTCCAAACATTTATTTAAATACTCAGCAATATTTTTACACATACCAGGCTAGAAATATACTTTTCTAATAGTATTCAACATTTTCTGGTATCCTGAGTGACCTGCATAATTACTTTTATGATATTCATCCACAATCAGGTATTTTAGGTTCACACAGTTTGGTATATACACCTTTCCGCTAATGGTTAGCATATGATTTTTATCAATTCCATATTCTGAAGTACTTACTTCCTTTCTGGTCTCTTCCATTTGCTACCATAGAAATTGATATTCTAGATCTTTTTGTGCTTCTTCTTTCACTTGATCTAAAAATTTACTTTCGAGTTGATTATAATAAAGCTCATAAACACAATGCAGTTTCCTACTCAAAGCATTTGCCACCTAGTTCTCCTTACATTTTACGTGTTGGATGTCCATATCAAACTCACTTAGGAAGGAATTCCATCTTTCTTGTATGGAGTTTAAATCAGCTTGCTTGAAATAACTAGTTAAGCTGCTATGATGTGTTTTATATCACAAAATTTTTACCCAGCAAGTAGTGTCTCCATACTTGGAGCGCATGAACTACTGCTGTTAGTTCTAGATTATAGGCTGAGTACCTTTATTCACGATCCTTAAACTTTCTTGATTCATAGGCCACTACTTTGCCTTCCTGAGATAGAATTTCCCCAACACCCTCTTTACTTGCGTCTGTACACACTTCAAATTCTTTGTTGGGGTCAACTACCCTCAACACTGGTGTAGTGGTCAAAAGCTGCTTCAACTTTTCAAAACTGTTCTGACACTCCATAGTCCACTTAAAGAATTTTCCTTTCCTCTGCAAAGAGGTAATTAGAAAAGTGATTCTGGAAAATCCCTCAATAAATCTCTGACAGTACCCAACTAAACCCATAAAATATCGAATATCAGCCACATTCTAGGGTACTCGCCTTTCCATGATTGTCTTAATCTTCTCTGGGTCAACAACAATTACTTCTACTGAAATGACATGGCCTAGGTATTGGATTTCTGTTTTAAAGAAATAAAATTTGTTGAACTTGCGTACAACTAGTGTTTTCTTAGCATTTCTAGCACAATATTTCAATGCTCTTTATGTTCTTTCTAACTTTTAGAATAAATTAAAATATCATCTATAAATATAAGTAAAAAAATATCTAGTAAAGGATGAAATATTCTATGCATTAACCTCATAAAGGTTGTTGGTGCATTTGTTAACCCAAAGGGTAACACCACAAATTCATAACACATGTACCTGGTACGAAATTCTGTCTTGCATATGTTTCCATCCTTGATTCAGATCTGGTGATATCCAGATCTTAAATCAATTTTAGAAAACACTGTGGCCCCCTTTACTTGATCAAACAAATCATCAATTCTGGGCAAAGGATATTTATTCTTGACTATTAAGTTGTTGAGCTATCTATAGCTCATGCACATACGCATGGTTCCGTCCTTATTCTTCACGAACAACACTAGTGCCCCCCAAGGGGATACACTTGGACGAATGTATCCTTTGTCCAGCAGTTCCTGTAGCTTCATTTTCAATTCAGTTAATTCTGGAATGTTCATTCTGTAATGGGCCCTTGACACAGGTGATGCTCCTGGCATTAATTCGATAGTGAAATCAATATCTCTCCTTGGTGGTAATCTAGGGATATTTTCTGGAAAGACATCCATAAAATTTTGTACCACTCGTATGTTTTCCATCATAGGTGATTTTTCCTTGGAGTTAGCATATCCCACCTAAATAACATATATTTGGCATCCCTTCCTGATACATTTACTCATTTGGGATGTTGTGATTGGACATAGCTGTAGCGGCTTCCTGGCTCCCTGAATCTCCTTACGTGTTCCATATTGTATTCTGTAATAAATAATATCTTCCTTGCAGTACACTTAAGTCCAATGTTTTTCTAGCCAATCCATGCCCAACAAGACATCATTGGACTCTAACAACAGTATGTTCATGTCCACATTTAACTGTTGATCTGTAATTTCTAATGTGCAGTTTGGAATCTTAGCAGTTACCTTTCTTTTTTCTCTTGTTGATAGCTGTACCAACCACGATTTTTTGAATTTATATTCTTTTAATTTACACATTTCCACTATTTTTGGACTAACGTAACTTAGACTTGCACCTGGGTCTACCAAAATAGAAATAGATTGAGACAGTAATTTACCTTCCAACCCAATCATTATTGCCTGATAATCTTCCTGTTGATCCTCTAACGTTGCATTGATATGAGGAATGTTTCATGCCACATCGCCTACTGTAGAAGCCTCTTGCAGGTTTGCAACTGTGTCATTTCTTGCTTGCTATGGGCAGTTTTTATAATAACGTGCCTCACCACACCCCCAACACTATAGAGGTGGCTTGGTCACCTAACCTTGCTCAGGTTTGATTGATGCCTCTGTAGGCTTCTCTTCTCCTAGTCAGTGGGTCCTTTTATGATTTCTGCCAAACTATTTGCTGACAGAACCACGTGCATAGTTCTTAAAGGTTTTTCTTTTCGCTCCCTTGAAATTTGAACTGCTTTTCTGTCCTTTTCTTGGCTACCAACTTTTTTCGACCTCCCCTTTTTCCTTGGACTGCTTATAGCACATTCGTACTTTCCGAATGGCTTCGTCCATGGTTCTGGGATTTACAAATTCAATTCATTATTTCATATGTGTTAGTAAGCTTCTTAGAAATCTTTTCACCTTGGCCTTTTCCTCTCAAAGGTATGGAACATAACGTAATAGGGAGATGAACATAGTGACGTACTCATCCATAGTCATGTGTCCCAGCCTCATGTCATGAAACTCCTTACATTTCTCATCATAGAAATTTTCATGTTAAATAATTGTATTTAAAGTATTGCTAAAATGATTCCCACATAACATCTTGTTCTTCAATGCTGCAAACATTCTTCACTTCTTCTCAGCATAAGGTGCTTTCTCTCTTAACTGCTATATGGATAATCTGGCCTTCAAGTTGCTGTTGTATTTGTACACCTGAAAATATTTGTTCATGCTTATTAAGCATGCCTCTGCCACTTCCTCATCTTCACCATCAAATGTTGGTGGTTTTATTATCCAAAACTCCCCCCTGATGCTCTACTTTCTTCTTCTTAACTTCTTTTTAATCCGAAATTTTTTTAGATTCTACTTCATTGTAGTTTTTATTCTTGTTACTTCGTTGGGATGGGCTTCTTTCCACTCCGTTAGTGGTGTTTTCTCTTGTTTGTTATTCATCTCCTTCTTGCATGCCCCTGTTAGCACTAGAGTGTTCCATTTCTTGGTTTTTCTTGTATGACAGGCTCTTAAGTATCTTTTCTTACTCTTGCATTAATCGTTAGTTATCCCTTCGAATTTGCACCATCTCTTCCTGTAGTTGTTTTACTGTATTAAAAAACAAATTGGTTTGATGTTGTCATTCCTCCAACAGTCTATTTGTTTTCTGATGTTGTTTGACACTCAGTTGAACCCACATCTCTGGTTTCACTACGGGTTGTGTTTCGGGTTCCCCGGTGCCTTGGGGTGGTTTTTGCATTGTTCCCCTTCTCATAATGTTTCATGTTATGCTTCTATTCTATGCATCAGTATACACACAATGTAAACTGTTAGTTGACCCTTAGGGTCCCAGCATATGAACACTAATCTGATACCACTTGTAACATACATCCACATTTGTTTTTTAATTTATACCTCAGGAGTAACATATTAATCATTTTTTGTATTTATGAACCAATTCATAACATTAGAAAATCAGTCTTACAATATAAATTAATTGACCCCACTTTAGCTTTAGTACAAAATTTAATACTTAACGCAATAAAATAATATTATCACCTATTCACGAAAGGCTTATGCTAAGTTAAACTTGGTCACTACATGTTTTTTTAAATATCTATTGGTTAGTTTACATTTATAAACACCGTCGCATATTTCATTGTTTATATAGTTTATAACTATGGTTCTCCACCACACAAAAATAACACCTGTCATATCGTTACGACCGAGGTGTAGTTGGCTTGTATTGGCCCTTTATTGCAGTGGTACTGTTAATTAATCTCAAATGACAGTTGTAAGATTTCACATGATTTCTGATGTTTTCGACGATCCTTATCGCAGATCTTCACCGTCGAATCATTTAGAGATCAACAGTTCACAAATTAGGTAGGAGTTTTAACTAGGTAACCCTGCCAACCATAGAGCTCCTCCTTTTGGCATTGAAACAAGTTCAACTTGCCTCTTCTCTTCTGGTTCCTGAGGGTTTTCTCTCACTGTATGTTTGAATATTCGGCTCTGCAGAGCTATGAATCTGCACTAGTTAAGAGTTTCTCGGTGGTGAAGAGTTATGACTTAGCTATGGAGGGCATCCTCGATTCATTACGTTGGGTTTCTAGTGGAGTTTTCAGTTCTTTGTATAAAAAATGAAGCCATCGTTTCCTCTACCAAATTCCATTCACCGTCTAAGTTAACATATCAGTTCTTCACTTCAAGGATTGCAATCATATTAAAGTTTTCAACATTTATTTCAGTTTATTGGTTCTTAAACAATTTCTACTCTTAATTTTTTGTCTGTAAGGAATTGGAGGATCCAGGTGAATGGAATACCATGGCATCTTCACTTCTCCATTTACTTATTGTACCTCTTCATCTTTACTGGTTAAACGTTTAAACCCTCATCCTTAAGTTTTTTTTTCTTTTTTCCGCTTTTGGTTGCCGGTTCATTTCTCCAACAAGAGCTGGTTCCCCCTGCACTGTATATTTAGTTTGACATTTGATTATTTCGGCTCACTACTAAGCTACTGGTCTTCCTTCCAGGTACTTCTAAATGTTCTTTCACCTAGACTCAGAAGTTTGAATCTACTACTGCTATCTTTAGCCTCCTCAAGGTTTAAGGACAACAGTTTGACTCCGTTCAGGATTTGCTAGTTGGTCTAATCTTTCAAATACTGGATTTGTCACAAAAGGATAAAAATGTAAATCTTTTTACGTCAATATTTGGCCAGAATCCTTTGAGGCCTGATTTAAATCTTCTATGCATTAATTATATGAAATTTTCAGAGCAATATATATCTATTAAGAAACTCACTAGAGGATTCTTTTGTTCCAACATGACTCTACTTAGTTTTCTTTTCACATTCTAGCTACTACTGTGTTAATTATTTTTGGAATGGGATTTTCCGTTAGACTTGTGATGTAGATATGAAATCTCAGAACTCCTATAATAGTTATTGAAGGTATAAATATAGTTTTCTTTGTATGAAAGGTTGTTCATATCTTCATTCCAATGTTCTCTATTATACTTTAAACTCCTCGTTCAATGAGTTTGCATATGTATTTATATATGAACATACTAGTTTCTCAGAGATAAAAACTCTATTTTTATATCAGTTCTCGAATTCTAGACAATTTCCTTTTCTTGAAATGCATATTTATTTTTTATCTGCTATATCTTACCTTAAGAACTAACTATAGTGTCCAAACCACTATCAGCTTTTTCTGTGTATAGCTAGAGAAAGGTGGCAAGGAGTTCTGGGATTGGGGTTCCGTCCCCGAATCTAGAACCAAAAAACTCACCATATTGTAGTTCCTTTTTTTTTTTTTAAAGATAACAAGAATATTTATAAATACAAGTCCTTGTACAGTACTTTGAAAACTTCTAGCAAATACTTTATTTCCGTTCTCTAAATTACATTTATATACAATATATATATATTTTTTGTAAAGAAGTAATGCTCTGTTGACTATTTTATGAGTTATTCAGGGTTTGGTCTAGATATTCATCTACATAGAAACTTCCTTAACTCTCTTAAAGTTATTATTGCTCTCTATATAAATAAGTTCTCAAGAATATGTTATAGATTTTCACAGTAAATAACACAGAGTTTATCTGTTGAGTCTCTGTTACTTGTTAATTCAACACTTTTCCTTTGAACATAAGAGTTTTAGAATAAATATGTCTTGAATTTCATAATAATTATAACTTTATTCTACATCAGAAATTATAATACTTAACTATACACAATAATTTGTAAATAACTTTCTTGTGTAGTTAATTCCTGAAAATAGTCACTTATCTCAAAATGTAATCGACTGTTGGTATCGACCCACCCTTCAAGAGAGGCTATTACGTCCTCTGCTTGCCCCTGTGCTCCACCCTGAAGAGGTACAAGTTGAAAATAGGATTTTTTGTTGTGACCTCAGGACTCCAAGTCTACTCAGTGCTAGAAAACTTTAGGAATTTACTAGGTGTTTTCCACTAGTCTCTACCAGCTCAAAAAATCTTCACTCTTCCTTCTCCCTTGAACAAAACCCCTATTCCTCCCTGGAATAAGTCTCTTATCCCAGAGGAACATGTCACTGTTCAAAATGTGCAACCACCTTTTAGTTATTGGAAAACATTTACCATCAGCCTTTTTACTTTTACTTTTCATAACTAATTCTTTTATTATCCATAATTAAAAGGGAAAATAACTTTTCCAGCACACATATTAAGGGTCTCAGTTTTTAAACAAATAATAAAATCATTTAACTAGTTAACAACTATCACAATAACCCACTTTTTTTTTAAATATATATAGATATATATGAAGTTGATATCACTTGTTCAAATATTTTTTTACTTATAATTACTTTACATGAAATTATGTTAGGTCATATGGACAACTAATTAAATATGCATATGCATAGTAGATTTTTTTTCATTTTTTATTACACTGGACATTGCTTTTCTATTTACAGAATATTTATTTTGATTTTAAGAAAGATTGACATACTTACACATCTCCTTTACACTGAATTGTATCTACTCAAACATCTTATCACTTATTATAATATTTTATATTTACGAAACAAAATATTATATAATTGAAATTTTTAAAACTGAAATAAAATTTTAATTTATTTTTAAAAATATAAATTTAATATAAAAAGTTAAATCTAGGCTTTAATTAAGTCACTCCTCAATAATATGGTTAGAAATTAATGATTAAATCTAATTTTTTCATTTTTTGGAAAAAAATTAATTGTTTTCTATTTTTTATTGGAAAATTTGGTAATTATTGTTTTTTTTTCTTCTGAAATTTAGTTATAAATTTTTAATAAAATAACAATCCTTTATTATATGCATGTTTAAATGTATAAATATATTAATTATTTAAAATTATTGAAAACGAGTTTTAAATATATAAATAGATTTAAAGGTGATTCAAAATTCTAGAAAGCTTCTAAAAATATTTATGTATATATTTAATAATTCAAATTTGTCATTTCAACATTTTTTAATAAAATTTTAAGCAAAAAAATAATAAAATTAAATGAAAAATAACATTTAAACTATTATGAAAATTTGAAAAATTACTCACATTTTGCAGGGGAATTTGTGGATATATTTTTGAGTGAAAGTATGTTTTTTTATAATTATACTTGTGGTAGGCATTATATCAAGTATTCCATATTGCATGCATTATTCCCCTCATCTTTCTCATCTTTCTAGTATCAAAAAATCAAAATTTATTATGTAACACTTTTAGTTTTCGAATTTTGTGAATACTTTTCATAATTTTGTTAAAATAATTTTATTTATATATAGTTATTAATTTTTAGAATTTAGTGAATCTATTTACTCACATATATTTTTTTACTTGACATTACTTTACATGAAATTATGTTAGGTCATATGGATAACTAATTAATTATGCACATATATAGCAGATTTTTTTCATTTTTTTATTATGATGGACATTGCTTCTCTATTTAGAGAATATTTATTTTGATTTTAAAAGAGATTGACATACTTACACATCTCCTTTAAACTAGATTGTATCTACTTAAATATCTTATCACTTATTATATTATTTTATATTTGGGAAACAAAATATTTATATAATTGAAATTTTTAAAATTGAAATAAAATTTTAATTTATTTTTAAAAATATAAATTTAATATAAAGAGTTAAATCTAGTCTTTAATTAAGTCACACCACAATAATATGGTTAGAAATTAATGATTAAATTTAATTTTTTTATTTTTTGGGAAAAAAATAATTATTTTTTATTTTTCTATTGGAAAATTTGGTAATTATTGTTTTTTCCAAAATTTAGTTATAAATTTTTAATAAAATAATAATCCTTTATTATATGGATGTTTAAATGTATAAATATATTAATTATTTAAAATTATTGGAAATGAATTTTTAATATATAAATAGATTTAAAGGTGATTCAAAACTCTAGAAAACTTCTAAATACTTATGTACATATTTAATAATTCAAATTTTTCATTTCAACATTTTTTAATAAAATTTTAAGAAAAAATTATAAAATTAAATGAAAAATATATAACATTTAAACTATTATGAAAAATAGACAAATTTCTATATTTTTTAATGAAAGTATGTTTTTTTATTATTATACTTGTGGTAGGCATTATATCAAGTATTCCATATTGCATGCATTATTTGGCTCATCTTTCTAGTTCCAAAAATCAAAAGCTATTACGTAGCACTTGTTAGTTTTAGAGTTTTGTGAATACTTTTTTTAATTTTGTAAAAATAATTTTATTTATATATAGTTATTAATTTTTAGAATTTAATGAATTCATTTACTCACATATATTTTACTTATAATTACTTTACAGGAAATTATGTTAGGTTATATGGACAACTAATTAAATATGCATATACATAGCAGTTTTTTTTCATTTTTTATTATAGCGGATATTAATTTTTTATTTAGAGAATATTTATTTTGATTTTAAGAGAGACTGACATACTTACACATTTCCTTTACACTATATTGTATCTACTCAAACATCTTATCACTTATTATATTATTTTATATTTAGGAAACAAAATATTTATATAATTGAAATTTTTAAAACTGAAATAAAATTTTAATTTATTTTTAAAAAGTTAAATCTAGTCTTTAATTAATTAACTCCATAATAATATTGTTAGAAATTAATGATTAAATCTAATTTTTTCATTTTTTGAAAAAATTTAACTATTTTTTATTTTTTTATTGGAAATTTTGGTAATTATTGTTTTTTCTGAAATTTAGTTATAAATTTTTAATAAAATAATAATATTAGATGCATGTTTAATTGTATAAATATATTAATTATTTAAAATGATTGGAAATGAATTTTTAATATATAAATAAATTTAAAGGTGATTCAAAACTCTAAAAAACTTTTATGTACATATTTAATAAGTCAAATTTGTCATTTCAACAATAAAATTTTAAGTAAAAATTATAAAATTAAAAGAAAAATATATAACATTTAAACTATTATGAAAATTTGACAAATTATTTACATTTTGGACGGGAATTTGTGGATATATTTTTTAATGAAAGTATGTTTTTTTATTATTATACTTGTGGTAGGCATTATATCAAGTATTCCATATTGCATACATTATTCCCCTCATATTTCTAGCACTTAAAGCTATTATGTAACACTTGTTAGTTTTAGAATTTTGTGAATACTTTTCATAATTTTGTTAAAATAATTTTATTTATATATAGTTATTAAATTTTAGAATTTAGTGAATTAATTTTTATAAATATAAGTAAGTTAATTTTTTCTTTAATTTTAATCCATCTACCTTTTACATTGGAATATTGGTGAAAGATTTCTTTAAATTTGTTTTTTTATTTATATATAAACTTTAATAAACATAGATAAGCTCATTTTCAATTTAATGAGCACTTTTAACATTGCAATTTTGAGAGAGCTTTTGATTTTAATTCACACACTTCAGACATTGAAGTCTTTCCCAGTGAGGTTAGAATATCAGTGTCAACGGGTATTCATTATAATAATGGGAAGAACACTGTTGTATATATAAATCTTCTGATTATTTAGAAGAAATGAGCTTTGTTTAATTAATGGAGTAAGCTAAAAATTCTACATTTTACTCTTCATTTATTGTGCCCTTACTCGCCGATGTTCATTCTCCGACTACTCCCCTGGGCCCACTCTGTATACTCTAGCAACGTTTGTCTCCCAAAAACTGCATCTCCTCTCTTCGGTGTCCGTTTTCATTATGGTGAATATGTAAACGATGGTACACACCATGCAACATGTCCCATGCATGATGATGCTCTCACTCCATTTTCAAATTTCAAATTAAGCGCCAAAATAAAATTTTGAAATGAAGCGGGAAATAAAAGCTCCCATCTTTGTATTTCTTGTTGGACCTGTAGCTCTTGGAGCAAGAAGACGCATCATTCGAAAGGTTTCTTGTGAGCCTTTATTCACCTACGTAGATAATTTTTTCAGAGATAATAGAGGTAAAATGGTGTCCTTTTCAATATTTTTCTTATTTTCACAGTTATTCTTTATGCTAATCGCTCCTTGTTTAATTAATTAGATGGAAATAATCAATGTGTTGGAAAGGAAGAGGATATTGAAAACAAAATAACATAAGTATTTCACACATGAAACACACAAACTTAATCATACAAACTTCAATCTCCCTCACTCAATACAATGAACCTGGTGAAGGGTATTTATCCTAACTCACTTGACATGCACACCCTTACATAGCTCGACTTGACCATCACTCACTTAACTGACTCTCTAACTCACTTACCAAATTCATCTATCACACAACTCGACTTATTTAATGCTTACTTAACTGATTAGCTAAATCTGAATGCGGGAGTTAATTGTCTATTTTAACACTTCCCCTTAATTGTGACTGCTACACTAAAAATTTGACTCATGACAACTCAAACATACCTTGCTGGTCTATGTCTCAGCTAGGCTTACAACACCCAAATTTCTTTTGTGAAACTCAAAGACATCTATTGCTAATGGCTTTGTTTATATTAGCCAATTGATCACTAGATTTCAAGGCTTCAAGTGAACTTCTCCATTGCTCACAAGTTCTCTAATAAAGTGATATCTGTATAAATATGCTTGCTCTTTTGATTAAACACACTATTCTTGGATATTGCAATTGCTGATGTGTTGTCACAGTATATCACTATTGATCCTTGTTGTTTCTGCTTGAGTCCATCTAATACTCTTCTTAACCATACTTCTTGACATGTTGTTGAAGTTCTTGCTACATATTTTGCTTCTGCAGATGATAGTGTCACAATAGGATGCTTCTTAGATGCCCATTAAATCAGACCTGAACCAACATGGAATACATAACCGAATGTGCTCTTCCTATCATCCAAACGAACTATAAAAAATCACTATCTGTAAATCCAATAAAATCTTTATTTTCTGTACTTGCATACATTATGCCACAACCTATGGTTCCTACTATGTATCTAATTTTTTTTTTCTTTCACTCCAATGTGTGTCTTTTGGAGTCTCCATAAATCTGGAAATCAAAGCCAATCCTTGTATAATATCTAGTCCTGTAGCTTTGAGATACATGAGGTTGCCAACCGATATTTTGAATAGAGTTGGATCGACATCTAATCCTTCATCATACTTACTCAACTTTGTTCATGTTGAAACTAGTGTAGGTACAAGGTTGCAGTTATCCATCGTGAATCTTTTCAGCAAATCTCTGGCATATTTATTTTTGAAAATAAAAATTCCTTTTTTAGATTTCTCAACTTTTATGCCAAGAAAATATTTCATGAGACCAATATTTTTCATCTCAAATTATTTCATCATGGATGCTTTAAATTCATCTAACGCAAGATCACCTGTAAAATTAATATCATCAACATCTAAGAAAAAAATCAAAATATGTCCATGCTCATTTACCTTTTTGTATAAGGTAGGCTCAATGCTCCTTCTGCAAAATCCATTCTTGATCATGTAACTGTCGATTCTGCTATACCAAGCTCTAGGTGTTTGCTTGAGACCATAGAGTGCTTTCTTCAACCTGTAAACTTTATCTTCTTTACCTTCATCTTCATAGCGTGGAGGCTGTTGCACATAAATTTATTCTTCAAGAATTCCATTCAATAAGGTTGAGTTGACATCCATCTGATATACTTTCCACTTGTTCTGAGCTGTTGTCACTAGAACGTCTCTTATAGTATCCAATATGCTACCGAAGAAATATTTCTCCAAAGTCTATTTTGGTTGTTGTGAGAATCCTTTTCCTACAATTCTTGCTTTAAATTTGTCAATTTCACCTTTCTCATTCAACTTAGTCTTGTACACCCACTTCACACTAAAGAGTTTTTTATCCGTTGGAGAATTAACCAAATCCCATGTATCATTCTGTTCAATAGAATCAATATCTTCATCCATGGTTTGCACCCAATTTTCATCTCCGATTGCTTCTTCAAACGAACAAGGTTGGAATGCCAACAATGAAAAATTTGAACTAACATATAAATAATCATAAATATATTTTAAACTTCTCATCTTTTTCTTACTATTGCTTGATTCATTACCTGATTGGTTGCTTGGATAATTCTGGTCTATTGATTTGCTTTAAGATCCATGCTACTTTGAAAATCTTGGAGTCCTTGCTGGTGTGACTCTGTTTGGTGTCTTCTCTATTGATTCTTGTTGATCCTTTTCTACTACATCATCCTCTTCCATAAATGGTTCTTGTGCATCGATTGTTTTGTCTACAGTCCCATTCCATGACTCTTGCTCTTTGAACACAACATCTCTGCTAATTATTGTCTTCTTGGTGACAAGGTTATACAATTTGTAAGCTTTTGACTGCTAACTATAACCAGTAAATATGCATTTTTCACTTTGATTATTTAATTTTTCTCTTATCTTCTTAGGCACATGCACATAAGCTACACATATAAAAACTATGAAATGAGATACATTGCATGGCATTCCTGACCATGCTTCTTCTGGCACTATGTTCATCACACTCTTTGTTAGAGATCTGTTTATCACATGAACAACACATGCAACTGCTTCTGACCAATACTCATTAGACATGTTTATTTCTTTCAACATGCTCCTTGTCATGTTCATGATTGTTCAGTTCTTTCTCTGTGCTGCAGCATTCTGTTGCGGTGTGTATCTGGCTATAAACTATCTTCTGATTCCATGTTGTTTGTAGTACTCATGGAATGCTTTGCAATCATATTCTCCACCACGATATGATCTTAATACCTTGATCTGCCGATCACTTTGGTTCTCTGCTAAGGCTTTGAACTCTTTGAACTTTGCAAAGGTTTCAGACTTCTGCTTCAAGAAGTAAACCAAAGTCTTTTTGCTATAGTCATTAATAAAAGTGAGGAAGTAATAACTTCCACCAATCGACTATGTCCTCATAGGTCCACGCAAGTCTATATGCACAAACTCAATTGGTTTATTTTCTCTGTATGAAACTCCCTTCGGAAAACTTTTACAGTGTTGCTTTCCTAAGATGCAACACTCGCAAGTACTATCACGTTCTTTGATGGGAGGTAATCCTCTGACCATATGTTTCTGCCGTAACAATCTTAAACTGGAAAAATGCAAGTGTCCAAATCGAAAGTGCCATAACCAGTAATCATTACAACATGCAACTGTAAAAGAACTAACCTGATTGTTGTAGTTCATAATTAGAGGAAGGATTTCATTCTTCGTCATCTGCACCTTTGCTATCAACTACTTGCTTAGGGGTTTGTCATAAATAACAAACTCTTTTCCCTGAAAGATAAATCTGTATCCTTTCAGCATCAATTGACTAACACTTATCAGATTATGTTTGAGTCCAGGGACATAATATACCTCTGATATTGCCTTTATATCCCCCTACTTGGTAATAATGTTGACCATTCCTTTTCCATCTACATCCACAGTCTTTTCAATCCCCAACTTTACCTCTGTCTTCACAAATTGATCCAAATTTGCAACCAAATTCTTGTTTCCTATCATGTGGTTACTGCACCCACTGTATAATAGCCACACCTTATCAGGAATTTCATGGATGGTGTTGCATGCTAGGAACATGGAGTTATTATTCTCTCTACTAACATTAACTCTTTGATTTCCTTGATCAACTATCTTCTTCCTGCAATCACGAGCATAATGACTAAATTTATTGCAATAATAACATTTCACCTTTTATTTGTCAAAACTTTGTTTATTGTGAAATATTATGCTGATGTTGCTTCCACTTTGATGTTAATGCTCTTCTTGGCCATCTCTTTGACCACCATAGCTTCTGCCTCATCCTCTAGCTCTCGATTGACCTCTACCTCAACCTCTTGAAATAGAAACTTGAATTTTAAAAGAAATTTCTAAAGTGGAATCCTTATTTCTATCTATCCTTGCCTCATGCAATAGAAGTGATCCCATCAACTCATCAAATATAAGTTTTTCCAAATCTTTGGCTTCTTCTATGACTGCTACTACAACATCAAACTTGGTAGAAAAAGATCTAAGAACCTTCTCAATCACTGTTTAATTTTTAATGTCTTCACCATAAATTTTTAACTAATTTACTACAAACATGACCTAATTCATGAAAGAATCGATGTCCTCTATCGCCTTCATCTGTAAACTTTCAAAATCTCTCCTAGTATTATGTAATTTAACAATATTGACTTTGTCCATACCTTGATAGCTTGTCGCCAAAGTTTTTCATGCTTCCTTTGCTGAAGATGTGATCATTATCTTCTGGAACAGTGCTCAGTCAACTCCTTGTTCGATTGCAACATACACCGATAACTTCACATGGAAATGTAAGGAGTTAAAAATTTTGTATACAAGTTACTCATGGGTAACTATCCATTCACTATTAAATATTCCATACTCATCATTACATAGAATGTTTACCATTTCATAGTGTAACTTTAGATTAATAATAGTAAGCTCCTTAACCATTCAAAACCTCCATTACAGTATATTAACATAATACTGTGTGATGTAACCTTCCATTCATTTCATTACTCATATAGTCATCACATACTTGCCATTATGAACATCATAACAAGAAAGGAATCAACATCATAAACTTGACACAATAATCAATCACATCATTAAACACCAATATACCCTGGAAACCCCGTAGGGTGAAAACTAGCAAACGTTTAATTTTATTATTAAATTCTCGTGAGGGTGATCAGTGCTCACTCAACGGCTTATAAGGGAGACCATCCCTTACCCATTGTTTATAAATCTTACAAGGAAATATAAAAATATATAGCTTAAAGCCATTACAATAATTATGATACCATCTACCCTCTGGTCTTCATATCTTCATATCTCGATGCATGGATGTACCTACAATGGTTCATCGTACACTGGATCATCCGATAGTTCACACTCATCTGCATGAATCATAATCATTTATCTGCCACGGGGTTAAGCATAATATTTCCTTTATACATATCACCATCATACCCTGCTAATGTTATCTTTAACATACATTGATGTCAAGATCCATAAAGTATAATAAATCATTTCACATTTCTATACTATCGTAGTTTCTCTATCTACTCATGTATATTCATGACATCAACACATACCTCATATGTGCTGGTTATAAGTCATCACATTAACTAATGTTTCCATTGCATAAGCACACATTCCTGCAAGACAATAGCTACATCTTCCCAGCATATATTTAAAATAAACTGATACATTAGTTACGATATTCGTGCATGCAATTTACATAATTTAGTCAAAATAGCTAACCCTTGAGCTACTACTTTTAGTGCATGAAATTCAAGCTAACATAATAAATGTTGCTTCCATGCATGCAAATGCATATAGATTCCAAAGAGTCTCCTTAAAGGAGTGCTTACACAATGAAGCACATAGCTTCCTTCACGAGTCTTCCCAAAGGAAATCTCAACATAAGTTAGCATGTAAACATATGTTTTCTTTTCTGTAAAAATATGCAATTAAGCATACAAATAGATGTATTCTTTTTCAAGATTATACTAACAATCATATTCATTGTAGTTTAATACTACAAGCTATCTTTCTACTTACAAGTATGTATATTCTTTCCAATGAAAGTTAATACATATATTGCATGCTTATGCAGGATCTTATTCCAAAAGGGATTAACATAAACTAACATATTATTTATGATATCATAAATGTACTCACATATTCTCCTAAATATTAAGATGGGTCAACATTTCTTTACTAATACCATGGTAAACTATCCATGGATTTATTAAATAATTTACTATTTACAACATGGTTAATGAATATTAATCTGGAAAATCATCTCTTTTCTTCTTCATCGCACAAGAAGATATTTCAAGAGTTACCCTCTATATTCATTCTCAAGAAAATACCTTGGATTTGTTCTCATTTCCTAAACTAAATGAGTACAAAATCCCTTTTAAAAATAAAGATCATGCATCCTCTATTTTCTTGCTTATACAATATTATGTAAATATTTATATTAAAGAGTTACCCTCTTTAATCTATTCAAGAAAATCTCTTTTTAAAATAAAGAGCATGCATATTCTATTTTCTTGTTATACAATATTATATAAATATTTATATTAAAGAGTTACCTTCTTTAATCTATTCAAGAAAAACTTTTTTAAAGTAATTACCATAACTAACCCTTGTTTTGGGCATAAGAGCTAGATAGACTTTTTTTTTTTAAATAATAGCACAGTTAACATGTAACCTTTTCAAACCCTTGCACATGAATTAACACAATGGACTTATCTTCCAATCTCAAGATAAGTATATTCTTTCTAAAATAGCAAATATCATTTTCTTATCTCAGGAAATATGAGAAAGATCATTAGTATTCTTTCTATTTTCTAATAATCTTTTACCAAGGTATATCATATAAGAACAATATAGTAATTCACTAAAATCAATATCTTTTACTGTTGTATGTATTTATATAAAAACAATCTAAGTGTAACTTATCTCTTACTGTTGTAGATAAATAACAGTAAGATAGATATATTTTTTTTATAAAAAGTTAATGGAATTATTTTCAAAAAAAGCATTAAACTTAACTCTTCCCAAAAGCATAGTGTGAGAGATTATCCACTATCGATATAAATAAAGATAACTGTGTAAAATTTCAAGACAATTAACAGGAAAACTTATCTTTCCAAAACGTGAGTTCTTCGCAGCAAATATTTCTTGCATAAAAATGGTCAGCTCTACGAATAGTCTCTTTCACTGTTGTGATCTGACTATTACGTGTAGTCCTTTCACTGCTATGAAACCTACACCCTTTCACTGCTATGAAAACTTACACGCGGTATTAAATGCTTTTCTCTGAATTCTTTTCTTTCCATACCATCAGGAAATAAAACAATCAACGAAGTTATTGATACTGTGATGACAAATAATAACAATTTATTATGGAGATTTGCAAGGGAGACACGCAAAGACGCATATCAACCAATGAATTTCTGCCAGAGCCATTCTTGCAGACGCGACCTTCGCCTCGGCCATCGCATCCTTCACTTCATTCTCACTTTTCTGTTTCATCCTTCGAACGCCCTCTTTCCCATGTTCATACCCAGTAAATAAAGACTACCGAGTCGTTATCAAGAATTGTTTTTCCATTAAACCAAATCTTTATAAAACAGTGAAAAAAAATAGTAATGTAATATTTACTTATAAGTTACGTGGTTATTTTTTTTAGGGATGTTACATCCATAAGAAGCAATGCTTGTGCATTTTTCTTTTTGTCTTTCTTCCATTGTTCACTATTTTTATCACTGAGAGGTCATTCTTCTGCATTATTGTGAGGTTCTTCAAACCCATACTTGACATGATCCCAAACATCATGGGCTTTTAACATGATATCCATTTTAATGGCTCACACATCATAATATTTCCTTATGAAAGAAAGAGGTTTTCGCTGAAAACTCGATGTGGCCATCTTGCTTCAAAAAAAACTCTGTGATAAAACCCTAAATTTTTCTTTTCTGAGTTTTACAAAACTCCTAAAAAAACCCTTTCAATAGAAACCCTTATTTATTTTATTTGATATATAGAAAAAGACTTAATAAATTTATTTTTAAAAACTTATGATAATATTTCACATTTCAAAACCTTTTTAAAAAATCCCTTTAAAAAATAGAAGGTAACCCTAAGCTTATAATTTTTTTTATTTTTTTTAAATATTATAAATAATACTTAAAAAAAAGTTATATAGAACCTTAATGTGAAAACCATTTTGTAAAAATTCCTTGAATTTTTTTTTTAAACAAAAGTCCACGTGCTCTATGAAATAACATTTTGAAAAAAAAATCAAACTTTTTTTTTAAAGGTTGATACGAATCTTTTAAAACATGTTGATTTTTTCTTTAATACGTGTAGGAAGCGATGAACGCTTTTGCTCATGGTGGTCTAGCTTTTATCTTAAAACCCGATTGCTGATGCGAAAAAACTGCACAATAAACTTGATGTTGGGTAAATCGTAGGTTTCACGTTATCTATTAGTTTTTCTAACTAAAAAGTGTGGATCTGCGTTTTTTTCGCTAAAACCGTGTGGATATGCGCACTTTTAAACTTTTCAACGATTTTGCAAATTAATTTTTATTTTTTTACATTTTAAGCTCTCTTTTCTTGGCTTTTTTGGCATTGCTCGGTTACGGATTTTATGATTTTTCTTTAGCTCTGATACCAATTTATTGGAAAGGCAGAGGATATTAAATACAGAATAACACAAGTATTTCACACATGAGTTGTTTTTCTTCTATTAATCATATGAAAGGGTATTTATCCTAAACACACTTAAATACCTAGATTTGACCATTTTCTATTAATCATATGAAAGGGTATTTACCCTAACTCGCTTGACATACACACACACTTAAATATCTAAACTTGACCATCGGACACTTAATTTGACTCTCTATCTCACTTACCAAATTCATCTATCACACAACTCGACTTATTTAATGCTTACTTAACTAATGTCTAACTCTAATTAACCATTTTAACATAATGTTTAATTAATTAGATGCAGAACCTGTGTCTTGGCCTAATGCACAACTATAGTAATGTCCACGAAGTAACCACATTAATCCAAGGCTTAGAAGGGGGCAAACAATACAAGCAAAATTTGGTTATGGATAGCCCAAAGCAACCTTGTCAGCTACCTGAGTTCGATGAAAATAATAGCTTGGAGAATGGGATTGAAGTGGTCAAAATAAGTTTTGAAAAAATTTTCTGTTCACAAAAACATATTTTTTAATATGATATAATATGTATATTATGGTTGGAGTGACATGTATTTATGATGAGTTGATTGAAACGATATCATTAATCTTGATCTGGGTTAATGGCTCATCTTTATCTTTGTTTTTGTTGATAGAGAAGATGAGATTATTTTTTAAGATTTGGAATTTTTATATTTTTATAATTTTTAAGATTTATTTTTTTTAAAGATTTTGTAAATTAATCTATGATATTATTCATTTTTACAAAAATATCAATTATATTTTTAAAATTTAGTTTAATAATGATATGTTTTAAAGTTTTGAGTTAAATGTTATAAAAAAAAAATAGGTAAATTTTAATTTTTATTATTTAAAATATATTTTTGAATATATAAAAATAAATTTAAATGAAATAATCAAATTTGTAATTTCAATAAATTTTTTTATTGAATTTGACACAAATTCAATAAAAATATAATGTCTAAAATTTAAATAAATTAATAATTATAAGAAATAATTTTAATATAGTTATGATCCATTGAACATTATATATGAGAAAAATACAATAGATACATAAAAATGCAATAACTATCATTTTTTTCATTAAAATTGGTAATTCATTTTATAATTATTTTTATAGAAATGTACAAATAGTTAAGAAGGTGGCTGAGTTTGAAACTATGATGGGCATGAGAGGTAGGTTGAAGTTATAGTATATTCTTATATTGGTTTATGAAGAAGGTTTACTTTTTTCATGTTTGCATTTAAGTAAGATGTATTAATTTTTTTATAAGAATATATATTATCTTATTATGTTATTGAATAACATAAATATGATTACATAGAGAAATAATGAATGTTAGATGTATCTCAATTTACTACATAATTCAAAATCAATGTCAAATTATTTTTTTCTTTATATTCCTAAGATTACTTAATTATATCAATTATTTTTTTTCATTAATATTGATATAAACATTAATGGTTATCATTATTACCACATAATATTTGTATATAAAATTAGTGTTCTCAAATAATTAGAAGATTGAAATAAATGCCATAAGAAAATCTAATTTGGAAAGGTTAAAAAAAATAATAAAAAGATTACAATAAGAGAATGCAATAGAAATTTCAAGAATATTATTTAGATAAGGAAACTCATAATTTTTTTGATTTAAAGTTCTCATTACATTAAAGTAAAATGAGAAATTCTTGTACAAAACTTTTGATTTAAAATTCTCCCTACATTAAACTAAAATGAAATATCTTATATAATAATGAGATTCAGAATAAGATGACTTAAACTCATCCATAAAAGCAATCATATAAAAGATCTTAATTCTTTTCATTATTCTTTTGATATTGAAAAAAAATAAAAATAAAAAATAAATAAAAATTATAAAGATGCATTAATATATATAAAGAGAGTAATAGAAGAAATAAGACAATACAAAAATAAAATAAAGAAGGAATATAACATATAACTAATGAGAATTTTAAATCTTTAGAATATTATTAATAATTGGTATCATTGTAAATGTAAGAACAATATTAAATAAATTAATTAGGAATTATAATTTTTTTTTACATAATAATATTTAGATTAAGAAAATTAAAAACAAATAAAAATAATGGAAAAAACAAAGTCATTATAAGAGAGGAAACAAATAAAAAGATATTTAACAAGAAAGGAATAAGGTTCAACAGCTATTAATAAAATTTCATTAATTATTAATTAATTAAAATGTATCTTAATTATTTATAATATTTAAATTATTTTTATAATAAATATTATTAATTAATAAGTTCAAAATTAATAAATATCATTGATTAACATGTTTAAAATTTATTAGTGTAATTAAATAACTTTGTTCATCAACAAATACAATAAGATAAACTCATTAATAACCAGGAAAATTGATTCAAACTATAAATTTTTTTTTAATATATATGAAAAATTGTTGTACATTTAAAAAATTAATATAGATTTATTTGATTATTATATAATTATTATAAAAACATGTATTTATATTACCTATTTATTTATTTTTTATTATAAAATTTTGTTTAAACTAAATGAATTTTAACAAATAAATTAAATAGTAAAAAAATTATATAATGGCACTTAAATCTGGATAAGAAAACAGTAAAAGATCACTTAAATCTGGATAAAAAAATAGTAAAAGATTATTAATAATAAATTAAAATGGTTATCAACTAAAAAAAACAAAAAAACAAAGTAATAAAGCAACTCCAATTTTAATATTTATATTTTTTTAAGGAATATATTCATCCTATTTTTAACATAACAAATACCCTTTAAAGTATATTTATTTATACTTTACATAGAAAATGCAAAACCTTCTATACAATGTTCTCAACATAAACACTATCATTACAAGAAGACATTATTATTGATTGGATTCTAAACCAAAATGCAGAATTACAATTAACAAAATACCTCAATTTACTAATTAATAAAAAAAATTGATTGGATTCTAAACATTAACAATAATTTAAATTCAATATTTTTACTTTAACTTAGCTACTAATTTAAAATATTTTTTTTGTATTTATTTGAAAAACTTTTGTTCCTCTTAAATTATTAGATTATACAATTCAAATTTAAAATTCCAATAAATTTGATAAAAACATAAATATGATTTTTATTTTTTAAAATATATTCTTGTATTTAACACTCTCAAAATTTTGTGTAACCCTTAAATTATAGAGATTAAGCGACTCAAATTTAAATTTCCAATAAATCTCCACTAAATATCGAATACTTTTCATTATATGGAATATTTTTTTATAAACCAAAACTTTGAAAACGTTGGAATAGTGACACATACGATTATATAGCTGAACATTCGCACTTTTGATGATGCCCATGAGGTATATTTTCCCGTGTGACCTTTTACATAATCTAATGTTTTACTGAAACAAGCACATACGGAGATTCTCAAGAGTCTGTAGAACCAGGCTTAACTGTTATATATTATTATGGCCCACTTAAAAATTTTCAATATATTCAAGCTCATGCAATTTCAATATATTCAAACTGAGCTGTTCCAGCACAGAGTTTGTCGAACATACAGCAAGCAAAATGGATTATGTTGGATTCTGTGTTTAATTTATATTATTCAGATCAATGATAGTGAGAACATGGAATTATTGGAAGACATTTTCAAATTGATACCCACAACAACTATGACGGCTCTATTAAAAATTAAATGGCATTTTCTGTGCTGTTTGAACGGAGTGTGTGCTGCATCGAACAGAATTGTGATGATGTTACGGCTACCCGCCTGGCCGCGTCGTTAGAGGCCGTCGATGGTAAAATATTATGGCACGTACACGCACGATATTTCCCTACGGTATGCACGCGCATCTGTTATAATACTATCTACTAGAAGTTGCCCTTAAAAGTGTAAAGATACACCGAAGGTAGTTTTTAGAAAATGAGAAAGGAAAAGTAAAAATATAGAAAAAAAAAATGAAAAATCATAATGGAATAAGAAAGTTTACTATTTTCTAATTTCATTTTTACTTCCAAATAATTAAAAAACTTAGAAAATGAGAAAAGGAAAGTAAAAAAATAGAAAAGAAAATGAAAAATAATATTGGAATAAGAAAGTTTCCCATTTTCTAATTTCACTTCGCACTTCTCTCATAAGCACTTCTCTCATAAACTAAATGAAGGTTTGCACATAACTCTAGGCTGTGTATTAACTGGTCTCAACGCCTCAAGCCCTCGCTCCACCTTCTGCGAGTGCTCCACACCTTGTTACACACAGAAAGTATTTGCAGTCTGCATTTCATTGATTTTCCTGGATATTGCAAATTAGGCTTTCAACAATTGTGTATGCTTCTGCTGTAACTGTAATTAATGGAAGACATAATTACATATATCACCATCCCCTTTTCATACATCAAAGATTGTGTTCACAAAGGCCATAAATGTAGATATACAACGAATGAATGCGTATTTCCACGCCAATGATGCTATCCTCCGTGAATTTTTTTTGATATATACGCTTTCCACTTGACACACTGTAAGCGAAACTGCGAAAAAAGCCCATCTTAAATTTTCTATCCTACGTGGAGTTTTGTTTATATACGCTTTCCACTTTTTCTTGAAGAGAAAAAGGCACTGTAAGTAAAACTGCAAAAAAATCCAACGGTAATTGACACTTACAATTCTCACTGATTAAGAGGACCTGTGAATAAAGCCAACTTAACAGAGAATAATTGCCTGAATAATTATAATTAAGGTATTGAATCATCATTATTTTCCAAATTACGTTTAGCGTTACATTAAATATTGAGTCAGAAAGTATAGTTTAGAATATTGAGTGAGAAATTATAGTTTATGAATATGAATGTGAATCTTACGAAAGAAAAGCATTGGAAGCAGGAATAACTACAAAATCTTGATTCATATAACTAGAAAAATTATTCTATTGTTGCCCTACCTACTAGACCAGGATCACAATTAGGTCGATCCAGAAAATACCTGAAAATGGTCCAAAAGTTCACTAATCAAGACCACAGCCACACAGCCATAGCAGCCAGCCACAGCAGGCATGAAAATGCGGATAGAATAAAAGAATACATACAGAGTGAGGAAAATGTGGATGGAAAGAAAAAGGAATGCAAAGTTATCGGAAAGAAATAAACCACTTGCAGATATGCGGAAACTGCAATGTGTCGGCGTCAGGGTGCGCTATGAAGAATAGAAACAGAATCTTGGAACTTCGGCTTCAGCATAAAAGAATTCAAACGGAATCCTGGAACTTCAGCGTAAATGGTTAGCAAGGCCGCCTAAAAATCTATGAACAATGCCCAGAACGAACGGTAGAAAACAATGACAACTGTGCCCAAAACGAACGGCAGAAAATGAAAATGTTAACGATGATCGGTGCGGAATTCTTCCAATATAACACCTTCGGTGTAATAAACATTTAATGCTTACTGTGCAATTCCAATCCCGAGTTTTGCGTAGCATAGCTACAAAACTTCGAAGTTGTCTTAACTCATTCGTTTTCTCCAATAAGTTTTTAGGTCTCACTCATAACTTCAATCTCCTCCCATTTTCAATAAAATATATTTTCCCACCATCTCAAATAAAATATTGGCAATATGTGCACTTATGTATAATGTACATTATCGATTCCATTTAGGTTTTGTTTTTGTTTTTATTTTGTTAAGATTAAGGTGGGTTACAGGAACTGGTGGACCTTATTTAGCCACTGCAGTCATTATCGGATAGGGAATGATTGTAATTTTGAATTGGATTATTATTCTTATTTTTTTAAAATTAAAGTAGCTTTTTTCTGTGGCAAGATAATTCTTGCTTTCAGTTTTTCAGGAATATATATATATATATATATATATATATACCACTGCTAGTATTTTGGTAAGGAAACTATTAATAGTTTTGAAGTAGAATTTTTTCTCAGTCATGAAAATTATAGTAGATATTTTTAAGGATAAGAGAAACAAAGATGTTAGATATTTTTAAAGATAGGAGAAATAAAGACGTTAGAGATGAACAATATATTATTTTTTTATCAATAAAAAATTAGTTTTTTTTTAAACATTATGATTTCACCAATTTAATAAGTTGCAGTTAAGCTATTAAATATATTTCAGCTATTATAACTTTTAATTACTTGAAATAAGTTTTTGAATGTTGTTAAACATTATGATTTCACCAATTTAATAAGTTGCAGTTAAGCTATTAAATATATTTCAGCTATTATAACTTTTAATTAATTGAAAGAAGTTTTTGAATGCTGTTAATACAATTTTCTATAGGGTAAAAGAAATTTTCAACTTTTCTGGTAAACACAATTCATTATCAAAGAAACATGAAGATGAAGAATAAAATGTCCATTTAAAATGTCCAATATTTTAAAAACTTAACACAATTTAATTTTAAACAAATTTTAAATTGGTTAAAACCCACACAATCAAATTCAAAATTTTAAATATAAAAATAAATTATTATATTAAATAATTAAAATAAATTATTTAACAATTTATTTTTAAACAAATTTTAAAACTGTAATAACCCACACAATCAAATTCAAATTTTTAAATATAAAATTAAATTATTATATTAAATAATTAAAATAATCTATTTAATAATAATGTTTTTTCTAAACAGAAATAAATGCATCTCTAAATTTAAATATAACTCTAGCATCTCTTTTACTTAAAAAAACCACCTTAAAAAAAACTATCATTCAAAATAAACTATCATTCAAAATAGATACATAAAAACCATCTTAAAAAACTATCATTCAAAATAGATCCATATATCAAAGTCACATGTAACTCTGCATTTTTGAATGAAAAACCACCCCTAAAATAGCGTAACTCTAAATAAAATAAGACATTAAGAAATGTAACTCCTAAATCATGAAATGTAACTCTGACAAATATTTCAATGAAATCTCACCTTAAAGGGCTATTACCGAGTCGGACTTCCGAAGGCTGAGTTTCAGGAAGACCCCAAGTAGTAGATATGAGGCATAGATTTGTCAAAGGATATTCCCAAGGCAGAAGGCTTAGGAGTAGGTAAAGGTCCCCACCAAAGGGAAATCCACGTATCAAAATTAAACGTAACTTTGCCATATCTTTCAATAAACTAACCACCTATTATACCATTACTCAAAATAAGATATTTTGAAATGTAACTCTAGTATATTTTTCAGTAAATGTCACTTAGAATATAGTTATTTAAAAAATATATCAATCATCCAAACACATTAAAAATAAATTTAATAAGAATTTAAGCTAATTGGGGTATAAATGATTGATAGATCTTTTCACAATGGAGAGAATAGTGATGTTTTTTAATACATTGCTTCATAGAAATCTATGAGATAAATGTATGAATATGCATTACATAAAATGTTTTTAATAAAATATAATTTAGTACACGTATTTTATTTTGTTTGATAAAATATAATTTATCATTAGTATTTAATTTTGTTGAACAATATCTTATTATATTTATTCATAAAAGATTACATTAATTCATAAAAAAATTTAAATTATGAAAAATAAATTAATATTTTTCTTGGAAGATCTAGGATGAGGAGAAATTATAGCTATTTAAAATATAAAAAAATATTGTATAAAAATAGTGAATATTTATAAAAAATAAGAATTCATTTTATTTAAAAAATGTAGAGATTTAAGAAAAAAAATTAAGAGATTTTATTAATATTTAATAAAATTAGAGATATTTTGAAAATAAGTTTTATAACATAAATGTACTAAAAATATATTTAAACACATCTAAATTCATAATATTTCATATTCATATATATATATATATATATATATATATATAAAAGTAACATTTTAAATATGTATAATAAAAGTGAAGTATGTATTAGTATAATGTAAAATTTTCCATCGTATAAATGAGTATAATAATAACATATATGATAATAAAAAAAACAAAGATAACCTTAAGACATGATCCAAAAAAATTGTTGTTATTTAGTCTATCTATTAATATATTTTCAATTTAAAATAAATTTTTTTTTTTTTTAAATAGAAATTTAATATAGAAATCTATTGTATTATATTTTTTTTTTCTAAGTTAAAGTATTCTATTAAAAGTAACAAATATAGTACATTAGGCTAAAGCCATAACAATGCCTATTGTGGAGGCAATTTAAACAGACTGAACATAGTTTAAGACTGCCCTGCAGGAGGGAAACCAGCCTGTAGCACCACCATTTGAAAAAATCCCACGCAGGGGATCGAACTAGGTTGTCCCTGACAAAAACTTGGAACATTGATAGTAGATAACAGTAAAACTGAACCATGACAGAAACTGGACCATTGTGAATTCTAAAGATGGTCATTGACAAAAACTAGACCATGACAGTAGAAAACTTTAAAACAACATAACCAACCCTCTGAGAAGGCAGAGAAATAGCAAGAGAAACATAAAAGAGGGCCGAACTACTCATCAGGAGCCACCTCCTCGATCCTGCATCCATAATCTTCCGGTTTGCCACGATCACTGAAGAAGTCTGCATCGGAGTGGACCGCTGTTTTGGGGGAAGGATTATCCACCAAATTTGCCTGGCCGCGTCCAGAATATTCCTGCAGAACCTCCTTGTTCCCGCTGGGCTGACCCCTTGAACCTTGCTGTGCCTCGTCCATGTTCGTGCCCTCGACAGGACCCAACCCTTCCGACGGATTCTCAACCTGGGGCTCCTCCAGAAAAACAGCAGAAATGGCAACAGTGACTCTCAGTCGGTTGAGTGCGCAGTCAAAAGAGAAGAGAGCGGTGTGGGATTGTGCTGGCAGCGCGTCGGAAGAGGGAGAGTCTAGCCTACGGCTAGAACGGAGCAGGGGGCCATGGAGGAGGCGGGGTAGGCTTTCCGAGGGAGAAGAGATTTCAGAGGGCGAGCTGGGAGGGGAGGGCGAACGCCTCCTGGCACTACGAGAGGACCCACGTCTGCAACGCATCCTCTGCCTTAGCCTAGGCATGCTTGCAGCCGAATTAGAACTGGAACTCTGGAGAGCCGAAGAATTGACAGGGGGCAGCGTTGGAGGAATGCTCAGAACAATCGTGGCCGACATGCAAGGACCAGAGAGAGAGATATGAATTCTCTCATCAAGCTCCAACCAATAGGTACTGCGGCTTCGTTTACCAGTGGTGGTGCGTTCGCTGGCCTTTCCTGCATCAGGTTGGCACCACCAATTCACCGGCGCAGGGGAGAGTGGTGCCATGACATATAACAGCTCGCCTCTGCAACAAGCAAACCTCAACATTGAACGACTGATCAAATGAACCTAATATGAAACGCTGTCACTGCAGTCGAGACTGCCTCGAGCGCCATCCTCCAGATCAAAATGAGCCTCCATGTTTAATGCCATAAAGAACGAGCAATGTGTATTAACTATGATCAGGTGGGTGCGCTGGTCCCATGCGGGAAGGCAGGTGGCCTCCCGTCTGGTGGACCTCCGTCCCATCATCACCATTAACTTTGCCAGCACCCGCATCCGAGGAATCTATTGTATTATATTATAAAGATGTAATGACTTTAAATTATTAAAAATATGATGAAAATTATATTTTAAAATCAACTTTTAAAACATAGAGGTGGGAGGAGGGGAGGGGGGTTATCCTTAATCTTAATGGAAAAAAAGTGTTGAAGTAATCCTAGGGGCTAGGCAAGAAGACTAATACTCAAGCTTAAATGTATGGCCTCTTGCTTGGGGCCCTAAACTTGGAAAATGACATGGAAATTACTCAAATTGTGATAATGGGATATTCTCTCATCACCATCCAATATATCTATAGAGGTTCTTTTCCTAAGGACAATCAACTTAAACTATTTCATCACATAATTTGGGGTTCCCTCGACCACTTTCATAGTAAGGCCTTTTACCATATCCTTATATTTCA
Source organism: Pinus albicaulis (assembly GCA_034641835.2). NCBI lineage: Eukaryota > Viridiplantae > Streptophyta > Pinopsida > Pinales > Pinaceae > Pinus > Pinus albicaulis. Next base: position 558,994,054 of record CM076574.1, read on the forward strand.
AAACAGAGAAGCGAATAAACAAGGAAATCTTGTGCGCCTCTTAAAATTGGGCCATACAGACATCAATGAATTTTTTGGATGGAAAAAGCATCCCATGATCATTTTTTTTAATTAGGTTATATAAACTTTAATAAAGCTCTTTGGCAAACCCTTATTAGAATCATGCACATAACATTAATGTCCACCCCATAAACCCCTACCTCAATATCACTAGAAACAATAACAAATTATATGATACATATATTGGCCATCTCATATGGGGTGAAGTGGTTGAATATGGGCATGCACGCCATGCAGAGGCCAACCTCCCAATGTAATCGCATGTATCAAGAGAGGTGGTTGGAGAATTCTTCATTCAACATCTTGATCTCACATTTGAAATATTGATATCTTTAAGAGGCGCCTTATTATGTAATTTAATGGTGAAGAGATTTATGTTGTGTGTGGGTTCTTCAGTCTTTGGATTAAATTCATGGACTATGATGGATTATCTTGTGTTCATATTTCATGGTGGTTGTGTCTACAGTGGCGTCAATTGAACACCTCTCGGAGAAAGGGAGACTATCCTCACAATTGATAGTGTCAATTTCCACAAAGGGGAGACAATATGGGCCTTAACTGCACTGTTGGTGGTGAATGGAGCTCACATTGCACTATGGGGGACAATTCAAGCAATTTAAGGGTGACAAGGGTCTCTCTACTGACCTATGAATCCATAATTCAGCTTATCCCTATTCATGATAGTGTAATTGTGTTCTCCATATCGCTTTGGATATTCATGTTGGATTGAGACAATAACGGTCTTACTAGACATGTTCAATGGAGAAAAATTACTTTCTCTGGTGTGTCGTGGTCCTCTCAAATTGTTTGGGAAGCCATAATTTACCTTCCTCTAGGTAGAGAAAATGAAATTGAATTCAGGTTTTTCTTCCTCAATAATTTCCATAGGAATTTTGGCTCACCTCAATTTTACAAGTATCTTCCAGCATTTTTGGAGGTTATTTCCTTTTCCACCTATATTTTCGTTCAAATTTTGTTATAACATAGCTCTCAATCTTTTTGGAAGAATTTTCCCCATCTATTTAGGTACTCTCTCCTTTATTTATTATACTACTAGTGGATTGTGCCCTCTAGCTCTCCCCCTAATCTTCTTTGTGTTTTTAAGTTTCCTCCATCTTCCTCCCCTGGATTTTCCCTTGGCATTGGTAAATTTTCCTTTACTTGTTTCCTTTGAGTTGGCCCTAGGATTCATATGCTCCTTGTATTCATTGGAAACTCCATCTCCTTAGTAATTGTCCAATGTCGCTCAGAAAAGATCCTCCAACAGTTGCAGCTGGCAATAGGGATAGAAAGAAGTGTCCTAGACATTTTAAAGAACTACAAATTGATAATATGGATTTGAACTGGAAAATCCATCAACAAACGAACACAATCATTTTTTATGGTGGAAAAAATCCAACAACTCAAAGCCAAAGTTAATTGCTAAGATGACGAAATTGATGCCTTGTGTAGGAAACTAAATGATCTACAAATGCACATGAAGACAAGTGAAAATCAATGCTCCGCAATCAATGCACTTAGTTGAGCTACTAGGAATTTATGGATTGATCTTCACAAACTTACAAAAAATCACCCCTCCTTTGGTTAAGAATTCCTATTGTAAGTTTGACTTTGTGTTGAGCCAATTTCGCAAAATGTATGTATATTGATTATTTTTTGTAATAGACTTCCACTTAAAAAATTTGGAACAACTTACCAATCCTCCTCTAAAGGACGAGAAGCATGGAAAAACCGTATAATCATTTCTCGTGTATTTTTCTACATCTGTAAGCAAACTTCATGAAAAATATACTCATCTTTATTTAATAATAATCATAACAATAATAACAACAACAACTTCGTTTAAAACTTAACATAACATTATCATATAAAACTAGCAGTTGCCCCTAAAGCTGCAAAGATACATGGAAGGTAGTTCATCTCGTCAAGATTTGGGAAGATTTGTCTTTCATTGTTGTGCTTGAAGTAGCAATTTTGTCTTGTGATTATGCATACAACATCCTGAATGAATTATCACCAAAATATGTCATTTCGGCACATCCCAATTTTAAGGATTGGGAGTGCAACACCCCAAAAATTTGCTAATGTAAATTTTAACTACAACCATGTGGGACCTACACATAATCCCGCTAATGCAATATCAAAAAGATAAAAGCCATGTGCTAATCATGTAAATATTGGAAATTGCCTAGAACAACATGTGATTGTGAGAACATGATTGTTTAGTGACTTGGAGGAACATGCATTAGGACAATTATACTTATAAAAAAAATGATATATTATATATGCATTAATATATTTTAAATATTTAATATTATTATTTGAAATAAAATTAATTAACTAATTATACTTATATTTTCATATATATATATATGATTGAATTTTAATGGATTATTTCATATAAAATTAAGATATATTTAAAATATGAATCATATATTTTAAACTCTTATTACATTGGGGAGAAAATGTTGGAAAAAAATAAATTAAATTAGTAAGTGGGGAAATTGTAGATAAATGATAGAGAGAGTAATTGTAAAGTTTCTTGTTTTAGTGAGAAATATCAGGACATTTCCTAACTCTCCATCTCCTTTATTATACAGATCCAACAGTAGACAACATGGCAATTGTTTACTTGAATAACAACAGAAAATAAAAAAGTTGACTATGGTGAGCGGTGAAATGATTGAAAAATAAACACTTTAAATATAATTAGCTTATTGTATTTAAATCTTGTAGATAAGCATAAAGTAATATTTAATAAACCCGATAAAAGACCACCAAACTAGTGATTGACTTAATGCCCATAAATATAAGCATAATATAACGTAATATCAATTTTCAGTTTTATTTTTTATTTCTGAGTCACAAACAACCAAGTACTGAACATATGATGTAATCTACGGAGTTGAGCCAGAAGCATTTTAGATCCTACGTTGGAGACGAGATCATATATTGGTATTTAATGCTGAAACTAATCCATTGCCTTGAATGTCAGTTCACATAGCTTGCATAAACAATACTGTGCTTAAATTTTTGCTTTCAAAGATGACACTAGAGTGGCATATATATTCCGATTCGTAGAAGCTAGAGTGGCATATATATTCCGATTTCAAAGAGGAAATCCTGCACAACTCAATTTCCAATTCGTCGTTTAAAATAATTAAGGAAGGGGAAGGATGGAAAACAATGGGATAAATGGACGCTGAAAATGGAAAGAAAGTAAAAAAGCAGAGTTAACGCCAAGAGAAAAAATACCACTGATTATTCAAACCATCCAAATTTATGTTGCACCACAAATTAATTAACATAGTAATTAGTAATATAAACAAATAAATTCTCTCCGTCCGAACGAACCTGCATGCTACTGGTTTCTATGTATTCAAAAACCTACTATAGATAAAAAGCAACATGCCTCTAGATAACATTAACTATTTCAGAAAAAATCGTTTCAAGTGTTTTCTTTCTCGAATACAGCGTAAAACCACAAAAACACAAAACGCAATGTGTGCAGTGACCATGAAAAAATGAAGTGAGTGATCAACGAACAGATATTATTGCGTTTTTTCTTTCTGGGTTGTAGGGTTGCCTTATTATACAGATCCAATAGTGTACAATGTAACAGTTGTTTATTTGAAATAACAGCACAAAAAATAAAAAAAATCAACTATAACTATACTGAGTAGTGAAATGATTTAAAAATAAACATCTTTAATATAATAAATCATAACATTATTATATAAACTTATATCATAAAATTTAATTTTACATTCTCACACACATATATATATATTTTATAAATAGTTCATAAATAATTAGGCATTTATCAGCTTTTATTGAGATGTCAGTACACAGGGGCCCCAGGACATCTATCGCATTTTATTGAGATGTCCTTTTGTAGTGGCAGTATGGGAGGAGCGTGGAAAGTTTTATTTTGTAGCATATGTGCAAGATTCCTTGACGAATGCTAGAAGTATTAACTACTCTTAAAAGGAATATAGTTTCTATACATGTTTGTAGAGATTCTGCATGTATATTTTAAGACAAATCAATGGGCTTAATTTGTATCACAGTGAGAATTTTGTTCTTTGCAATTAGATGGAACTCTACAGCTTTACGAAGGACACGATAAGAAAATATGGGAAAAATACGAGACAAAAAAGAGTAGTTTTTGAAAGTAGTGAGATGTGACACTAGTTTTTAGAAGATCGTGGTACAACAACTTGTGTGAAATTTTGAGGAAACAAACCTATGTATTTTGTACTCTTTTTTTTTTTTAATTAAAAAATTAGGTTATTTTCTTCTCAGAAAACAAAGTCTTTTATATATGCCTTGCATATTTTACTATATAATTAAGATCATTGTGAAATCTTTAATGTCCAATTTAGCAGTTAGTGAGCTCAGTTCATTTTTAAGAATTACTGTTCACAACAGCAAAATATGCAGAAGATACAAAAGTGCAACAGGAAACAAATATATGCTTGATGGAAAACGTCAATTGTGACCGTCAGTGAGAGTGACTGGCAAAGTTATATGGTATGAATAGAATTTTTATCTCTGAGCTTGGATTTTAAGCTTAAGCACAAGTAGAGTATTTTATCTAAATATTAGAAAGATATTTGCCAAAAAAAAGAAATTGGATAAAATTGTTTAGAAAAATATTGAGAATTATTTATATAATTGGATGAGATATTATAGTTGAACATGAATACCATATATAAACCATAGTTACGAAATTTGAGTTCAAATTCTATTAGATACAGAAATAATTTGTTAATATAAAATTTAATATGGAAAAAATTGGGAAGTATACATCTTAATATGATTAAGATTTATTTATTTTTTCAAAATTAAAAAAATGAATTGAAATGATACTTTTATTAAAATTTTCAAAAAATTAAATTATTAAATATTTTTCTTATTCTTGTTTCATAAGGGACAAACTGTATCAAATTTATTAGTATTGCAAATTGAAAAAAATGTAAGTAAAATATAATAACATAAATAACAAACCTGAAATATGAATTTCAAAAGAATAACACTTTGGATATTGAAAGTAAGTTTAAAATGATCTCTAAGTACCAAAACAATTATGCCTTAATCACTATTTCTATGGAATCTAAATTTATTTAATTTTTGTATTTTTTAAAATATAAAAATTGATCTTCTCTACAATATTTTAGTAAATAACTTATATGTTTTAATAATTAACTTAGTATTAATTAACTACAATTTTTTTAATATATAAATTTTTTTAATTTTTTTAATATAAAAACTATTGCTTTTCATTCTTATTTTTTAATAAAAAACTTCTCCAAACATTAAAAAAAAATACTAATTTTATTTTCATTTCATTTTTTTAATAATTTTTTTTTTTCAAAATTTTAATATAAAATTTCTAAAAAATTACTGCTTTTCATTCTTATTTCTACTTAAAAAAAAAATTATAAATTCTTAAAAAACTATTACTCTTCATTAATATAAAACACATCCTCATCCAAAAAGAAATTCGTATAATATGGAATCAAGATTAGAATTTTAAAAAACTATTACACATCGTTTATTTTAATAAAAAAACTCACATTCAACCAAAATTCGTATCAAGATGAACATATTTATCGGGAATCGAATTATCGATTTTTTTTTGCGCAATACTAGCGAATTGGCGAACTTGGTAATTATGATATAAACGCTTTCAAAAATCAAAAAAATAAGAAGGAATAAAATTGTTTAGAAAAATTATTGAGAATTACTCGTAAAATTTGATGATATATTATAGTTAAACCTATGTTGCACGAGTTTATGGTATGTGGGTACTTCGAGTACATGGGAATGAGTATCTGGTACGGCTAGAAGCTTGCCCAAATTTACAGGAAATGTCAAAGCTGGGAGCGGCGATAATATAATATATTAAAAAATCAAATTTAATATATATGATTTGTTTTTAAATAGTGTAAAGGTTAAAGTTTTAACTTTTAATGTACCGACCAAATTCAAATTTTAAATGATTCATCATTCAAGCCTCAAGAGACAACCACATAAAGTTAAAACCAAAACTAAAAGTCACCCAAATCATATTGATGTTCGTACTAGAAAAAGACATAAAAAGGCCAAAGGCTAAAGTAGTACATAATTCAAAATGCCAAATAGCCAAAATATAGCAACAAAAATGCAAAGGTTATGATCAAATAGTACGATCTTCAACATCAAGGAGATCCATATAAGCTTGAGCCTCACTGGGTACTGGATCAATGTCATCATCATCATCATTAGATGCGACAATGTCATCCAAAGGTATGCCAACCAATCCTGCATTTGGTAAAGGATTGTCATCGTCATCGTCAATTTGGGTAGCATCTTCAGCATTCACATCCCATCATGCAGCGGGTCCTTCTAAATATTCGGGTTGCTTCCTTGAACAAAGTCGAAGGCTACTATGCACATATACAAGCTTCTCTGCTCTCTTAGAGGTAAGTCTATTCCTCTTAACAGAGTGTATGAAACTATAAGTTGACCAATTCCTTTCAGCAGCTGAGGAACTAGCAACCTGAGATAGCAAACGTGAAGCAAGATTTCGGAGCTCTGGAACCTGACCCCCATACATTCTCCACCATCCAAGGGGTTTCTTCTGAGCATAATGCTTGATTTCCTTCTTTGCATCTTGGCTGATTGCAGGAGGACTTAATGTACCAAAATCAATAAATTGCTCTCGTATCACACTTGCTTCATCACAAGTATACATCTTAGTTATAGCATCAAGAAACCCTTGCTTTACCTCTTCATCATCAATAGGAAGAATTCTGTTTGGTCTTTCCATATACCACTTTGGATTAAGGGCATATGCAGCCATGTGAAGGGAGGTATTGAGTTTAAGCCATCTTTTCTCTACAAACTTGTGGATTTCATGGAAAAACTCCAAAGAAGGGTTTCTTTGACGAATGATGTGTTTTACCTTTCCCACCATGGTATCAATACATTCATATATTTCTCCAAGAGAAGGAGAATCTGAATTAGCATAACTGATCAACTCTACAATTGGAGCCGTGAAAGAGACAACATATTTACAATCAGCCCACCAATCATCATTAAGAAGCATTTCTCTTATCTTCTTCGCTTGAGGTGACTTAGACTCATTCCATGCATTCCATTCTGAAGAAACAACAGTGGCTTGTAAAGATGCACAGACCTCAACCATACGGTCAAGCAGAATAAAATATGTGGCATATCTGGTTTCTGCAGGTTTTAAAAAATGCTTCTTTGAATACATCCTGTAAATTGCCAAGGAAGCATGGTGGTTGCAGATGAACATTTGTGCCTCCCTTGCATCTGAAATGATTTTTGCAATCCACTGTATTTTACCAATGTCTTTTAAGAGATTATTAAGGGCATGTACACAACATGGAGTCCAAAAGATATGCCTATATCGACTTTGGATCATCAATCCCGCTGCTCTACAAACAGGTGCTGCATCTGTGATGACATGTACCACATTTGAAGGACCAACCTCATCAATTGCATCCTTCAACATTTCAAACATGAAAGTAGCATCTTTAGTTTTTCCACTACAATCAATTGCTTTTAAAAAATAAGGCCCTTGTGGTGATGTAACAATAACATTCAACAAAGGTCTTTGCTGAATATCTGTCCAACCATCCATGACAATTGAACAACCTGAATGAACCCAAGATTGTTTGAGATCCTCCATAACTCCATTCATTCTTGTCACCCCTCTATCTAATAATGAAGTCCTCATTTTGTTGTACCCCGGGGGTGCATATCCTGTCCCTGCAGCTATGATTTTTTTCACCATATCTTTATAGTATGGTGAACGAGTAGCATTAAACGAAATTCCATTCGCCATAAAAAAATCTTCTATGGCATCATCTGCTTCATCCCTGTGCAATACATTGTACATTTTTTGAATGGATTCATTTACACTAGTCTTCTTAGAGCTAGAACTCCCTTGATTAGTCTCAATTTGGATATTACTTTGTTCATTCATACATTGAGATGAATCTTCATGTCTACTTCTCTTATTATTAGGAGATACAGTGCTACTATCAGATTCATAGTTTCCATTTGCCTTCATGTGAAGCTTACTCATCTCCATTCTTTGGTCAAGGCTACATGTACAAGCCTTCACTCCTAACCCAGGTATGCCCAAAAGATGATGCCATACTCTTGTATAGCTACCCTTAAAAACATGGCCACACAAAGTGCATAGCCATTCCTCACAGCCCCCACTATTTTTTGTCTTGTTTTGTGTTATTTTCGTCACGAAATTTATTAAGAGCTTCTTGGAAATGTTACTTGATTGCTTGTGGGTACCTATTGTTCCCTCTGCATTTTGTTGTTGAACTTGTGGATGTAGTGGGGGTCTCATTCTACTGCTGTTGTTACCACATTCATTGCCCAACTCTCTATCCATGGTATCAATACCGCAAATTTACATTAAAATACAAAAGAATATTAGAAGTGGAACAAAAAAATATATTTTACAATGTACATAAATCATTAATAAAAACTCTGAATACTAGTCTTTAATTTTCGTATTCTCATAAACTAATAAACTAGTCAGTGATTAGATTCAAATTAGTAAATTGAAATTCTAAATCATTATATTAAAAATTCAAATTAGTAAACATACTAAAAATTTAAAGTACAAATTCTCAAATTTAAAATCTAATTTGGATAATTTAATGTGTGATTGATATACATATAGGGAGTGCTTTGAATAGGAACAATACACACACCCACTTAAACATATGAAACCATGCTTTAAAATTTAAATGGGTTAAAAATTAAATTTTAAATGGGTTAGTTAACTTAGTTCAAACTTCAAAAATCTTTGACTAAGATTATTTTATTCAAGCTAAACCTTCTTTCTTTTGCATTTACATTGATCTTGATTCTTTATCCATAAACCCATTTGAAATAATTGGTAACCAATATGATTATGGATATTAAATTTAAATTAAATTAAAATAATAAATAAGATGAAAATTTACATTTTAAGCGAATTTACATTTTTAATGGCTACTTCTTGAAAATTTCCATAGTAGTCATGATGAAAAGCTTTCTTATCAACATCTCAAACCATGAACATAAATAAAAAATATCTCAACATGAGCTTATTAAATTGAAATATCTAATAAAGATTTAGATTCATTATTCACATTGGACAATGATAACAAATAAAAATTAATAATGATAAATTATAAGTTATAACAAATGGATTTAAAATGTTTTTTTTAGATTCAAAAAATACATTGAAATTTAATTTACTAATTAATTTATCAACCAAAATGATTTTTTTTAATACTAATTCAAAACATTGAAATTTGAAACAATGATGATGTGGCATTAGTATGAATGTACTTCCACTTATTTCATCTTTTTATTGAACCAAAAGAAAATAATTACTGTAAATTTAAATTTAAATAAATTCAACCCAATTTTGAATTTACACATAACTAAAAACTACATATTAAACTGGAACAATAAAATTTAAAATATGTTTTAAAATAAATAAAACTTAGAGTAAGAAAATTAATTTTTTTTTTAAAAACTTGAATGAATTAAATTACAGTTGGGATATATGATATTATACACTAGTATTTACATATATTTAAAAAATTTAAACATATTTAAATTAAATAAAATGTACAAATTATGTCTTAAATTCGATAACCATTTATTTCTGTAGAACGTTCTTTCAGAATTAGAATTGAAGGCTGCCCTTCCAATTTTTTCAAACCTGAACGTGAAAATAGAAAAAAAACGACAGAAGCCAGAGCCTCTTTTTTGAATATATCATATAATCAAAAACCTCCTAAACATTCTTTGTAGACCAACAACAGTTTAAATTATGCAAAGAAAACTAGAGAGTATCATGAAAAATTTAAAAGGCTTGAGGTGAAATTTTATCGATAAAGAGGGTCAACCAAAAAGCCTTTAAAGTTTAAAGGAACTTAAACCAGAATCAAATTTTCTAAAATATGGGATACTATAGAGAAAGTAGTGTCTAAGCTTATAATATTTATATATGCATCCCATTAAAGCTTGAAACCCTTGCAACAAGAGAGTAAAGCCAGCAAGCACACTATACCGAGCTCACAATAAAACTTGGAACATTTACATTAGACCCCAATAAAGATGGAACTTTTATTTTCATGAGGAAATATAACCTGAAATAAAATAGATTAAAATATCTCTATAAAATACTAAGTACTTTAAGACAACTGAATTTATAGATAAGCATGGTGCATAAAATCAACTTCTAACTACAATATGTCAATATATAAATGAACCAATGCTAGAGCTTGCCCTTATAACATGAACATGATTGTCAAATTAGAAAACAAAGGGAATCGAAAGATGAGTGGAGGAAAGTCGGAACACATATTATGATATTCTTATTCTTATTCTCGAACTTGGAAGCTGAATCGCTGATGAAATAAATAGGTATGCCAAGTATAAAAAATCCACTGGAAATATTTCTAACAGGTGAAAAAGTTCAAATAAATGGCAGATACCAAAAGAATTTAACAAATGATTTATACTATGAAGCCATGTGCAAATCTCAGGGGATTTTCGTGGGACAACCAAGCTATTCTTTCAGACCTGGCACGTAAGCTAGATGAAGTCTTTTCTTTGGGGTGCAGTAGCTCAGGCATGTTTCTTAATCAGCCCTGAGCTATTAAAAAAATAAAGAAACAACTAACAACAACAAGTAACCTATGCTAGCATCAGTTCTGATGGTTTCTATATTTTAGTACCAGATTCAAAATGAAACACAGTGAGCTCATGCTTTCAAACTAGTCAAATAATATGCTATCAAGACCAGGTTTCCCAACCACCTTAGGGTATAAAAATGATATGATTCCAAGGGATTAGAACCCAGGACCAAAGGGTTCTAAAGCTAACATCTTAATAAAAATATTACGAATCACAACCAAAATTTTCGCATTGACCCATTTCATAAAATAAATAAATAAATTCTAAAGAAGATGCATTTCTGCAATAGTTTATATGCATTTCTGATGTTGCGTATCAAACAAAAAGAAATTGTAGATCGATGCATAAACCCATTAAAGAACATGATTTAAATTACTATATAGTAAAATAAAATTTGTAAATTTAAAATTGAACATCTGAACATGTAATCGCCGATCGAACATGTAATGCAAAATCAGAAACTTAAAAATAGTAAATACTAAATACTAAAGTTTAAAGTTTTAATTTTTAAACTATACCTGAACAGTGAACTTGGACGCCATGCGATAGAGGTAGCAAGGCACGCGATGGTGATTATCCCAACTCACCATGCGACAGAGGTAACAAGGCACGCAGGCTGGAGCTACCAGCAACACAAGTTAGAAATTCAACACTCACTGCTCACTGAGTCCAACACTTACTGCTCACTGCAAAAGGGATGAATTGAGCGTTGAGGAGGCAGATATTTATAGAAATTCAGCGGGATGAATTCAGCGTTTGCCGCCAATTATGTTTGCCGCCAATCTGAGTTAACGTTTGCCCGCCAAAATTTTCTCGGGCTTTTTGAGTACGTGTGGATCGGGAGCTTGTGGGAGCTCCGATCCATCAAGGAGCGGATAGCTGCTCCTCGATGGATCGGAGCTCCCACAGGCTCCCGATCCAGGTTTCCACCTAAAACAAGTTCCGGAAATGGCATCATTTAATGAACGAAGCTCCCGAAAAGCTCCACCGTTCCCAACAAAGCTCCCACCCAATTTGGAGTGTTTCGTACCAGCTCCAAAGCTCCTAGGAGTGGCGAAGCTTGGGGTACTTTACCTCCAACGAGAAGGAGCGGTACTCATGCAACGTTGAGTTAAACATTAATACAATATATAAAGTCTCCCAAAGGTCAACCAATTCAAATTGGGTTGAATTATATAAACTCTCCCAAACTTTTGTGGAGACAAATATGGTCGACATGCGTAACCTTCCTCATTTCTTACCTCCGAGTGTCATTATAAATTTTCTATAACCCAATTATTCCAAACTCATTTATATATGCTCTGAAAAAATATTTGAGCACGATTCATGTCGAGCTCAATTGGATAATTAACCTGTCAAGTTCAATCTGATCTTATACTAATTTTTAATGTAAATGGAGAGTGATAAAAAAAATATAAGTAGATTTAATATAAATTTATACATGCGATTTTGACATCCCAAAAAATTTAATTTCAAACATAAAACCCTAATGCAAATTCCCAATCAAATCACATCAATATATGTGACTGAACATAGCTCGTAGGTTTTGTAACCGGCTCTCAATGAAAACTGTACAGGTCCCAAACAGAAAACGAATAGAAATTTCAGAAAGGTATGTTGATTGAAAATATCTTATTGGTACCAACCAAATCTACAGAAAGCTATAAATGCATGTAAGTCAAGTTTCCTTCTCCAAATACGAGGATAATCAAATTTTTTTATTTTTTCTTTATTTATTTATTTTATAAATTTGAAAACAGATTTGCAAGTGGAAATATTTGATTCAATAGTAATGGTTTAAAATGTGCATTTATATCAAATGTATTATGAAATTTTGATTATTAATAATATTATTTATATTTACATAAATTTCATTAAAAAAATGATTTTTTATAATTTTATCGATTAAGTTTATATATATATATATATGAATCAGACCATTATAATCAGCTACATCATGGCCAAGTTTTACAGGTTCATTTTGGAAAATAAGTTTAGCCTTTGGCTCCAAAGCCAAGGAAAAAGAGCTAAAGAACAAGCTGATCTTAGGAGACATCACTCAACTATTAACTATCTTGTCTCGATCTCTTTTGTTGTTTTGTGGACTTTAGAAAATATTTCAACACTATTCGTTGAGATAAATTTTGGGAGAGACTTAAAGAGATCATGGTCCCTCTTGAGCTGAGGATTGTTGTGACCCGTCTCTACGAGACAGTCACTACCAAGCTTAAGACCACCGAGGGGTGGTCGAAAGACATTAAATGCAATATCAGAGTTAAGCAAGGGTGTCCCCTATCCCCTACTCTTTTTGGCATATACATCGATAAGCTAGAGGAGTGTTTGGAAATTGCGATATGCAAGGGCATCAAGCTTACTGGTGTTCTCTACTCTTCTCCTTTATGCTGATGCTATTGTTCTTCTTGCGAAAATCCATAAAGACCTTGACAAGTAGCTTTAGATTCTTCATGTCTACTACTCCAAGATGGGTATGATAGTCAATACCAACAAGGCTAAAGTCATGGTCATTAAATCCAAAAAGATCACCCATGGTAGTTTTTTGTATAATAACTAATGCTTAGAGAAGGTTTCTTCTTATAAATATTTGGGCATTGACATCCCTCATCAACTCAACTGGAATTATAGCATTGAGAAAAAGGATTACTAGAGGCTGGAAAGCTTATTATGAGCTTCAAAACAATTGTAATTCGATCGATCTGTACATTTGGAAAAAAAAAGAGGTTCCTCTTTAAGACTCTCATCACCCCTGTTGTCTTATACACATTTGAAGTTTGGGTTTCCAGTATATCGAAAGAGTCATGGAGGAATATTGAGATGATTCAAATGAAATTCATAACCTACCACCTAAAGATCAAGGGAAATACGCCCTACCCTATCCTCTTGATTGAAAGTATGACTATGTTTAGATATCTGATGTGTAAGAAGAAGCTTTAGAGCATGGAATCCAAAAGGCTCTCAAAAATTTCTTCTAATTGTAGTCAAAGCCCCCACCTTCGCCTCAAGCATGGGTGGCATAAGGATGGCCAGTCTTGGCTCAACCATTGGGGAATTAAGGAGGAGTATGGGAAGCAAAGATAATTTAAAAAATACTATTACCTCCAAGTTTATGGACAAGCTGTGGGAGGATTAGGAGGTGAAGGGTAAAAGGAAGCTAATATACTATAAGGAGGTGATCAATCCCACCTTTGATAATCAAAATTATCTCTCTGTGTTGATCAACACTAAGAAAAAAATGAACATCTCTAGGATAAGAACTATTTTTCATGAGCTTTGGAGTGAGACCGGGCAGTGGTTTATTCCCAAGACTCCTAGAACGATATAATTTGTGAGATTTGTGATACTAAGCAGGTGGAAGATGAAAAACACTTCCTTTTAGATTGCCCGATTCTTACTCACATCCACTCTCAATCCCCTAACATCTTCCACATTCCATTCTTCTTGACCTATTGAGCCATCCCACCTGTAGAGATCTTGGCTTGCTTATTTCCTTTCTCTTTGATCATCGAAACAATATTTTGAGAAATCAAACTTAGATTCTTTTTCCTTCTTGAGTTCAAATGGGCCGCATTAACCTTAACGAATGTTAATCATCATCATCATCATCATCATCATCATCATCATCATCATCATCATCATAAATTTCTCACATATATTTCACATATCTATTTAAAATTTTATTTTATTTTTAATTAGATTTTTATTAATTATATTTTTGAAATATAACAATTATGAATATCAATCATTATATATAAAATAGGATTTTTTCCTAATATATATATGTGTGTGTCTGTGTTTTTTTATAAATTTGGTGTATATTAATCTAGAATTAAATTTTATAAAATTATAAATTATGTTAAAATTGTAAAAAATTAAAAATTAAAACATTAATATTAAGTATTAAATTAAAGTTGAGTTGTACAAAGGGCCTTTCATACGTAAGTAAAGACATTCATGAAGTGTTTTTATGTTTATTATGGATTTATATCTATGACTCTTTAGATTGCACTAATTTAACTCTATATTGACAGACTGTCACTTCTTGTGTGGTCACTCGCGCCAACATGATTTTCTAAATTAATGATTTTTGCATCCTTGCATTTTAAACTCTTATAAAAGGTATTAAAGTCTAAGTGTTTAGACATTTTCTATAATGTGACTTTATCTTGAGTTTTTATTTGAGGGGGAAGTTGGTTTTTGTAAATTTAAGGTATCTTGTTTCTAGCATTAGGCATATCTTCTACAAGTTTAAGGTATCTTGTTGCTAGCACTAGACATCTCTTCTATAATGTTCTTCCTGAAACCGATTAATACTACCACACTAAACAAAGGACAACCAAAATACTATCATTAATTTGCATATAAAATAGGTGGACTTGATCCTCAAAACTTGATTCCACGAGTCTTGCGTTACAATTATTTTTCCATCTCATCTATGTTGATTGATTTAGAATCGAATGAGTTGAAAATTGAAATTAATGATAACGTGTGACATTACTATTTTGCAACCATTTGACCTCAATACTTTTATGCCAGTAATTATTTTCATGTTACTCCATGCACCAAGGTGCCCTTCAATGACTTATGCATGACCTTTGTATTTTCAAGGTTTGGTCTTGTAATGTTCCATGTTTACATATGCATATGTTTAAAAATTATGTGATCATCTCCTTCCAAGTTACATGTATGATTTTGATGCTTGGGTTTCTCCTTCCACACGTCAGTCATGCCCTTGTTACCAATGTTAAGATGGATGGTTTGGGGCGCTTGGGGAAAACCGGAAAATTATGGTGTACCATTTGATTCAATCGGTGGAATTAAGCACCCATTCGAACCTCACTCTTATTTTTCCCCGATACTGTTCTTCCATCGCCTTCTGGGTTTTAGTATTCATTCTAGGGTTATTGGTTATATGATATGGGGTTGGTAATAATGTAATTTATCATTGGGACATTTGGTTTTAACCCATCTCAAGACATTGCGAGCCAATATTTTTGGTTCCTTGTTAGGAACTTGGGGTCTCGACCCATTTGACATATGCACTTTAAATCGAAGTATGCAAGTAAATTATCATTCATCACCTTTATTTTGATTTTATTATGAGAGTTAGGATTTTTAAGCTCGTTTCAAGCTCCAATGCTTTATCCTTGGTGATCGAGATCTTTTACTTCATGGATGCATAAAAAATTTCATATAAAATAGTGTATAACCAAGTAATATAAACACATGAAAGGAAGCAGAAATAATAAGCAAACATGAGATCAAAGACATGAGACTATTTGATTACGGATTTCACCCAGTGTTGGCTACATATCTAGACATTTTTTAATGTGGGGAGACATATTTCATTAAATTTGAAATAGAAATAAATTACAAGAAAATTAGAAATTTGACACCTTATAGATCGATTGCTAGTGATGGACTGAAAATGGAGACCTCAGCTAGAGTAATAAACTGCATATTTGGATTCATCGTGAAAAATCGTGCAAAAATGTCTATAAACTTGTTCCATTCTGACACTGGCACTTCTGGACCCCAAAAGAATCTTTTCAGTATCAAGCAAGATTCTTAGTTTAGGGTTCCACCCTGCTGGCTACTCCACTCCTCCACTGGTTGGTCGAATGGCCATATGAGTGTGGTTTTTGTATAAAAATGAGGGAAAGCTACCATTTTTTAGGCTACAAACCCCTTGGTTAGCAACATTCTGTTAAGGCATTTGGTTACTAGTTGTCCAGGGGTCCAACCCCCATGGGACCCTGTTATAGTTCTTGCTGTGTTTAATTTTTTATGGCTTTTGGTTGGGGTCGCCTGGGAGGATGGTCGGTCATGCTGGCCGAGTGGGTCCAAACTTACCGTCCCTAGTAGTACTTAAAAGTGGTGTCAAAAGGGTGGTGGTTCTGCCTATGGCAGCCCACCCACATACCATAATATATGTTAAGATCATGTGTTTCCTACTAAGAGGTTACATGTTCAAAAACAGAGGGGGGTAGAGTATGTATGCCTTCGTAAACCTATGTAGAGGTGGGTCCCTTTTCCCATAAAAAGGGCATTTCATACAATAATTTGGTGTCTGGCTTGGCCATGATCTTAAATTTGGATAATAATAATAATATATAATGTTGTGGGGATTGGGGGGGGGGGGGGGGGGGTTGGTGGCCTGCCCCTTTAATTTTATTATTTAATTATTTTTTTATATAAAAATGGACTAAATTCTGTTTTCATTTTTTTAAGGGTTATTAGACAAATTAAGAAGGCGAAATTTTTTCCCTTTTTGACTGAAGTTTTTCATGTGTCGTCCCTTCGCCAAATTATTGCCTCGTTAGGCACTACAACTTGGCCTAGTTTGACCATAACTTTGACTAGATATAATTTGAGCATGTGAACTTGGGTTTGAGGGTCGTTCATACCATTGGAATTAGGGATACATGCACTATGATCTAGTCCTAGTTTTGCTTCAATATGATGTCATTGATTTTTGAGTTGTTTCAAGGCCAGTTATATTTATGGAGCCACCCAGATAACTTGGAGTGTAATTATTTACCCCATTTTAGAAGTACTTGTCCACTTTGAATTTCTGTAAAGATGGCAATCCATTCAAGTATTTTGGATTGGTTTGGAAAATTCCCCAATACTATGTTTCCTATGGTTTGAAATGTAATTTCTCCCTTTCGACATCCTTATACTAAACTATAATTTCTTTATTTTTAAATACCTTGCAAAATAAACACATTATTCGTGGTTGCATGTCTTCTAGGAGGTTGTACAAAGCAATTTTCTTTCCTTGTAATGCTATGTTAATGGTTTTATGCGTGAATAGTTTCCTAAATTAGGGTTTCATTGTAGAAAGCTTAAAAGGCTACAAACCCTTTCCCTAGGGGTTCAGGCTCAACCCCTATGGTATGTAAAATCAGTTAAATATATTTTTCCCAATTAGGGTCTATTAGTTCTTAACCAATGTTTAATTCTGAGGACTAAATTGACATTGTGTTCCTTTATAGGCTTTTAAGGTATTTTGTTCTCACTTATTGTCGACATTATAATCTATTGTGGGTTTCATTTTTATATGGATAAAATCACTCCTTACCAGGTCTATACCTTATCAATTTCTTTCTCTACCCCTATGTATTAAATCTTCTTCTGATTTTGAATTGGTTATATACATTTTTTTTCTCATTTACATAGGAAGGTTTTTTCTAAACCTAGTCTCTTTTAATAATGGGTGTGTTTTCAAGGGCTTCCAGGGTTGTGTCATGTTCAACTTCTTGAACGAGAACACTCATGGTCACATTACCCTTTACATGGAATACATGTTAGAATTTGGCTATATATAGATACCCTTCTTAAAAAGTATGTCATCCTTGTGAAAATGATTTAAATTCATTTTGAAATGGTTACTATCTTAATTCAAAGGGTTGATTTCACCAAACCCCTTGTTCTCACACCCAAAATTTCTATCTTACAAATGAATATTTGAATTTTCCATTTATATGTTAAGGATTCTTGCAAGCCCTTTTCCCTCTCTTGAGTCTCAAACTCAATATCTGAGGATTTAGCTAAAAGGGTGATTACTTTAGGAAACCCCTCCTTTTTATTTTACACTTTTATTTATTATATCTATAGCCTTCTAGGATTTTTAATTGTTTCTACATTTGCAACGTGTCTCCTATGGATACTATCATGAAAATATTCTAGAGGAAATTTGGAGTCTCTCGATTTTGGTTCTGTTTTTTTTTTTACTTTAAACATTCTGTAATAGTTCAATAATGTTGTAACACGTTAAGTTTAATTTGATTGTATAGTAATTTTTAATATGGATAGAGAATTATTAAGAAAAATATAAATAAAATTGTTATAAATTTATTTTAATTTTATATTTGTTAAGCATCTAAAATGTGAGGATCGAGCCTAGATATTTTAATTGAACATAGAATTATCATTTAAATTAAACACAATATGAAGGATAATATCATATTTATAGGTCAACATTTATTTGATGATAACATACAATTAAAATTCATTTGCAACATATTAAAGTAAGAAATTTCATTGCAATAATTTACATGAGTAATCAAGAATCGAAGAATACATGTATCAATAGCTTGGTTGAGATGATCATTGATTTATGTTGAGATTCTCCTGCTACGTTACCTGGCTGAATTTACCTGCTAGCCAACTAGGATTGATTTCCTAGGCCAGGGAATCTCCTGAAGCTCCCTAGCCCTCCAAGCCCAAGTCCAACAAGTTGTACTGTGTCCAAGTTAAACCAACACCCTCCAAAATATATTTATTTGATTCCTCTCATTTTGTCTCCATTATCTCCCTTCTCTTTTTCCACACTCCCCTCAAAATAAATTCCATCACTACCCCCTCATCCTTTTAATTTATTAACCTTTACTTTCTTACCATATCTTATCCAAAAGAAGATATGAATATAGATATTTGATTAAAAAATAAATGAGAGAAGACCATACCTTGTCTAAAGTAGATTTGAGAAGACATATTAGAAATGAAATAACAAATAATAGAACTCATATGAGTAAAAATAAAATAAAATTACAAATTCACAAGTGTATATATTACTCAAAAATACAACTCATTATTTACATATTAATTAAACATTAATCAAAATTATTCCTGATAGGATTAAGTGTGGCATTACATACACCCCTCCTTCAGAAAACTTTGTCCCAAAGTTCAAGTGAAAATGATGCAAGAAGTTTGAAATAAGTTTGAAAATAAGCCATAAAAAAATAGAGAGAGATATAGTAGTCAAATTAAGTCAGGAAATGATACCACCTCCCATCAATATTCTCCAACCTAACTTTTAACCTCTTATACTTCCTAACCTACTTCCACTCCCATCATATCAGTCTTTTGTTGAAATATACTATGGCATCGGCTATACCGATCTAGCCATTGATAAAACCAATATGGTGGAAGCATTGACTATATCGACCTAACTTCCCCAGTAGGCAACTGGAAATCCTCATCACATGAATAAGGGGGCGTGTCCATCACTATCCTCCCACGATTCTAGGCTTGGAGGTTACACGGTGGGAAATGCCTCCACCCCTCCTCAAAACTAGGGTCAACACCCTAATATGGACCACACAACGACATTGGTTGGATACTTTTCATCGAATAATCTAGTCATGTAGTATTTTCACATGTATCATTTACACTTTACCTATGTCATAATAGTGCATATAAAGTAGATACAAAATTTAATAGAACAATGTACATCATAATATTCCTCGTCGGATATGTAAAAATTTCCCATTGGAAACGTAGATCTTGATCATCATATATTTCTTTCCATTCTGGAGGTTAGTTCTCATTCATGCATATACATAACAAAAAAATATCTAGATAAGTGATCTTAATCCTCATGTTATTAAGTCCAACATCCATGTCTCAATTTTTCACTTCATAAAAACATACTGGAAATAAATCTTACATTAAATAAATCAAAACTTTGATAAGTCATTCATTAGATAAATCATATCCCCTTAAGCCATACACCAAACACCAATAACTCTGAGAAGCCATACACTAGATAAATCACAACCAAGTAAGTCATACATCACATAAATCATACATCAAATAAGTCATACATCAAATAATTCAATCAACAATACCTAATATATCTAATGATTTATATAAGTAGTTTCATCTGGCCAATTAAAATGCAACAATATTACATAGAGTTCATAAATAAAATAACATGGAACTAAAATATATTCTTAGCATAGGTAGCCATCTAAGTCAAAATGGGCATCACAGATGCTTGAAATAGTCTTTGTATCCTCCTAGGTAGCAGATCCTAGGCTATACGTATCCCACTAGACCTTAACCTGGTCCATCATGCGACTTCTAGGATATTGAACCCTATGGTCCAATATGCATAATGGTTCGACGATTATGGTTCCCATGTCTGAGACCTGCAGTTACCTCCTATCAAGTTTGTAAGATTCATCATAAAAATAATGTTGTATAATAGATACATGAAAAACATCACGAGTTTTATGAAAATGGTGTGGTAGTACAAGATGAAAGGAAACTGATCCAATCTTCTCCTTGATTCTAAAAGGTCCTATACAACTTTGTCCCTTTCCCAAACCGAATGGTGCTTTGTTGGGTCGAATATGAATAAAAAACTTGGTATCCTACCCCATAACTATGATCATTCCTATGTGCATCGACATAACTCTTTTGTCTATCTTGTGCTTCCTTTAACCTTTGTCGAATATGTCTTACCTGTTCCTCCATTTATTGCACCAATTCCAACCCAACTATTACTTGGTCTTCCAAATTTTCCCAAATCAATGGTGTCCTACATGCCCTCCCATATAGAGCTTGATAAGGAGGCATCCCAATGGAAATGTGGTAACTATTATTATAGGAAAACTATACCAATGGTAAGTACCTCTCCCACTGAGTTTGATTATCCATGACAATATTTTGAGCATGTCTTCCATAACCTGATTTAAAATTTTAGTCTACCAATATGTTTCTAGATGATATGAAGTGCTTAGGTTCAACTGAGTCCCCAATGCTGACTGCAAACTTGTCTAAAACCTAGATGTAAAGCGAGAGTCTTTATGAGAAATGATCTTTGTGGATAACCCATGTAGTCAAATAACTTCAGTTATAAAATCTCATGCCACATCAGTAACATTGTAAGTGTCTCTTACTCAGATTAAATGGGAATTTTCGGTCAATTTGTCAACTAAAACCAATATATTATTATGCCTCTATGGACTGAGTGGAAAACCCAAAAAAAAAATCCATAGAAATGACCTCCCATTTAGACATAGGGATGTCATGTGTATTAAGGAGTCCTGTTGGATGGCGATGATCAACCTTCACTTCTTGGAATTCAAGACATTTGGCAACAAAATTGACTATGTCGTGCTTCATGTCTGCCCAAAGGAAGAGGTTTTTCATGTCAGCATACATCTTCTTCACTCCAGGATCTGCACAATAGAGTTCTTTATGTGAATATTCAATGATGGTTCTTCTTATACTCCATTCCTTAGGGATGTACATTCTTCCTTGAAATCTTAATAGTCCATCTGGTTTAAGGACATAACCCTCAAAATTGTTGGGTATGTGTTATATTATTTCCATGACTAGTCACGTGCAGGGGGGTCACAGGGGGGGGTGACAACCTCTTTTGTATGTTGCGCCGGGTGTATCAGGGGGGTCACAAGGGGGCGGTGCCTCGGGGAATTTTTTTTGGTCCTTATTTACCGGTGGGCAGACCCGACCATGGTTTTGTGCATGGGTTTGCACATGGTTTTGGGGTACAATGATTTTCAGCCCCTGGTATTTTATAGATCTGGTCAAGGGAACTACGATTATGTTCTAATCTAGGGTTAATGGATTGGGGTTTATGTATGCTTCGACATGTATATATATGTGTTGTAACACTAAAATGAATATAATGAAAAATCAAGCTGGTCGTCCTGATTTTGGATCCCAAGGAAAATATCTGTGTATATATGTTTTATGTTTTATGCTCTTGCTATTATTTATTTTCTGTTTTTAAGATTCATTTGCAGATAATTTCTGTACAGGGTTAAAACCTACTTTGGTATCAGAGAAATTTCGGCTTCAAGGGGATGCCTTTATTACTGAGGGGGTTTTTTCTCGAGCCTTAGGTAGACCCTATTCAATAGGAGATCTGCGGGATCGATTCTTGTGGTGAAAGAAGATGGCGAGTAGCGGGAAGCTAGAGATCGAGAAATTTAATGGTCAGAGTTTTGAGTTGTGGAAGCTCAAGATGGAGGATCTTCTGGTGCATAAAGATTAGTGGATCACAGTAGATCCGGGTACTAAACCAACGAAAATGTCAGATGAAGACTGGAAGAAGCTGGATCGGAAGGGAAAGACCACAATATGGTTGTGTGTCTCAGATTCAGTATTGTTGAATGTATCTGGGGAAGCTATGACAAAGACCTTGTGGGATAAGCTAGGGAATTTGTACCAATCTAAGTATTTTGTGAATTAATTTTTCCTGCGGAGAAAGCTATATAACCTGAGGATGAAGGATGGAGACTCGGTGATAGAGCATCTGAATGCCTTCAATACTATGGTAAGTCATCTGTCATCTGTTGATATTAAAATCTCAGATGAAGATAAGTGCATTATTTTTTTTTGTTCTCTACCAGACTCGTGGGACAGTATGGTTATTGCAATAGGTAGCAATACAACAACCTTGAATTTTGATGACATTGTCTTAGCCTTACTGTTGGAGGAAATGAGACGGAGAAATATGGAGGGTCAGAATGAAGATGCCTTATCTGTACGAGGAAGGTCCCAAAACAGAAACAAGAATAAGGTTTCAAGTGGGAGACCTAAATCTAGAGGGATATCTAAATCTCTTGGAAAGTTTGTAAAGGTGTGCTAGAAATATGGAAAGGAAGGGCACTACAAAAAGGACCACAGATATAAAGCTCCTGAGAAAGGGAAGGGATCTGATGATGCTCCTTCTGCAGAGGAAAAAACCACCTCAGATGAAGGTGGGGATGTGTATTTGGCTTCTTCTTCAAATACAAATGTAGATCATGAGTCATGGTTGATTGACTCAGGTGCATCCTTTCACTTCACTCCCCATAGGGAGTGGTTCTGTGAGTATGAGAAATATGATGGCAGTGATATCTTCTCAGGTGATGATAGGAAGGCCAGAATCATCAGACATGGAAAAGTAAAGCTGAAGCTACAAGGTGGAAGGATTAAAACACTTCCAGGTGTTCTTCACATTCCTACATTGGCCAGAAATATGATTTCTGTAAGCAAGATGGATGATGCATGTGTAAAAACAATGTTCGAGAAAGATGCATGTAAGATGGTTCAGGGAGCACTGGTATTAATGCGAGGAGTTCAGATTGGAACTCTGTACAAGCTTCAGGGAAACATTATTATTGATGGGTGCAATAGTTCTGTGGTTCCCGAAAGTGGGGCGAAAAGCCTAGCGATCTCTGGAGAAAAGACCATGCTATGTCATCAAAGGCTTGGACATATTGGAGAGAAGGGCCTTCAGATAATGCATGTTAATGGTATGGTATAAGGTATGTCTAATAGCTCTTTGGATTTCTATTTCTGTGAACATTGTGTATATGGGAAGCATAATCGGGTGAGTTTTCCTTCTAGTGCTAAGAGGGAAAACAAGATATTAGAGCTTGTACACAGTGATGTGTTTGAACCTGTGTCAGTTCCATAACTGGGTAAGTTTGTGTACTATGTTTCATTGATACATGACTTCTCAAGGAATACATGGATATATTTCTTGAGGAAGAAATTTGAATTCTTTGACAGATTTAAAGAATTTAAGGCTTTGGTGGAAAACCAGAAAGAGAAGAAGATAAAGGTGCCGAGGACAGATAATGGTGGGGAGTTCTGAAAGAAGAAATTTGAAGAGTTATGTAAGAAGTTTGGTATAGCACGACAGAAGACTACTCCATACACACCTCAGCAAAATGGTGTTGCAGAAAGAGAACGCTGATGGAAAAGACAAGAAGCATACTTAGTGGTACTGGGTTAGGACAATAATTCTGGGCAGAGGTAGTGGAGACTACATGTTACTTGGTTAATATATCACCTTCATCAGCGTTGGAGGATAAGACTCCACATGAGGTATGGACTAGTAAGAAACCCTTTCTTTCACATCTGAGGGTATTTGGATGTGATGCATATGTACATGTTCCAAAGGAGAAAAGGAGGAATTTGGATAATAAATATGAAAGGTGCATCTTTATTGGGTATAAGGATGGTTTAAAGGGTTACAAGATTTGGAACCTAGAAACAAGGAAGGTTGTGTACAACCGAGATGTGGTGTTTAGAGAGGTGAAAGATGTTGTTAAACATGAAGTCCTACCAAAGGAACCTGAAAATATAGAGTTTTAGCTAAAGGAGGATGAATCAGAATCTACAATAGAATAAGACTCAGAAGAGGAAGAGCCACAAACTCCAGTTGTGAGAAGATCAGCTTGAGAAAGAAGACAACTAGAAAGGTATAGTCCATTTGCTTTCTGTTCAAATTTTTCTTTAACTATAACTAATGATGATCCCATAACCTTCAGGGAGGTAGTCGATTCAAAGGATGGAAAACTCTGGAAGGAGGCCATGGTTGATGAAATGAGATCCTTGCATAAAAATGAGGCATGGGATCTGGTGGAGTTGCCAGGTGGAAGGAAGCCCATCGGGAGAAAATGGGTGTTTAAGAAGAAGATGAATGTAGAAGGCAAGGTGGAGAAATACAAAGCTCAGTTGGTAGAAAAAGGTTATTCCTAGGTGCCGAGAATTGATTTTGGTGATATTTTTTCTCCTGTTGCCAAAGTTACTTCTATTAGATTACTTTTATCTGTTGCCGCTACATTTGAATTTGAGCTAGAACAGATGGATGTGAAGACAACATTTCTTCACAGGGATCTGGAAGAGGAGATCTACATGAAACAACCTGAAGGCTTCATTGTGAAGGTGAAGAAAGAACTGGTATGTCGGTTAAAGAAGTCTTTGTATGGGTTAAAACAATCACCAAGGATGTGGTATCAGAAATTTGATACCTATATATGGGGACTTGGCTTCGCTAGAAGTAAGGAGGATCATTGTGTTTATTTTAAATTAATTGGTGACCGTGTTATTTATTTGGTCTTGTATGTGGATGATATGTTGTTGATTGGAAATGACAAAGAAATTATCCAAGATTTGAAGACCCAACTATTCTCCAAATTCGACATGAAGGATCTTGGTGCTGTAAACTATATTTTGGGCATGAAAATTAAGAGAGATAGGGAAAAGAGGAAGCTCTGGTTAAACCAGAGGAAGTATGTCGAGACTATATTGCAGAGGTTCAATATGCAAGATAGTAAACCGGCGAATGTTCCGATTCGTGTAGGTACAAAGTTGTTTGCTAAATAGTGTCCTAAGGCACAAGAAGAAGAGGAGGATATGTCCCATGTTCCATATGCAAGTGTAGTGGGTAGCTTGATGTATGCAATGGTCTGTACTAGACCAGACATTGCACATGCAGTGGGAGTATTGAGCAGGTTTATGTCAAACCCAGGGAAGGAGCATTGGACAGAAGTGAAGTGGGTTTTCAGATATTTGTGTGGCACTAGTGATTATGGCTTGTGCTACTAAGGGAGACCAGGATTGGAAAGAGTGTTGGACATCCATGGTTTTGTTGATGCAGACCAGGCTGGAGATCTGGACCAAAGAAGATCTATAAGTGGGTATGTGTTTGACCTATTTGGAGGTGCAGTCAGTTGGATGAGTAAAAGACAGTCTGTAGCGTCTCTTTCAACTACAGATGCAGAATACATAGCAACCACTCATGCAAGCAAAGAAGCAGTTTGGTTGCAGAGATTGTGTTCAAGTATGGGGTTGGTGCAGCAGGCCATAAGGATAGACTGTGATAGCCAAAGTGAAATTTTCTTGGCTAAGAACCCTGCTTATCATTCAAATACAAAGCACATTGATGTTCAATATCACTCTGTGAGATATATGGTTGAGGCTAATTGGGTGTTACTAGTAAAGGTGGACACTTCGAAGAATGTTATAGATGCATTGACAAAGTCTGTGAGTACTCAGAAGTTCTCTTGGTGTAGAGAAACAATGGGTGTTGCAAAGCTGAGCTAATGACTTAGCTCTCCTATGGCCCCTTGCAGAAAGAAAACAACAAGTGGGAGAATGTTGGGTATGTGTTATATTCTTTCCACGACTAGTCACGCGTGGGGGCGATAACCCCCATTGTACGTTGCGGCAGGTGCAGCAGGGGGGCATAGGGGGGCGGCAGCCCCCCTTGTTGGGGTCCAGGGCAGTGCCCCGAGAAATTTTTTTGGTCCTTATTTTTCGATGTGCGAACCCATCCATGGTTTTGTGCATGGGTTTGCACATGGTTCTGGGGTACGATGGCTTTCGTCCCCTAGTATTTTGTAGATCTGGTCAAGGGAACTATAGTTATGTTATAATCCAAGGTTAATGGATTTGGGTTTATGTATGCTTCTGAATGTATATATCTGTGTTGTAACACTAAAAGGAATATAATGAAAAATCAAGCTGGTCGTCCCGATTTGGGATCCAAGGGAAAATCTCTGTGTATATATGTTTTATGTTTTATGCTCTCTCTATTGTTTATTTTCCGTTTTTAAGTTTCGTTTGTAGATAATTTCTGTACAGGGTTAAAACCTACAAAAATTTGGTTCTATCTGCTTCTCACCCTGGAGTGCTGATATAACCTTCAGATACCAACTATCTTCAAAGAATTTTTCCAACACATATTCCCTCAAATTAACCCTCAATGGTACTAAAGAGAAGGTCCATGGCCTCCTACTTAGTGCATCAACCACCACATTCTCATTTCCCTTAATGTATGAGATCTTGAAATCATACACACTCATGAATTCACTCCACTGCCTCTGCCTAACATTCTAATCTCTCTGAGTGAAGAGGTACTTCAAGCTCTAATGATCAGTTCTTAACTCAAATCTTCTCCTAACGAGGTAATGTCTCTAGAGTTTTAAATCTATCATTGCCGCTACTAATTCTAAGTCATGGGTAGCATATAATTCTTCATGTTTCTTCAAATTCCTAGATGTGTAAGCTATTACTCTGCCTTCTTGCATCAACACTGCTACCAATCCTTGCTTTGAAGCATCAGTGTAGACAATTAAGTCATTTTCCATGTTAGGCACTCGAAGGATCGGTGCACTAGTTAGTAACATCTTTATTTCGGTGAATGCAATGTCACATTCATATGTCCATTCATAACTAACCCATTTTCACTGTAATGTGGTGATGGGTTTTGCAATATTCTAAAACCCTTCCACAAATCTACGATAATAACCTGCTAGCCCCATGAAGCATTCACTCATGAGCATTTTTCGGCACTCGTCAATCCATTATGGCCTTTACTTTTTCTAGGTCAATTGAAATCCCTTATCCTGAAATGATGTGCCCAAGATAATGAATTTTCTTTTGAAAGAAGGAACATTTTGAAAATTTTCCATACAACTGATTTTTCCTTAGGCACGTTATCACAACCCTTACGTGCTCTTCATGCTCCTTTTCATTATTGGAATACACCAGAATATCATCCAAAAATACTTGCACAAATTGGTCCAAATATTTCCTGAACAGACCATTCATGAGACTCATGAATGCTACTGGTGCATTAGTTAAACCAAATGGTACCACTACGAACTCTTAGTGCCCAAACTGAGTTCGAAATGTAATTTTTGGGATGTCACCTTCCTTATTCCTGAATTGGTGGTATCCATATTATAGACTGATCTTTGAGAAAATTTTTGCTTCCTTCATTTAGTCAATCAGTCATATATTCTAGGTATTGGGTACCTATTCTTTATTTTGGCTTGATTTAGGTCCCTATAATCTATGCATAGCCTTAAGGAGCCATCCTTGTTCCTGACGAAAATCACCGGTGTACCCCAAGGTGAAATACTAGGTCTAATAAATCCTAAGTCTAAAATATCTGTTAATTGCATCTGTAATTCATAAAGTTTTGGGGTTGTCATCATGTAGGATGTCTTGGAGATTGGTTTTGCACCAGGTTTTAGGTCGATTGTGAAATTGATCTCCCTCACAGGTGGTAATCTAGGCAATTCCTTAGGGAAAACATCCTCAAATTCTAACAAAACTGGGTACTGATCTAGGGAGGGTCATTTTTAGTCACCTATAGAAGCTAACCTCAACCACATATAGTTTACAACCTTGTCAGAGATAAATTTTACCTTCATTATGGAGATGAATCGTAGGGACACTCCTCTCTTGATACCATAGATCTCAATTGACCTACCTTCATCATCTAGACAAATCATCTTCTTTTTGAAACAATCTACCAAATATTGATGAGCTTCTAGCCAATCCATTCTGATGATTACATAGTATGTCCCCAATGTTGTGTTGTACACCTTCAACTTAGTTGTACACACCCTGAGGTTTACTTGACATTGATCAACACTAGGTCCTACTGCTTGTTTTATCCCAGAAGCCATTTCAAATTGTTTAAATTAATCATGGTCATAGGTTGCTAGCCCACATTTTTCTAATGCAAGTGGTGAAATGAAACTATCTGTAGCACTAGAATTAAACAAAATTTTAACTTTTAAATTGCTTATCATACCCTATGTTTCTACCCTGGCAAATTGGTGTTCAACTGTTGGTTATCAACTGTTGCATAGATTTGATGGTGGTTTCTTGCTTTCTCTATTGGCACTTTTACTTCTCTATGCCTTTTTCCCATTTGTAACAGAGGAAAATCACATTGGTAATGAGGTCCCCCACATCCCCAACA
Source organism: Pinus albicaulis (assembly GCA_034641835.2). NCBI lineage: Eukaryota > Viridiplantae > Streptophyta > Pinopsida > Pinales > Pinaceae > Pinus > Pinus albicaulis. The sequence continues at coordinate 559,023,179 of CM076574.1, forward strand.
AGTGATCTAAGGTAGAATTCGAACAGAATGTTGTGGAGTTCTTTGGAAAGAGCTCCTTCCCTTAAGACCTCTACCCTTGCTTGTGGTTCCTCTCGTCAGGCATTTATTTGCATGAGTCCTTGAAGCTGGTGGTGAAGTTTCACTGGAAACCATTGAAATCCCCACTATAGGTGTTCTAGGTAAAACCCTATTTCCGTATGGCAGTGGCATCAAAATTCCTCCCCTGGAGAAGGTACGAGGGACCTTCCCCATAAAACTTGGCTGGTGTGGAAAAATGGTTTTGTTTCCACCTTTTAAGTCTAAGTGTTCTTCACCATATGAGGATGTTCAAAAACTTCTGCCAATGAGGATGGTTTACATGTCTACACCATTTCCCTAACCTTAGGGTTTAAGCCATACATGAAACAATCTCCTCGGCATTGATTAGTGTCCATGTAGGAGACATACTTGAACAATTCCATCAATCTAATCTTGTATTCCTCTTCTGTGCAGTTTCCTTGTACCTAAGCATGGAAGGCTCCTACCTGTTGTTCTTCATAATATGTTGGTAGGTACTTTTTCATGAATCTCTCCTCAAATAACTCCTAGGTAACTGTGTCAGGAGTGAGGTGTAGTTGATGCTCTAAGTTACGCCACCAGTTCAGGGCACTATCTCTAAGTTGGAATATCACTATTTTAACTTTTGAATTGGAAGTATAATCTCTTAGTGCAAAGCACCTTCTCATTCCCTTTAACCATGCTTCTGCTCATTCACTAGCACGGCCTCTAGCAAATTCTGGGAGCTTAATATTTTCGAGCTCCCCAGTAATGTCCTCGATTGGAGGTCCTCTACCCGAGTCTCTTGATCCCTCGAGATTTCCTAACCCTGATGGAGGGTGCTGCACTTCCACCTCAGTCGTTTGGCGCCCTCTTAAATTCTCATTAATTTCTTATAGGGATCACAATATGAGATCTACCTATGGTGATGACAATAGGTTATTTATAGGGGGTCCTTGTGATGATCCTCCTCGGCCTCGATTTCCCCACGTCTTCACCATTTTAAAATTTTCAATTATCTGTATCATACAAGACTTATTAATGTGACTTAGGATTTTTTCCATCCCTAGTGGACTCACACACATATATAAATGATAGACATAATTTTTTCTTTTACCATGCTTGTAAACAATCATTACTAATATCGATCAGATTGCGAAATTATAAATTCTTGATATATTTAATTTATGATTTAATAAATATCCTTTTAATATCATTGTCAATTCACCATTAAAAAAAAAAATATTAATCTTCATCTTGCTAGCCATACTGAAATGAGTGTACAATTATATTTGGATAGGGAACTGGTTTAAAAAAAACAGGAAGAATAACCAAATGCTCAGATTTTAGATTATATAACCAAATGCGCTGTTTTTATTTTATAAAACATTTCCTTATCAATAGAAGGAAACTAAATTTATCCAAGACAGTATAAAAGTTGAGAAATAAAAGTGCAACTTGTTGATTAAAAAAAATAAAAAGTTTTAAAATAATTGAAATATAAAATAAATTTTCAAATAAACTTTTAACAGTAATTTAATTATTCATATTTCATTTTATAATTATTTACTTTTAAATAATTTTAGTTTAAACCAAATACCAATGAGTTTTATTTCTTAAACTAATATTAATAATAATATATAAATTCTTTAAATCATCATTATTCGAATCTTTTGTAATAAACTTTAAATCTACACATCTCTATAACTTCAAATCATCTTGGTGGTAATAGAACGTATATTTGCAAATCATTAACATTTTTATTTTAGGCACTATGCTACTTAGATTAGTTTTTTTGAGAGAAACAGGAGCGTGGATTCTCATATACAACGTGTTAAATGTTTGAGGGAAATTAAACGGTAAAATCGACTTTCAAATACATCCATGTCACTGCAATCAAAGTAGGCGAGAGAGGGTATGTTATGTCAGCTTTGAACCCCAACATAACATTAACATGTTAACAACGAAAAGAGTTCCTAAGTTCTGCATCTCCACAACGTCTTTGGGAAACTCCCAGTCGAGGCCGAGGACCTGAAAACCGTATTTCCTGGGAACAACCATGACTGAGTTTATGAATACCTTGAACCGGAAGGCATTGCTGGCCATTCAAATGCAATAGCAATCCCTCGCCGCCCATAGAAATGAGTGTCTTGAGAGAGTGGTTTTTCTTACACAGAGTTAGAGTGAATTATGCTGGTTTAGCAGTAGCAGGCTCTGATACTTACTTCCGTTGGCAAACTTATCTAGAAGGATGTCACGACCCATTACCAGCTAACGATGTCAAAGCCTACTAAATACACTCAAATATTCTTTTCGTTAATGTCAGAGTACTTATTCTCACAAACCCGTCCTCTCTCGAAGAATGGGATGTGGCACGCTAGTCTTAGGAGTCAGGTAAGGGGTTCACAGTGCCATATAAAGAATACCTCTCAGGTCAAACACACTTTAACAAGACAATCCATGTCAAGAATGTTGGGTGGAGTTTTCCCATCCATTAATGCCTTGTGTTGACTTGTTTATAACACAATGTATTGTCTTAATTCACTGATGAACTCCGTCATTTCACCTAGATTTACGTGTGCCTTAATGATATTGAAAACGGTATCGGCTTCGGAGACACGATGGATATGGACATACCACCATAAACATATGTCCAATAACCCACTTTGTTGTGGGATCAAGGCTTCCATGAGAAAAATTTCGACACAAAATAATGAAATGTCAATATATGTCAATATGCTTTTAGTGAATCTTATATTATTTATATTGGGCTATCATTGTAATGCATCATCATTTACTCATTTTTCTATAATTAACAATATGTATTTTTATTTATTTATTTTGGATTGTTGTTGTTAATTTTTTCAGGATTCATATTTTGATCTAGGTTTTTGTTGGGTTGATAGAATTTAGGTCTAAAATTTTGACACTGGGCTCTAATATAGTATGTGAGGATCCAACCTAGATCTTTTAACTAAACCTAGAATTATCATTTAAATTAAACACAATATGAAGGAAAGTAGCATATTTATAGGTTAACATTTATTTGATGATAACATACAATTAAAATTCATTTGCAACATATTAAAGTAACAGTAATCAATAATCGAAGTATACCTGTATCAATAGGTTGGTTGAGATGCTCTTTGACTTATGTTGAGATGTCCCTACTAAGTTACTCAACTGGGTTTATCTCCCAACCGACTAGGATTTATTTCCTAGCCCAGGAAAACTCCACAAGCTCCCTAGCCCTCCGAGCCCAAATCCAACCAACTGTAGTGTCCAAGTTAAACCAGCACCCTCCAATATATCTCTATTTGATTTCTCTCATTTTGTCTCCATTCTCTCCCTTCTCTTTTTCCACACTTCCCTCCAAAATAAATTCTTCCAATGCCAAACAAAGACCAGGGATTCTCCCCCATTCTCCTCTCATCCCCCTTCCCTTTTATGTCTCTTCCTGTCATCCACCTCAACTACTTACCATTAATTCCATCACTACGCTCTCATCTTTTTAATTTATTAACTTTGAATTTCTTACCACATCTTATCCAAAATTAGATATGAATATAGATATTTGATTCGAAAATAAATAACATAATACGATACCTTATCTAAATGTATATTTGAGAAGACATATTGGGTATACAAAATCTAGATATTTGATTTAGAAATAAATGAGAGAATATTATATCTTATTTAAAGTAAATTTTAAAATACATATTAAAAATGGAATAACAAATAATAAAAGTCAGATCAATTAAAATAAAATAAAATTACAAATTCACAAATATCGATATTACTCAAAAATTTAAGTCATTACTTACCTATTAATTAAACATTAATCAAAATTTTCTTAATACGATTAAATGGGGCATTACATAAAATAGTGATTTTGACATCCCACAGAATTTAACTTCAAACACAAAACCATTATGCAAATGCCAGATCAAATAGCATTAATATATGAGACCGTAATCAACCATAGATTTTATATCGCAAGGGCTTTTAATGAAAATTGTCTAGATCCCGAGTCACACACGTTACAAACATAAATTGACTAAAACATTTCACAAATATATGTTGATTGAAAATATATTCATGTGTACTGAGCAAATCTACATAAAGCTACAAACGCATGCACGACAACTTTCCTTCTCCAAATGTCACAATAATTAAATTTCTCTAAATCAAAACCTTTTTAGTGTAAAATTTGAAAACAGATTTGTAAGTGGAAATATTTGATTAGACTTCCTAATTATTTTAAAAAATTATCTATATCAAATGTATGTTAAATGTATACTCATTCTTAATAATATTATTTATATTTATATAAATTTCCCATTATAAAATTTTTATAATTTTATTGATTAAATTTAAATATAAAAATATTTATAAATCTAATAATTACAAACAGGAATTATTATTTTTATTATTATTTATATTTATATTGTCAAATAGATTTTATTCTCACATATATTTCGCATTTCTATTTAAAAATATTTTTATTTTTAATTACATGTTTATTAATTGAATTTATTAATTATATGTTTTGAAATATAGTTAAAAATATTAATCCTAATTTATATAATAATTTTTTTTTCACATAACTATATATTAATTAAGAATTAAGTTTTATAAAATTATATATATATATATATATATATATATATATATATATATATATATAATAAAACTTCGAATATTGAGATAGTATTAAATTAAATATGAATTACACAAAGGGTTTTTCATAGGTAAGTAAAAATATTCGTTAAGTGCTTTTATGTTTACTATAGATTGAAATCTATGAGTATTTATATTGCACTAATATAACTCTATACTAGATGCCTATCACTCGTTGTGTTCACTTGGGCCAACATCATTTTCTAAAGTAACTATTTTTGTATCCTTACATTTTTATGCGACTTTACCTTGAGTTTTTCTTTGAAGGGGAAAGTTGATAAATTCCGTGATGTTGTTGATTGATCATTATTGTTTAAGATATCTTGTTGCTAGAATTGGATATCTCTTATGTAATTTTCCTCCCAAAACCAATTAATCCTACCACACACAAGACACACACTAAAGGACAACCAAAATACTATCATGACTTTGCATATAAAAGGGGTGGAATTGACCCTCGAAACTTGATTCCACAAGTCTTGCATTATAATTAATTTTCCATATCATCTATGTTTATTGATTTAATATCGAATGAGTTCAAATTAATGATAACCCATGACATTAATATTTTTCAACCATTTGACTTCAAGAATTTTATGCCACTAATTATTTCCATGTTTCTCCATGCACCAGGGTGCCCTTCAATTACTTATGCCACACATTAATATTTTTCAACCATTTGAATTCAAGAATTTTATGCCACTAATTATTTCCATGTTTTTCCATGCACTAGGGTGCCCTTCAGTTACTTATGCCAATAATTATTTTGATGTTTCTCCATGCACCAGGGCACCCTTCAATGACTTATGCACAACCTTTGTATTTTCAAGGTTTGGTGATCTTGTAATGTTATGTGGTTAGATATGCACACATTTAACAATTTTGTGACCACCTCCTTCTAAGTTACATGCACAGTTGTCCTGCATGGGTTTCTCCTTCCACACCTCAGTGATGCAACCATTACTCTGACAACCCATGTTATGAGTGTGCAGATGGATGGTTTGGGGCATTTGGGGAAAATAGAAAAAATATGGTGTATCATTTGATTCAATTAGTGGAATTGACCACCCATTCAAACCTCACTCTTCTTTATCCTCAATATTTTTCTTCCACCTCCTTTTGAGTTTTACTATCAAGTCTAGGGTTATAGGCTCTATGATATACGGTTGTTAATAACTTAATTTCTCATTCGGACATTGGTTTTTAACCCATATAAAGACAATGCGAGCTAATATTTTTGCTTCCTTGCTGGGAAATTGGGGTCTCGACCCATTTTAAGTCCTCACTTTAAATGGAAGTGTTCAAGTAGCTTATTTTTTATTTCCTTTATTTTGATTTTTCTATGAGAGATAGTATTTTTAAGCTCGTTTTAAGTTCATGTGCTTTATCCTTGGAGCGTAATTGTTTACCCCATTTTATAGGTACTTGTCCACTTTGAATTTGTGTAAAGGTGGTAGTCCACTCAAGTATTTTAAATTGGTTTGGAAAGTTTCCCAATACTACATTTGCCTTTAGGTTTGAAATGTAACTTCTCCCTTTCTACATCCTTATACTAAACTATATTTTCTTTCTTTTTAAATAACTTGTGAAATAAACAATTTATTCATGGTTATAGGCCTTCTAGGAGGTTGTATAAAGCATTATGCTTTCCTCGTTATGCTTTGCTAATGGGTGAATAATTTATTGGGTTAGGGTTTCACTGTAAAAAAAGTTACAAGGCTACAAAACCATTCCCTAGGGGTTGAAACTCAATCCCTTTGGTATTTAAAATTGGTTAATTTTATTTTTCTCAATAAGGGTTTATTTGTGTTTACCCAAGGTACAATTAAGAGGAATAAACTGAAATTTTTTTCCTTTATAGGATTTTAAGGTATTTCTTTCTCACTTATTATTGACATTCTAATCTATTGGTGGTTATATATGGTTATATTTTGATGTGGATACACTCACTCCGTACCAAGTCTATACCTTCTCAATTTCTTTCTCTACCCCTGTATATTAAATCTTGTTCTAGTTTCAAATTGGTTACATACTTTTCTTTTACTTTTTACATTAGAAGGTTTTTTTCTAGCCCTGGTCTCTTTTAATGATGGGTGTGTTGTCAAGGGGTTCTAGGCTTGTGTCCTGTTTAACTTCATGAACGAGGACACTCATTGTGATCGTAACCTTTACATTTACTCATGCATGTTATACTTTTTCTACAGATAGATCCCCTTCTTAACAAGTATGTCATCCTCGTGAAAAATATTTAAATTCATTTTGAAATGATTATTATCTTAATTCAAAGGGTTGAGTTCACCAAACCCCATCTTCTCACACTCAAAATTTCTATCTTACAAAGGAATATTTGAATTTTCCATTTAGATGTTAAGGATTCTTACAAAACCTTTTTCCCTGTGTTGAGTCTCAAAATAATTATCTAAGGATTTAGCTAAAAGGGTGATTTATTTAGGAAACCACTCCTTTTTGTTTTACACTTTTGTTTTATTATAGCTAGGGTTCTAGGCTTTTTAATTGTTTTTGCATTTGAAACATCTCTCCTATGGATACTCTTATGATAAGACTCTCTAGGAAATTTGGAGTCTCTCAATTTTGGTTCTATTTTATTTATTTTAAACATTTTATTGAAAATATAACAAAATTTGTATTGTGATGCAACCTAGGTTTTGTAGCTTTGAAAACACATACAAAATATGTAACACTATTACAGAGCATGCAACCTAGGACATTAGAATCTAGATACTATATCAATTAATTCAAGGAAAAAATCATAAAGAAAAACAAAGAGTAATTTGAGTATGCTCACAAGAACACATAAAGTGATTCAAATATATTTTATTTCATTCAAAATGGGTTGTTACAAATAATAATACAAATATGAGAGTCAAGTCCTCGAAGCACTTGAAATTCCCACGTTGTTACACAAAAATACTATGCACAACAACTAAACACCCTTGCTAACTTGTACACCAACCACTCTCTAAAAAATTCCAATAACCAAACCAACAACAATATCCCAAGAGCTAAGAGCCCAATCAAACTGTCAAAAAAACCAATAGAAAAAAGAAAAAAAAAACAATTTCTTTTGTGTTCATGCAATTTATCCTCATGTTATTCACCTTTTCGTATTCCACTTAAACAAACTGATTCCCCTGTTGCTGATTGCTTCACCATCCAAAAATGATTCGATTCGCTTCCTCTGAGTGTGTGGACAATGAAAATTTGTAACCTCCATCTCATCCTCATAACATGTGAAATAGTGGTTGTCTCGTAGCAATGTAACTAATTTTTTTTTTTGGATGTATCAGAAACTCCATGCAACATGAGTATCAACACGTGCTCCTTGGAGTGTCAAAATCTCAAGAGTATTCATCGCTTTAATAAAATGTAGCTACCAGAGCAGCAACAACTACAAGTTGGGTGTATCAACAACTATGTGATTGGTGTATCAACAACTTAAAACACATGGCAGTAACGATACTTATTACAAATGCAACAAAAAACTATTTTCGGTTGATGAGGATTTTCCAAGGCCAAGGACGATCCTGCATGAGACATTTTTGGTAAGAAACTATGAGATACCATATAATGTGGTATTTCCTTTTGAGATTGAAGTCCCTTGTAGGCATGCTAGCTCTTGCTCAATCACCCACAATGCATATTTAGATCCCCTATCTTTCCATTTGACCAAATACTCCAGATACTCCCTACAATGAGTCTTCTTTACATGAAAAACATATAGTATATACATTGAATATTAGAGAGATATCCATGTCTCTCAACATCTTTAGCTTATAGGCATTTTTAAAACAATTTAGAAGAATTTTCCACGTGCCTAATTTATTGTATTTCAATTTGTTGTAGGTACCCCTAGGAAATATCACTTTTTGCATATGTTCCATTACTAGTGTTATCATAAATAACAATTAGGTTGGTTAGGGAGGTCATTTTTCATTAGGTATAGTGTGTTTATCAAATAAATTCATGAGAATAGATAAAGTTTCATGAATTTTTATATAGTCCTAAAGGTTCAAAGTGTTCCTATGCCATGTCATTAAAGTATTGCCATAAGAAAAATCCAAATATCTCATGTACGAGAAAATCTAGTCATTACAATGAATTTTACAAGAATACCAAAGTTCGTAGTGAAATCAATGTAAAAGAGTCAGAATTCGCTACGAACTTTGCTAAAAAATATGTTTTTGTAGAGAGAGATAATTTTAAAGTTTTTCAAGCATTAATGTCTTCTTGAAGCGCACAAATCAACTGGGATGGTCAAAGGGTATCAATGGAATCTTTGGTCAGTGAGAACACTCATCATAGAGGAAGATTAGGCTGCCAGCTAATCATGGTAGATACATCATCAAGCATAACAACACATCACTTTTTCCACCTCACCATTGGATAGATCACCATATCAATTCAGGTTTACAAGGTCTTAAATCTAGTGTATCACTTGGCTAACACTTGAGCATGATTAGTTTGGTTTGATGGAGATGGTACAAGAAGAATTGAAGAAAAGGGTCATAAATGATTATGCAAGATGACAATGTTGAAATATGGTAAGGAAACACATATTTGGACCATATTATGTATAATACTATCATACCGGGAATGTGCAAGCTTTACTATTATTTTTTAGGTGAAAAGAAGAAGAAATTACAAAAAATATTCCAAACTAGGTGAGTTTGTAGCGTGCTCTAGGCTTGAGGCTGTGTTTTCGCTACGAACTCACTGTAGGTTTCCTTAAGCTAAAAATCCTTCAAAAAATACATGCAAAAGGGTGATAGAGGCATTTATTTAGCTTATTAGACCCAAGGAAGACCCTCCATTAGTCAGAAATGTCAAGGGTTATGCAAAATGTGGTGAAATGAAAACAGTACAAACTCTCCTGAAATTTCATGTACATGCATGTTTTATAAGTAAAATTCAACTTCAATTTATGACAAAAAAATAAATATTTTTGGAAATCAGAACTAGGTGTTTCTTCAAAAAAAATTCATATACAAAAGCCTCTCTTAGTTTAGATAAATCCATCAGGGTTTGGAAATTATGCACTCATCTTTGAGGTCCATTTTTTAGAATTTTCACTAACCAGATTTATGAAAAAATTTTAAAATTTGACTTGGAAGACGTCCAGCTTAGCATCCACGTGGCATAATGACACATCAACACTCCATTACATTTAGAAAATTAGTTGGTTGCATTTTATAAAGGTTATGAAATGTATTTGTTGTCTTATTTAATGAAAGAAGAGTGTGTTTTGCATTCAAACTCTGAAAAATAGAAATATCCCTCGGAATTCTCCAAGTGATGTAATCCTATTTGAAATAGGTCTCCGAGGTTGTAATTAGAATCTAGCAAGGTGGAAAATCATTTGTATGAGTCCTCACTCAATAAATGAGAGAGTTTTAGATTTAGAAAGGGTTGATTGATGTTGTGTTACCAACACTATTGTAATATTTTCAAGAAAATAATATACAGTTGCATAAGACTTCTATCAGACATGAGATTCATTGTGTTCTCCTATGTGTTTGTGTTACCTGTACATTTTATTTTTATGCAGTTGGATTTATGTATAATCACTTGGAATTAATGTTTTAATCATGCTCCAATTTATTGTATGCATATGGTTTACTATTTTAGTTGTGTTTTGGTGAGAATACACATATGCATAAGCTTCCATGTTAGATGTTTTCGTGTGATTTTGTTCCATCGGACTCCATTCCCAATGGTATCCATTTATTTTCATCCTTCTCCTGCATAAAAAACATTCAAAGCACATTTAAGAGTCAACCATCGTTTTTTATATTTATCTATTGAATATCATTCTTATCCTTGAGAGAGCCCTCTCAGGTTGGAAAGGCTAAGTTCTAGCCAGAATTAGGTTTGAAATAGTTACTCTGAATTGACTGTTGAAGCAACACATCAACCTCAATTTAGTGATAAAATTTTGGTGCATCTACTGAGAGTCGAGGACACATTTTCCCAAAATTTTATGCTCAAACAAGAAATACTAAACCCTTGAAGGTAGTAGGAGCTCAGAAGCATTCTAAGGCTGTACTTATAACTTGGTGACTCCATTCTTGAAGAATTTAGAAATTCATGGCTTCATGGTGACTCCACTGCTTGAAGATAAATAGTTTGATGAAGTTCCAGGATGGGCTCTATTGCAAGAAATAATGCCAGGTATGCCCCTACGAGTCAATCTCACATCCCTGGTTTTCCAAACTGTATGCCAAGAGTTAATTGGTTCACTTATCTTCCTATATTTAAAGATGAAAATAAATATAATGTTTCTCCTCACCTGGTTAGATTCCATATGCATGTTCATAAGTTTCAAGTTGAGTTTCCTGAGGATCGTCTCATGAAAATCTTTATGGCCACGCTAGAGGATGAAGCTAGAACATGGTATCGAGGGTTGAAACCAGGAAAATTGTTCTCTCTAAGAGATTTCCATAGGAATTTATAGAAAATTATGAGAAAACTAATTCTTCTTAATCATTGTTACAAGAATGTTGTGATTTTTGTGAGGTTTTCATTCCATGTCTTAAAATTCTTGGTGATAATGGAGAGTGCATGGATGAGGATATGTTAGATGCACTTTATTATTTCTCTTCTCATGTTAGTTGTGATGATAATCAAGAAGGTTTGCAACAAACATATGTGTATTTCTTGCTTGAAGATGAAATGGATAAACACTTTTACAACCAAGTTTTATTCTATGAAATTTGTGAAAATTTGTAGCAAATTTCCTAATGTTGAGGTGATAAAGACAATCATAAAGATGTTCAGTTACAAGGTTCTTCACTTTTTTCATTTTATGAACATTTGAATCTTGAGCAACATGAAAATGGGCAGGAGCAAGGAGAAGCTTTTATGAAACATGTTACTTTTTATCATCAGGAGGAGGTTGATTCCTTGAATATGCTTAAAGGTTGTCATGAGGAAGCACTAATGGAGAATAATAAACAAGTTTTTGATCTATAAGTTATTTCTGCATGATGATATACATGAAGTTCTAATTCTAATGCATGGAAATTCATTTCCAAACATCCATGTAACACATGATATGGTTCATCCTATTAAAGATTTTTAATGAACAACCAAAGCCTTATCTCAAGAATAATGTTGAAAATGAAGACAAAATATAGTTACAACCTGCAATTATGAATTAAAATTATCCTTTATATCATCAAGACAGGATACCTTTCAGTGTTTTAAAGGATGCTATTGCTGATTTGCTGATTTCTTCAAAAGAGGAATTTTTTCATGATTATCAAGATCCTTTGGTAAGCCTATTTAAGTCATCAGTGAAGGTGGAGTTTCTTTAATTTTTAAGTTCAGGTTATGGATTCAATTTTTATTCTGATTTGATAATATATGGTCCACTGAAGAAAAGTCAAGAAGCCTAGGTGTTGGATAATCTCTTTGACTAGTTATACTGGAGGTTTCATGTTGCTTTTTGAAAATTTGGTCTTCAGCTTTTAGAGTATCTCTGTACATAAATAATATGTCTAAATCAAAATTTCAGTTTTCAACATGTTTAGTTTCAATATCCAGTTTTCAGTTTGCAAGTTGTACTATTCAATTTTCAATTTGTATAAGTGGTTTGGTTTCAGAATAAAGATAAGTTTGTAGGTTTGGGATCAACCCTATGGATAAGGCACTAGAACTAAAGGTTATTTATTGTACCTCAGGGGCACACCATCCCAAGTTCAGCCACCATTATCATCAATAAGAATTAGGTTGGCTAGGGAGCTCATTTTTTATTAGGTCTAGTGCGTTTATCAAATAAATTCACGGGAATAGATAAAATTTCATGAATTTGTATATAGTACTAAAGGTTCAAAGTGTTCCTATGCCATGTCATTAAAGTATTGTCATAAGAAAAAACAAAAATATTTCATGCATGAGAAAATCTAGTCATTATAGTGAATTTGACAAGAACACCAAATTTTGTAGTGAAGCCAGTTTAAAATAGTCAGTGTTCGCTAGAACTTGCCTAAAAACTTTGTTTTTAAAACGAGAGAGAATTTTAAAGTTTTTTGTTGAAAATGCAGCAAGATGATGGAGCTTAGTGAAATGAAGTCACCTTCACTAAGTGGGCCCGCAGGCAAATTCTGGCGCAAAAATCTATTTTTAGACTATGTCTATTTTTAGACATATGGAGCATGGTTCTAGATTATAGCTTTTGAGATTCTGGAAGCATGTGTCATGTTGGTAAAAACAGATGAGACTCTATTTTTGAGGTCAAAGAGGTCGAAGTCTATTTTTAGACTCGCCCCAGAACAGGGAAGTCAAATATTATTTACCCTTAATAATATTTAGACTATAAACAATAGCTTTTTACTTCCTCGAGCACTTCGCCGAGCTATGGCGGCTCATGCATCTGAGCGTAGGAATCACGTGGTTCCCAAGGGTTTGATGGCATCATGCATGGTTGACTTCAGTTGGACTTCAGTGGCATAAGTTTGGAGGAGTTAATGAGACACCTAGTGGAGTTGTGTTCTGTTTATTTTAGTTCAACTGATTGAGATTAGTTTAACTAGCTAATCAATTAGTTATGATTGGAGTGAATTAAATATTATTTAATTAATTAATTAGTAACTCATTATTCAACTCAAGAACACATCAGTTCACTACAGTGTATGATCAGTTCAGTGGAGACCAGTGAAAGAGGTAGATGAAAGGGTGGAGTTAGCTATCATTAGGACTATAGTGTTGCTATTTGCAACACACGTATAGGTGGAGTGCTTCCATGAGGATTGCGTAGTCAAAGCAGGTTGATATATATAAAGAGGCCATCCCATAGCATTGAAACACGCAATAGAGGCAAGGCACATGGAGAATGGAGTTTGAACCAATAACCTTTTGAACCAATAACCTGTTCAAAACTAAGCTAGATTGTGTGTGACTTTATGAGAAAGTACTGAGTACTTGTGAGGAGTATTGTACTTGTTTGGTTACATGATTTCTCCATTATAATATACACAATAGCCGCGGGGTTTTCAGCTATAGGCTTTCCCCATACATACTGAGTTAATGTGTGATTGATTTGATGTGAGATTGCTTCTATTATTTCCGCATGTGTGATGATCTCGAGCTGATCCGAGAGGAAGAGATTATGTGTTGTGTATGAAGTTCAAATAGTATGCATCAGATAGTCTCTGTGATAATTAATCATTATTCAGCAAATTTCTACATGGTATCGTAGCCATTGAAGTTCGTATTGATCATCACAAGGATTACAAATCCTATTTTCGCAGATGAGTTCCAGATATGCTGTAGCCTCCGGATTCATCTTTCTTCGGAAAGTGAAAGGTCTGGTAAATGCCCCTTGCAGTCAATCTCTGTGCTAGAAATAATTTGTTCTCACAGATCTAGAGCGGTTGATCTTTGAGGTGGAATTCGAATTTTGTAGCAGTTTTGTTTTCTTGGTGCCAGTGTTGAAAATGTCTTTCAACGGTTTGCGACTCGAATATGCTCTTGAAGGCAGTTCGAATTATGTTGCATGGAAGGATCGTATGGAGGCAGTATTAGAAGATAATGGTCTGAAGGAGTTCGTAGATACGGATGTCCAAAATCCCACTGATCCTGCTGAAGTCGAAGCATGGCAAAAGAAGATGGCGAAATGTCGAAGGATCCTGTTGGAGGGCGTCAAGGATCATATTGTATCCAGCCTGCATGGAAAGGCTTCTCCATTTCTAATGTGGAAAGATTTAGCTGATGAAGAAAATTGCACTTTGGTTGCCAAAGAAAAGAAGGGGAAGGGTAAGAAACCTTCTCATTCCGGTGCAAAGGGCAAGAAGCAGGATATGGCGAAAGTGAAGTGTTTTCACTGCCATGATCACGGACATTATGCTACCAATTGTCCAAAGAAGAAGAAGAACAAGCAAGCGGGAAGATCTGCAGATGGAGAAGCTTTGGCTTCACAGTTCGAGCTTGACTTTTCACCGATCGCATGCTTGGTTTCAAGTGTGATGGGATCGGTGTGGTTCTTGGACAGCGGTGCGTCATTTCATATGACGGGAGATCGGGATTTGTTCTCAGATCTGGAGGACAAAGATTTGGGTGTGCACATCGAGATGGGCGATGATGGTAGATACAATGCGACTGGTATCGGTACCATATCATTTCAGAGGGAGTCTGGTAAACCCTTTGTACTGAAGGATGTCATGCATGTACCTGGATTGAAGAAGAAATTGATCTCTGTGGCGATGTTGGAGGATAAGGGGTATGATGTGGTCTTCAACGAAGGAAAAGCCTTCCTGCGCAGTAAGACTACTGGAGAGACCCGGAAGATAGGGGTTCGAACCAAGAACCTTTATCAGTTGCAGGTAGATGGCTGCGCAGCAATGGCATGCAAGGCGGGAGAAGTGGTGAGCCGGGATGATGAGGGCGAACTGTGGCACAGGAGATTGGGCCACCTTCACCATGGAGTTTTGAAGATCCTGCAGCAGATTTCTACTAGGCTTCCTAAGGGCACTCTTGCGCAGTCAGATCAGTGCAAGGGGTGTACTTTAGGGAAGTATGTGAAAGCCACCTTTCACGAGAAGGATAGTCGCGCCACGACGATCCTTGAGAGAGTTCACACAGACGTGTGTGGTCCTTTCTCGGTTGCTTCGACAGCAAAGCACAAGTATTATGTGATCTTTGTTGATGACTTCTCTCGAAAGTGCTGGATCTTCTTCATGCAGAAGAAGAGCGATACATTCGCGAAGTTCTATAAGTTTAAAGCACTGGTCGAGAAGGAATCGGGGAAGAAGGTGATTGCTCTAAGGAGTGATAACTGTGGTGAATTCATCTCGGCTGAATTCAAGGAGTTCTACAGCGCAGAAGGGATTCTGAGAGAGCTCATCGCACCCCATAACCCACAGCAGAACGGGGTGGCTGAGCGGAAGAACAGAACGATCGTGGGTGCTGCACGGGCGATGTTGCATGATCAGGACCTACCCCTTCACTTGTGGGCTGAGGCATGCAATACAGCAGTGTATGTGCAGAACCGTTGTCCTCACAAGGTTCTTGGCATGAGTACACCGGAGGAGGCTTATTCTGGCAAGAGGCCTGATATTTCCCATTTGCGGATTTTTGGTTCTCCTGCCTACATGCATGTGACGCAGAGTGGAGAAGGAAGCCGATCCAAAGCCGCAGTAGGTTGGAATATTTTAGGTACACCGATACACCCTCACAATTATCGAGTGTATTTGTCGGGACAAATAAAGACCTGTGCGACGGGATATCAAGTTTCAGAGGAGAAAGCCGCAAGCACTGGCTGAAGGGAGCTACACTGCATGCAGATGAGGAGTCATAGTTGTTAGTTCCAAGGAGGAGCTTCCTGATGTGGTTAAGCCACTGTGGAGGAGGTTCCAGGAGGTGGAAGAAACCACCCATGTAGTGCCAACCATCGAGAGGGTGCATGCGCACTAGCGTAAGCCGAGCTGGAATGCCCGAGATGCGCAGGTTGTAGACCACCTACAAGACAGTCACAGACAGAAAGGGCCACCTGGACGAGACACCGGATACATGGCTCTTGTGAGCAAATGTGTCGTGACAGAGCCATCCTCTTTCGAGGAAGCTGTGGAGGACCCCGCATGGGTAGATGCCATGGTGGAAGAGTATGATTCGATTGTCAGAAACAGTGCATGGGAGATTGTCCCAAGGCCGGAAGGGAAATCACTGGTGGGTTCGAGATGGATCTACAAAGTGAAGCAGGCGGCTGACGGGAGTGTGGAGAAGTACAAGGCAAGATTTGTTGCCCGAGGCTTCTCACAGATAGAGGGGATCGATTATGAGGAGACCTTTGCACCTGTCGCAAGGTACTTCCATTACGACGATCCTTTCGCTTCTCTCTCGACGCAGATGGGGTGGCACATTCATCGATGGATGTGAAGATCGCGTTCCTCAATGGAGTCATTGAGGAGGAGGTGTACATAGAGCAGCTCGAAGGTTTTGAGATCTTCAGAAGCGAGTCGCATGTGTGCAGGCTCAAGAGAGCGCTGTATGGGTTGAAACAAGCACCTCGTGCTTGGTACACACAGATAGACAGTTATTTCACCGGATTTTGATTCTCCAAGAGTGAGGCGGATCCGAACCTATACCAGATTGTGGTGGAGGGTAAGTTGTTGATCATTGTACTTTATGTAGATGATTTGATTCGGATAGGTGATGAGCTCTTGATACTCTCATGCAAGGCTGATCTTGCAAAGGAGTTTAAGATGAAGGACTTGGGCCTCCTTCATTATTTCCTGTGATTGGAAATTTGGCAGCGCAGTGATGGAATATTTGTTTCTCAAGGAAAGTATGCCTGGGAGATACTGGAGAAGTTCAACATGCATGGATGCAAGCCTATTGATACTCCTCTTCCTGGTGGATGGAGGAAGGAGGATGCTACTTCGGCGGAGGTAGTGGATGCCACTGTTTATCGACAGCTGGTGGGGTCGCTTATGTATCTCGGTCAATACATGACCCGATATATGCTAAGTGTAGTTAACCCTCTTCGCAGTTGCTGCTTCACAAGCTCTTTGGAAGGCAAAAGCATGTATTGCGCTATATTAGAGGCACATCGGGATATGGTCTATGGTATAGACAGGAGGGAGGATGCTACTTCAGCGGAGGTAGTGGATGCCACTGTCTATCGACAGTTGGTGGGGTCGCTTATGTATATGGTCAATACACGACCTGATATATGCTATGCTGTTAACCAGCTTTCACAAGCTATGGTTAAACCTACCAAGCTCTTTTGGAAGGCAGGCAAGCATGTATTGCGCTATATTAGAGGCACATCGGGATATGGTCTATGGTACAGACAGGAGGATGGAGCGAAGCTTTCTGGCTTCACTGATGCAGATTGGGCAGGGAGTCCAACGGACCGGAAGAGCACTTCTGGAGGAGTTTTCATCATTGGGTCGACAACAGTTTCCTGGTACAGCAGGAAGCAGAGATCCGTGGCACTCAGTTCAGCAGAGGCCAAGTACATGGCAGCTAGCTTGGCTGCATGCGAGGCTATTTGGATGAGGAAGATCCTCGCAGGATTGTTCAGGTTGCATTTGGAGCCTACAGTGATCTACTGTGATAACCAGAGCTGCATCAAGCTCTCGGCTAATCTAGTATTTCATGATAGGTCCAAACACATCGACATCAGGTACCATCATATCAGAGATTGTGTTCAGCGGAGAATCATGATGCTTTCATATGTTCCCACGGAGGATCAGGATGCCGGCATCTTGACGAAGGCGCTCACATGGAGCAAGTTCGAATTCCACAGAGGCAGGATAGGGGTTGCAGATAATCCATATCTTGCTGAGAGGGAGTGTTGAAAATGCAGCAAGATGATGGAGCTTAGTGAAATGAATTCGCCTTCACTAAGTGGGCCCGCAGGCGAATTCTGGCGCAAAGTCTATTTTTAGACTATGTCTATTTTTAGACATATGGAGCATGGTTCGGGGATTCCAGTTTGAGATTCTTGGAGCATTGGTCATGTTGGTAAAATAGATGAGACTCTATTTTTTAGGTCGAAGAGGTCGAAGGCTATTTTTAGACTGCCTCTCCTAAAAATAGGGAAGTCAAATATTATTTACCCTTAATAATATTTGGACTCTAAACAGCAGTTTACTCTCTTGGAGCACTTCAGTTCGAGCCATGGAAGTGGCTCATGCATCTGACAGAGGAATCATGTGATTCCCAAGGGTTTGATGGCACATGCATGGTTGACTTCAGTTAGGACTTCAGTGGCAGAAGTTTGGTGGAGTTAATGAGACAACTAGTGGAGTTGTGTTCTGTTTATTTTAGTTGAACTAGTTGAGATTAGTATAACTAGCTAATCAATTAGTTATGAGTGGAGTGAATTAAATATTATTTAATTCATTAATTAGTAACTCATTATTCAACTCAAGAACACATCAGTTCACTACAGTGCATGATCAGTTCAGTGGAGACCAGTGAAAGAGGTAGATGAAAGGGTCGAGTTAGCTATTAGTGCCGACATCAGTTGTGCATGAGATTTGCACCACACTTGGAGGAATTTCCCATGATGATTGCGCTGTCAAGCCAAGGAGATTCGAACCTTGGATCTCTATATAGACAGGCCATGATTGCGCAATAGAGGCAAGGCAATTAGTGGTGAGTTTTGAACCCGGTAACATTCAAGGCGAGCTGGTTGTGTGTAACTTTATGAGAAAGTGCGAGAGTACTTGTGAGGAGTATTGTCTTGAATTTGTTACATGATTTATCCATTATAATATACACAATAGGCTGGTTTTTCAGCTATAGGCTTTCCCCATACATACTGTGTTAATGTGTATGATGATTTGATGTGTTATCGCTTGATTTTATTTCCGCATGTTTGATGATATGAGTGGAAGAGATTATGTGTTGCATATAAATTCGAATTGTATGTGATCAAGATAGTCTCGGTGAATAATTGATCATTATTCAGCAAATTTCTACAGAAGGATGAACCCTTATTTGAGGGAAATTGTAAAAAAGAATTGCAAAAAATGTTAAATGTGAACTTTATTTGTCAAATTTATGACAACCAATGGGTTTCACCATTTGTTATTGTGCCAGAGAAAAATGGTAAGTGACAAGTTTTCATAGACTATATAGTGTTGAATAAGGCTACCTTGAAATATTATTTTCCACTTCCTTTCATAGATCAAGTTTTAGATACACTAGTAGGCAAGAAATATTTTTCATTTCTTTTTGGTTTCAGGGGCTGTAATCAAATTCAAATAGCAATGGAAGATCAAGACAAGACTACATTTACATTTCCACGAGGAACATACACTTATAGAGTATTACCTTTTGGACTATGCAATTCTCTTGCTACATTCCAAAGAGCCGTTTTAGGTATCTTTTTTGACTTGATTCATGATTGGGTTGAAGTATATATTGATGATTCCATGTTATATAGAAATACTTTTGAAGAAGCCTTATGAAATCTCGAAAATTTTCTTATAAGATTCCAAGAAGCTAACCTCTCTTTAAGTCATGAAAATTGTTTTATGATTTTTAATGAAGGAATTGGTTTGGTACACTATATTTAAGGTAATGGAATTAAGGTTGAGTCAACAAAGATTGAGGTAATTGTCAAAATTTTGATTCCTAAGTTTCAAACGGATGTAAGAATTTTCCTTGGATATGCATGCCATTATATGAGGTTCATGGAAACTTTACAAAAAAAATTCACCACTTTTCAAATTACTCACAAATATTGTGAATTTTATTGACACTCTTCATGTTAATTAGTTTTTTTATTCTTTGAAATAGAAACTTTTTAAAGCACCTATTTAAGAGGACCAAATTGGTCCATCCCATTCCATATATCTATAGATGCTTCAGATACAACTCTAGGGGTTGTACTTTGACAAAAATATCAACAAAATCCTTATGCCATTTATTATATAAGTAAAAATTTGACTCGTGCAGAGTTGAATTATATCATTACTGAAAAGGAGTTTCTCACAATAGTCCATGCCATTAATAAATTCAGACACTATATCACTGGGTATGAAATATTTTTTCATACTAATCATTCTGCTATTAAATATTTAATGAATAAATCTATAACTAAAGGCATGATTACTAAATGGATCTTATTGTTACAAGAATATAATATCATTATATTAGATAAACCTAGAAAGGAGAACATGGATGCTGAATTTATTTTTAGAATTTAGAATAATAATACAACAATTCTTGTAGAAGATTATTTCCCGATAAGAATATTTTTGCAATTTATACTAAATCTCCTTGTTTTGTATATATTTATAATGATTTGGAACAAGAAAATTACCACCACAATTATAATCAAGAGAGAAATAAAGGGCTATAAAACTCAATGCACGTAACTTTTAGACAGAAGGAGAATTTTTTTGAATAGGACCAGATTTGATAATCAAAAGGTGTGTAAGAGAAGATGAGATACTAGATATATTAAAAGCATACCACGATGAGCCATGAGGAGGAGACTTTAGTGAAAATAGGACTACATACAAAGTTATTCTTTTTGGTTATTTTCAGGTACCCTTTTCAATGATTCCAAACAATATGTCAAAAGATGTAACAATTTTTAGAGAATGGGAAAACAATTCAAGAAAATGAGATGTTGTTGCAACCTAAGATACTTTTAGAGCCATTTGAAAAATGGGCTCTAGATTTTGTAGGTCCAATTAATCCAACATCGAGGAAGAAAAGGTGTATTTAATTTGTAATGATTATGTAACAATATGGATAGAAGCTAAACCTTTAATTTTGCTGATAAAAATGTTGTTGCAACATTTATTTTTGAGGATAAGTTCACTCATTTTGGTGTCCCAAGAGAAATTGTTACATACCAAGGTGCACAATTTACATCCAAGCTTGTCTAGAAGATTATGAATCATTATAAAATCAAGCATAGAAAGTATACTCCATATCACCCACAAGATAATAGGCAAGTCAAATCTACAAATAAAGTTCTTGAAGCCATTTTGACCAAGATAGTTCAACTACATTGCAAAGATTGGGTAGATAGGATTCCAGAAGCATTTTGGGCATACCAAACCACATGAAAGAATGCCACTGGACATACACCATATGAACTTGTTTATGGAAATCAAGTTTTTCTTCATATATAGTTTCAAGTGGAGACCTTGAAAACAACAACACGATTGGGACTAAATCTCTCTGAAGCACAAAAGCAAAGGTTAGCACATTTAAATGAACTGGATGAAATTAGACAATATGGCATTCAAAGAAATAATATCATCCAGCAATAAATAAAAAGGTGGCATTAAAAATTCATCAAGATGAAGAAATTTTAACCAGGTGAATGGTGTTGGGTGAATAAATTGTCTTTTAATTAGAATAAATTAATTTGACACACATAAATTTTCAACCAGGGCAGATATTTTTATTTCAAGGTTATTATCCAAAAAATATGTAGTTAGAAACTAGTAAATAACAATGATTAATACCAAATTATATTTCCCTAATATCATGGCATTCAACAAAACATAGGTTGTTGTAACTCCTCACTCTTTGCACTCTGAAATCATCATTGTCAAAACCCTCAAGAATTTCAATCACTCTCCACACGGTACTGAAATTGTAATCACTCTTATAGAATAAACATCACTCAGTCATTCTACACCACACTTGTGGGAAGATGAAATATCACTCATGGAAATAAACTGCACAAACCATTCAAATGAAATCACACAATAAACAAACCCATCACAATCATCAAACCATTGACTGTGTAACACACTATGATAGGTATAACAATAACAAGTCTAACACTTTGTTTCAACAATAACTTATAAAATTGTACCGACAACTTAATAAAAGCAACACATGACTAAGAAAGGAATTGATCCAAGAACTATGTTTCCACACAAGAAATCTATATGAAGTATTGTGCAAACTAGCTAATAATCAATATATACAATGCATCAATAAGATTATGTAATAGTGATGGCTAAAAAACACATAATATAGGAATGAATTAAAATATAACTACTGCACTACCTCACTAATAGAACAATCCCTGCTAAAGAGGAGGGATTTTCCTCCTTAGCAGGGAACTAGTGATTCATAACTTGCAAGTTAACATAAAAAACCACAATTGAGCCATGAACCAATGAAATATGGTATAAACTTAGAAAATAAAAAATGCACAATTCTCCAAAATATAATGGTGCCACCCCTACATGAGACAAAGAGTTTCTATCTTTATAGAATTACAACATTTCTAATTTTGGTACCAAAATTTCCTATGAGAGTATTTTGATCCTCAATTTTTCTAAACTAGGAGGGTTGTTTAACATATTACAACAATTTGTTGAAAATAAAGGAAAGGTTGTAACAACATCTTCATTTAACGAGAGGCAAAAGAGGGGAATCATAATTTTCATAACTAAGTTGACTATATTTTCAAAAAGTAGTCTAATAATTGTTGGCACAATGCTCTTGGTTGACTTAAACAAGTAGCAGCTCCCATGTTTACTCCCGAAAATGGCATTGGAAAAACAAAGTATCATAAAACATAGTAGAAAATTCACAACAGCAGAACCTGTCCTAGTGTGTTAGTAATAAAAAATATTGGAGAAATAACATTGCATCACTTAAGAAAAAGTCAGTAGCATCATCCCAACAATCTGAGTTATCTTGAAACATCCTCCTTGTCATTTTCATTAGTAAAGTTACCCAAAACAATTGACCTTTCATCAATATACAACCAAAAATGCATAAATTAAGGTGACATGAAGGGATAACATACATTGGTCAAAATGACAAACCGTGGAGTAAAATAATGTGATTGTAAGGGTAAAATTGATTGAAAATGTGAGGAAATGATGGCAAAAAATATTTCAATGCCAAGAACCAACAATTGAGAACTTTTTTTTTTCAAACTTAAATATTTTCAAGGAAAGCTTCAAACATGGTGTTTAGGTTCATATGAAATAGAAACAATCTCTAGAATGGATTAGTGAAAATCAAAACTATTGATGAAGGTGATGTTACTTTTCTTGTTAATGGGCATAGATTAAATTTATATCATAAGCCCTTAACAAGAGAAGAATTTTTTCAAAATATACAACAATAGTCAATAATGGAGTTGGTGAAAAAGAGATATCATTCTCCTTCTCCACCAAACCTAATTTATTTTTTCTTCCAAATTTGAATAAAATAATAATAATAATAATTTTAAATTATAGTTATGAAAACCATGGTACTAGCATAACTATACAAGAATCTTAATTATAAACAATTTCTGGCAGTCAAGTTTCTCCTCTTTCATTTTCTGAAAATTTGAATTTTGTTGAAGTCTACATTTACAACATGTAGAATTTTATTTCTCTCCAGAAGATCCAAATAATCAACAATGACAACATTATAAGGCTATTATTTCAAAGATATGCATTAAATTTTAGTTCAAAATAGAGGCATGATGCTCTACAAAAAGTTGTATTAGTCTGTCAATTTTTCATAGCTAAAGATATTTTCAGTAGCCATACAATTCTTCAAAGAATCAGTTAGCACGATCAAAAAATCAACTTCAACAATAGTAGCAGCTTTAATCAAGGACATGTTTCAAGAATATTCAAACTTGTTAAAATTAACGAAAGGTAATGTTTTTCTTATTTATTAAGGGAAACTATAGAACATATGATAATGGACATATATTTCTAACCTTAACTCAAAAAGGAACAATTCCAAAAGGCCTTCTTATCATTAAATGATAACAATTATTTCATAATATCTTGATTCACTATATCCTATTATCACGGAGTGTGTCATAAGAAATCAATCCCAAATATCAGTTATGAAATCTCCAGAACGATTTCATTAATTATTCAAGTAATGATTATCAAATGATTTTTCCATTATTGCTCTACCTGTAACAGTACTCAACCATTATCTGCCACCTTCTCCACTTTGATGCACCACTACAATTGTCCTTATTATCATTCTGTCATCATTCATTATTATCATTCCACCACCTTCATCAATGATTGAGAGCAACATTTCAAAACCTAGAATTCTTGAACATTGAATATGGGCATCAATTTGAGGATTGAACCAGCTGGAAAATATTTGTTAGAAACATATCCCAAGTGCAAGAAATGAATAAAAATAAAATGGCTTAAATTTTTCAAAAAAAATTAGGGACATGATGTAGAGGTAAGATCATTTTCCAGGGAATTAATGGAGTTGAAGATGAAATTGGTGACATCAAATTAAAGATTATAGAGTCATTATTATCATAGGAAACTAAGCTGCCCATAAATGGTGAAAATTAGTTCAAATGCCAAATATTAAAAGATTATTCATGGAAGATACTACTCATAAATCCCAAAAATGGAAACAAAAAAATTTGACAAAAGGCATTCCCATAGCTACATTCAAGAAGAAGTAGCGAAGTCTTCTTTTCATCCTTCAAAATTCATCACTTGCAAAGGGAGTTATGGAATGGTTTTCTTTTACCATATTCACCTTCTAATGCACTTTAAAAAATATAGAGAGATCAAGTTATATTATTATATAATAAATAATCTTAAAAAGATGTCATTTAACATTCATAGGAATTCAAGGAAAATTGATAGGAGTTTGTATCATTTTGGTCTCATTAAAATTCTAGTTGAGGAAGAATTGCACCAAAGGGGCGACAATTGGGAGGATTTCCTCCTAACAAATCATTTCAAGGAATTATCTGAGGAAGTGAATGACGAGGGTTCTAAACTAATACATAGGAAAGATGGGTTTTTGACTAAAGAACCTTCAAACCCTAAGCTTTTATAAGATTCATAGGTCGTGGAAATTCCAATTCATGAGCCTATAGAATTGGGCATGTAGAGTCTAAAGAACTCGTGGAAAGTTCAATTCCCGAACTTGTGGATATTATTGAGTCTAATGAAATTCCTATCCAGGGAAAATATTGAGTATGGAAATTTATTTTAAAGTTTAGAAACCTTGGCGAATCTCACTAGTACATAATATGCAATTTGTAAAATGTTTCGAAATTTTTTTGTAAAATTATTCAAATTTCTAATAATTTTATATAGTCTCTATATAAAATTTTGGCGAATTTTAAGGTAAACCAATTTTATATTATAAAATTTGGGCGAATAAGTTATTATAAAAAATGGAAATTAACGAATATTTGTTTTGGAAAAAACATGAAAAATTAGCCCACTTGCGAATATTGGCCCCTAAAATTTTCCCTGTTCCTATCTCTAATGCTGTGGAGTTGATAAAGTCTTGAAACCCTAATCCAATGGAGAAGAAAACTTGATATTTGAATCAACAAAATATTTGAACTATGACTCAAAAATGAAAAAGCATAAATTTGAGGGTACTGCAGTAATGAAAAATCATAAAACGTTTTTATAACAAAAAAAATAAATATATGGTTGTAAAGAAGACTCCAAAGAAAAAGAGCATAAACAAAAAGGGCTTTGAAAAGAATTGGGTACAAAATGCAAAGGAAAATAGCGTAGAGTAACTCACAATATGAAAAAAGAAGATAATCGGTCAATGATGGACTCTACCCCTCTTTAATCAACAAAGATCAACAAATAAGTATCAAAGGTATCCACTCTTGCATCATCAACACCAGAATAAGGAAAGGAAGCCTAAAATTTGACAAAGTTCAACAAGAGGTTTATGATTATATTGATTCCTTGGAGAAACAAGCCCAACAAGAAAAGGTACAATAGTTCTTCTCTCATTTTCCTAATTATTCCCCTAATTATTGTATGCCAACATCTCTAGTTCATGGATCAATGCCATCTCTTAAATATTATCCACCATTTTATGTCCCTGACAAAATAAAATCAATGAAACAATAAATAATATAACTTGAGGTACTAGAAAGACATATTTAGAATGGAAATGAAACCCTCAAAGCATAAAATCAAAAAATGCTCAAGAGGACATATTATTGTTATAATAATAATTCAAAGTTTAAGAAGGCCAACATGACACTACAATCTAAAATAAAGGATTTAAAGGATAAAGTTATCCTGAAGAAACCAACATAGTCAATTGCAATGAAGAAAAAAAGCACTCAAAGTAACCTAGACATTCTTATTCAGACCTTTGAGACTGTGTATGACTAGGAGAATTAAAAAAAAAAAATCAATTTTGTCAGTGCACGAGGACATGCAAGATTTTAAGTGTGGGAGAATGATGGGTCAAGGAATTAACTCCTTTTCATCTCTTCGTTGATTTAGTTTTAACCATTTTAAATCTTCGGAAGCCATCATAACCATCATTTTTTCATTCTTTTGTCACTATCCATACATACAAATGCCATTAGAACTACATAGGCTGCAATCAATATTTTCAAAGGTAATATGTACAATATTATAGTGTTTTATATGTTTTCTTTATAAAATCAAGATAAAATGTAAAAGTTGTAAATCTGAAATAATGTGTAGCTTCCCTCTAGTTTTGTAGCAAGATCCTAGGTTGGGGCACTTCAAGGAACATCTCAGTATAACCAAGCATTGAAGCATGTGGAAAAAATCATCAATATGGTTACCTACTTATTAGGTGCATCAATAAAGAAAACATGTCACCATTGCAACACAGTCAATGTTCCAGTCAACAAGATAAGTGGTGAATGGTTAGGCGAGGCATCATGGAAGAGCACCGTGGAAGGTATCATTGTGTCATGGCATGATCAAGTTGGAGAATGAGATTCGATGGCTAATATTTGGATCATCAATATCCATACATTTTTATGAAATAAGTCTAAGTCTTATACCTTGATCTGGATTATAGCATTATGACTCTAATTCATTATATCTTGTTCTAATTTATAACAATAGAATTTTTAAGATTATTACTACTAATAGAGACTATATAAATGAAACTTCACACATAAGAGCCAAGTGAGAATTTTTTTTTTTTTTTACTATATGAACTCTTTATTTTTAATATAATTTTCATATCAACAAATTTATATCATTCCTCTGTGTAATGCATATGTGATTCGAGTTAACAATTAGACTCTAAGTTTTCTCTAAGTGTGTATGACCACAAGAGGGCCCCTTGTGCTAGGACATGCGATGTTTCTTAACAATTTTATTTTCATAGTGCAGTTTTATCTATTTTCAAAGCTTAGATAATGATTTGTTTTTCGTAATACTTCATTTTCAATAACTTCATTCGTAGTTCATAATTTAAAGAGCATTAAAATTAGCTTCAATAGAATTCAAAGTTCGAATTAGTAAAGTGATCACTTATATTTATTTGCAATGTGCTTTGAATTAATTTAAATTCTAGTAGTGTGAATTTCAATTGCTTTTGTGCATCAATATAATGAAGGTTGATCACACCGAATTTCCGATTGAATAGGAATTAAACTTTAAAGGCTACAAATGATCATACTTAAGAAGTTTTTTGTTAAAATCATTATAATTACCTGCATGGAAAAGAGGATCTATAAATTCTTTGGAACCACGATTATATTGAGTTAAATAGTTATCAATTACTTTCCTAGATTAGCATTTATTTCAATTGTCATTCTCCACTAGATAAATTAGAAGTTAAGTCGTTGCAGATATTCTGTCATAAGTTTACAAACTTGGATTGATAAGATTAAAATGTTATGGAATTCTAGTACAAATGAATTAAATGGCACATCATTTAATCTAAATGGAATTACTTTGTTTGTAAAAGAATCAAATTCTAATATTCTCTTGATATTTTATAACAATTAGTACTTGGTTGTACCCCAAAAAACCATTAGTGAAGGCGTAATATTCGTATCATGTAGCCCCATTCATATTTTTTGCAGCAAAAGGTGTTAGGAATGAATCAGTGCTCAATTACTTTGTTAAAGCCTCCAAATTGAACCCAAATTCTAAGTATTTTCTGGTCATGCTTCTTTGGCTGGATGACCATTTGACTAGCCTATTTTGATTTATCATGTTGAGATTCAACAAGATGATGATCCTAGTGAAAATTAAGCACCTTCACTAGGTGGGGCCCACATGCTATTTTTAGGTGTATGTCTATTTTTAGAATGGTGAGAATATTCTAAAATTAGCAGGATGTTGATTCTAGATGGTTGAGAAAATTCTATCTTTAGACGAGTTTTTATTTTTAGAAGATGGGCGAAGTCTATTTATAGATCGCATATATAAAAATAGCATGCATGTCAATTATTAATAGCCCTTAATGATAATCAGACAATAAATCATGACTAATTCTCTTGGAGCACTTGATTTCAGTTAACTAATGTGGAAAACCAGTTACCTGAAGGAATTACGAGTTGAAAGGTTGCTTGGTGACTCATGCATGATGGACTTTGTTGTAACTGAGTGTGACACAGTTGTAATAGAGTTGGAAGAGTAGTTATGGGAGTTGTTATTTAGTTTAACTCAGTTAAGTGAGTTAAACTCAGTTGTGCTAGTTGTAACTAAAGATACACTAGTGAAAGATGAGTGAATTAATTATTTCATTAATTCACAAGTAGTGTCTTACTTGCAACTGAAGAAATACAATAGTTAACTACTTGCATGCCAGATCCAATGGAGACCTAGTGGAGAGACAGGTGAAAGGGTGTGTTTGACTATCAGTTTTGACTATAGTGATGCATTCAATGCATCTACACACACATTGGAGTTTCCAATGAGGATTTCATATTCAAAGCAAGGCAAGATCGAATTCATTCAGGGATATTATTCAGCAGGGATTGCGCAGTGGAGGCAGGCTGTCAGGAGGCAAGAAATTGGTGCATAGATATGCAAATTTCTGCATGACAGTGTGAGACGATTGTATATTGTACTGACAGCTCTATGAGATGAGCTTTGTATGAGATGTTTCATGATTCCATTATATACATAATATAAGATATTTGGGGTTTTTTAGCTTTAAGCTTTCCCGGTAAAACATCTTGTTATGTGCGATTGATTTTTCTTCATATGTTTGCAATTAGCGATTTAATTTCCGCAAAGAATTGAGTAGAAGGATTCTATATTTAACAGTGGATTTAATCGTTAGATCAGGGGAGTCTGGTAATATACATGCATATTGTATTAAATTTCTACATGGTATCGAAGCAGTGTTAATCACTGGAGATTGCAATATTGAAGCGGTGCTGAGTTGTGTTGGTGGAACAATTCGAATTAGCTGCAAGAATTTCTTGGTGCGACAGTTGAGTAAACATTGAAATGGCTTTCAATGGGTTGCGGTTGGAGTATGCACTCAAGGGAAGCTCAAACTACATAGCCTGGAAGGATAGGATGGAGGCGGTTCTTGAAGATAATGGCTTGAAGGAGTTCATTGATAGCGATGTTCGTAAGCCCACTTCAACGGATGTTGCATTACTTGATGCCTGGCAAAATAAAGTAGCGAAGACGAGAAGGATTCTATTGGAAGGTGTGAAAGACCATATTGTGTCAAAGCTTCATGGGAAAGCCACTTCATTTGCAATGTGGAAGGCTTTGACTGATCTTTTCCAAAGCAGTAGCGACCATAGGAAGTTGGCGTTGAAAGATAAACTCAGAAAAATCAAAATGGAGAAGGGTGACAGTATTCCAAAGTATCTCATGAAGTTTTTCCAATGTAGGCATGAGCTGGGGAGTGGGAATTATAGTTGCTGATGATGACTTGGTGAGCTTTGCTCTCCTTGGACTTCCGAAGAGTTGGCACAGTTATCAAGACTTTGTCAATGGGTGGGAGAAACTGCCGTATTGGGAGCGACTTTGGTCGGATCTAGTGCAGGAGGAGATAAGGTGGAGTACCAGAGATGGCTCTTCATCAAAACATGATGAGGAAGAGGATTTTGCTTTGTCTGCCAAAGCGAGGAAAGGGAAGGGGAAGAAATCCCATTCAAAATCCGAGGCTAAAGGCAAGTAGCTGGATTTTTCCAAGGTGAAGTGTTTTCACTGTCACGAACATGGGCATCTCGCCACTAACTTCCCACACAAAAAGAAGAAAAAGAAGGTTGCTAGAGCTGTAGCTGGTGAGGCCCTTGCCTCGCAATTTGAACTTGATTTCTCTTTGATTGCATGCTTGGTTTCAAGCACAATGGGATCGGTGTGGTATCTTGATAATGGTGCTTCCTTCCACATGACGGGAGATAAGGAGCTCTTCAGTGACTTGGAGGAGAAATATCTCGAAATGCATATAGAGATGGGCGACGATGGATGATATAGTGCGACTGGCATTAGTACCATTACCTTTGAGAGGGAGTCAGGTAAACCATTTCTGTTGAAATATTTTATGCATGTTCTAGGTCTAAAGAAGAACTTGGTCTCAGTCACAACGTTGGAGGACAGAGGTTATAACGTTGTTTTCAGCGATGGAAAAGCTTTCTTGAGACATAAAACAACGGGTAAAACCAAGAGAATAAGGATTCAAGTCAAGAATATCTACAAGCTAGAGCTATATGGTTGCGCTGCAATGGTGGGCAAAGAAGAAAAAGTGGTGAGCCGGGATGAGGGAGAATTAGGGCACAGGAGATTGGGCCATCTTCACCATGATGCCCTAAATATTTTGCAGCAAATTTATACTAGACTTCCCAAGGGTACACACGCAGATAGATCAGTGCAAGGAATGTACTATGGGTAAGTTTTTGAAGACCACCTTTCATGAAAAGGAGAACCATGATTCAGGGATCCTGGAGAGAGTTCACATAGATGTGTGTGGACCATTCTCGGTTGCTTCAACAGCAAAACACAGGTATTATGTTATTTTTGTTGATGACTATTCTCGTAGATGTTGGATATTCTTCATGCAGAAGAAGGATCAAACATTCTCAAAGTTCTGTGAGTTTAAATCATTGGTGGAGAAAGAGTCGGGGAAGCAAGTGAAGGCTCTGCGGAGCGATAATGGTGGTGAATATATCTCGAACGAATTCAAAGACTTATGTAGCAAAGAAGGAATTCGAATAGAACTCATAGCACCTCATAACCCATGGCAGAATGGGGTCATGAAGAGGAAGAACAGAACGATCGTGGGTGCTACACGAGCTATGCTGCATGATCAGGGCCTACCAATGCACTTGTGGGCGGAAGCATGCAACACTGCGGTTTATGTGCAAAACCGTTGTCCTGATAGAGTACTTGGCATGAGTACACCTGAAGAAGCTTTTACTGGTAAGAAACTAGATGTTCTCACTTTAATATTTTTGGCTCATCTGTTTCTGTTCATGTGACCAAGAACGGCAGGAAGAAGCTGGAGCCAACTGCAAAAGTTGGGATATTTTTGGGGTACACTGAAACACCCCATAATTATCGTGTGTATTTTCCAAACAGTCAGATGAATGTGGTGTGACGGGATATAAAATTCAATGAGGAGAAATCCATGAAGTTGTCGCTTGAGAGGGAGCTACACTTGCATGCAGAGGAGGAACTGCTTGTTCCCAAAGATGAGCCTCAATATGTGGATCAGCCACAGGAGGAAGATCATGGAGTGGAGGAGTCCACTCATGCAGAGCCAAACATCAGAACTGGCAGAAGGCATACCACAGAAGCTTGATGTGACACAAAATGTAGGAGTCCCTACTTCACAGTGCAGACAAAGACAGTCTCCTAACCGATATACTAGATACATGGCTCTCATGAGAAAATGTATTGTGACAGAGCCATCTTCTTTTTAGGAAGCAGTGCAGGAGCCCACATGGGTAGATGCAATGGTGGAGGAGTTTGACTCCATTGTGAGAAACAGTGCTTGGGAAAATTGTTCCAAGGCCGGTTGATAAATCAGTGGTAGGTTCGAGATGGATCTACAAGGTAAAGCAAGCTGCTGATGGGAGTGTTGAGAATTATAAGGCAAGATTTGTTTCCTGAGGCTTCTCACAGATCAAGGGGATTGATTATGAATAAACCTTTGCACCTGTCGCACGATATTCTTCCATAAGGACCATCCTTACTCTCTCAGCGTAGATGGGTTGGCACAT
This sequence comes from Pinus albicaulis, assembly GCA_034641835.2. Classification (NCBI taxonomy): domain Eukaryota; kingdom Viridiplantae; phylum Streptophyta; class Pinopsida; order Pinales; family Pinaceae; genus Pinus; species Pinus albicaulis. The sequence goes on from CM076574.1 coordinate 559,055,295, forward strand.
TCATCAGATGGATGTGAAGACTACGTTCCTTAATGGGATCATTGAGGAATAAGTGTACATTGAGCAGCTTGAAAGATTTTAGATCTTCAGTAGCGATTCGCATGTGTGAAGACTCAAAAGAGTGTTGTATGGGCTGAAGCAAGCACCTTGTGCTTGGTACACTCGGATCGATAGCTATTTCACTTGAATTGGCTTCACCAAGAGTGAGGCGGATGCAAACCTATACCAGATTGTGGTGGAGGGTAATATTTTAATCATTGTTCTTTATGTTGATGATTTAATACTGACTGGTGATGAGCAATTGATACACTCATGTAAGGAGGATCTTGCAAAGGATTTCGAGATGAAGGATACGAGTCTCCTTCATTATTTCCCTGGATTGGAAATATGGCAGCGAGAAGGTGAATTTTTTGTGCCTCAAGGCAAGTATGCTCGGGAGATACTTGGTAAGTTTCACATGGAGGAATGCAAACCCATGGATACTCCTCTTCCAGGAAATTGGAGGAAAGAGGATGCTACATTGATAGAGGTAGTGGATGCTACTGTCTATCGACAGTTGGTGGGTTCGCTAATGTATTTAGTTAATACAAGACCAGACATATGCTATGTGGTGAACCAACTTAGTCAAGCGATGGTTAAGCCTACAAAGCTCTTTTGGAAGGCGGGGAAGCATGTCCTAAGATATCTCAGGGGCACATCCAAGTATGGCTTATGGTATAGACAGATGGATGAGGTGAAGTTTCATGGCTTCACGGATGCAGATTTGGCAAGCAGCCCAACGATAAGAAATAGCACATCGGGAGGGGTTTTCAGTATCATATCTACAGTTTTTTCTTGGTACAACAGGAAACAGAGATCTGTGGCACTTAGTTCAACGAAAGTGGAATACATGGCAGCAAGTCAAGCTGCATGTGAGGCTATCTGAATGAGGAATATCCTGGTCGGTTTGTTCAATTCTCATTTAGACCCTACAGTGATTCATTGTGATAATCAAAGTTGCATTAAACTCTAGATTAATCCCGTGTTTCATGATAGATCTAAGCATATAGATATTCGATATCATCATATCAAAGATTGTGTGTAGCGGAAGATAATGTTGCTTCAGTACATTCCTATGAAAGATCAAGATGCAGATATTCTGACGAAGGTGCTCACCAGGAGAATATTCGAATACCATAGAGACAGGATAGGGGTGAAGGATAATCCTTTTCTGGTTGAGAGGGAGTGTTGAGATTCAACAAGATGATGATCCTAGTGAAAATTAAGCACCTTCACTAAGTGGGGCCCCTTGGCTATTTTTAGGTGTAAGTCTATTTTTAGAATGGTGAGCATATTCTAAAATTAGTAGGATGTCAATTCTAGATGGTTAAGTAAATTCTATCTTTAGATGAGTTTCTATTTTTAGAAGATGGGCGAAGTCTATTTGTAGATCACATATATAAAAATAGAATGCATGTCGATTATTATTAGCCCTTAATGATAATCAGACAATAAATAATAACTTATTCTCTTGGAGCACTTGATTTCAGTTAACTGATGTGGCAAACCAGTTAGCTGAAGGAATTACAAGTTGCAAGGTTGGTTGGTGACTCATACATGATGGACTTCGTTGTAACTGAGTGTGACACAGTTGTAACAGAGTTGGAAGAGTAGTTATGGGAGTTGTTATTTAGTTTAACTCAATTAAGTGAGTTAAACTCAGTTGTGCTAGTTGTAACTAAAGATACACTAGTGAAAGATGAGTGAATTAATTATTTAATTAATTCACAAATAGTGTCTTCCTTGCAACTGAAGAAATACATCAGTTAACTACTTGCATGTCAGATTCAGTGGAGACCTAGTGGAGAGATAGGTGAAAGGGCGTGTTTGACTATCAGTTGTGACTATAGTGATGCATTCAATGCATATACACACACATTGGAGTTGCCAATGAGGATTGTGTAGTCAAAGCAAGGCAAGATTGAATTCATTCAGGGATCTTCTTCAGCAGGGATTGCGCAGTGGAGGCTAGCTGTCAAGAGGCAAGAAATTGGTGCATAGATATGCAATTTTCTGCATGACAATGTGAGACGAGTGTATATTGTATTGAGAGCTCTATGAGCTGAGCTTTGTATGAGATTGTTTCATGATTCCATCATATACATAATACATGATAGTTGGGGTTTTTTAGCTTTAAGCTTTCCCGGTAAAAAATCTTGTTATGTGCGATTGATTTTTATTCGTATGTTTGCATTTGGTGATTTAATTTCCGCAAAGAATTGAGTAGAAGGATTATGTATTTAACAGTGGATTTAATTGTTAGATCAGGGGAGTCTGGTAATATACATGAATATTGTATTAAATTTCTACATATCATTGGGGCATATTATCCCTACCAATAATGTCCCTTCATTTTCTTTCCAAATTATGGGTTTGTAGTTATATATATATATATATATATATATATATATGTGTGTGTGTGTGTGTGTGTGTGTATAAAATTTCATTTTTATATCAACACTCATCCATTCAAATGATTTTGATTCATCTATTTCTATTTTTTCTTCAACCATTTGATTATACATTGGTGGGAAGTCGGTTTTTTAGTTTTATCACTATCTTTGGTGGATATTTTAATATTATTTGTATCTATTTATTTGTCTCTAAATCATCCTTCCTCCATTTAAAATTTGCAGATGAAAAACTTGTGTTTTCCATATATATTTGAAAGGAAACGAATTTGTGTTATGAGTATAATTTATATAAAAATAATATAACTATAATAATGATAATGATAATAATAAAAATAATACTAATAATTAGTACTAAAGAGGCATGTCTAAGGGGACATGACCATTCTTGAAGGGGCACCTGCCTAGGTATATAACTGGGCCTTCATTAGTAAAAATATCATATCATATCAATTATTTTATACACTATTCAATATATGTGTTTCTTATCCTCAATGGATGTCTTCGTGTACCAACTGTTCTGAAGATTATTGCGAAGAATGAACTTTGTTCATTACATTTTTAACACGCCACCCCACATTCAACCTCTTTAACATAATTACTAGGGTAGATATGAGCTAAGAGTTACTATGCATGACCTAACTTCCATGGCGAGGTTACGGAAATGGGTTATAACTTGCTAACACATCCTATTCATTTTTACAAACACTTTGTGACTATAGTACCTATAAGTCATGGATGCATAGTTTGGTCACTATTTACATTAGTTTCATTAGATGTTCATCAATAAGGCTTGCTTACCTCTCATACTTGCTACAACAAACACATATTAGCTCATGCATCCATATAAAATAACCAAGAGCCTGTCAAACCATGAATTAGATATAAAACAAGAGAACATTATATAATAATAAATACACCATGCATGTAGCATATACTTGAACAAAAATAAAGCCATGAAAAACTAGTCATATAAACAATAGTAAGTCAACAATTATGCTCATTAATCATCAATAAACAATGGTACATATTAACATATGCAAAGTACCAACCAATTTAGGGACTTCCACGTACCACTCGACCATAGATTGGGCTGAACCAAATAGTTATTTAAGCTAATCACCCCTGCACCATATTCCAAGCATGGATGTGGGATCTCATGGAGTAAACCAATAAAAAACCAAACTAGGGCTTCTAGAGGCCAAAACACCTCAACCCTCAGCTAGTGATTCCACCTCACGGCCGGACATCACTAGCACCAACTAGATCGGTCTCTACCTAAGCTGTCTAGGGCTTCAGGAAGTAGTAACTCAACCCACATCCTTCCAGGGCTCCAGAGCATTTTTCCAATCTAGCTCCAAGGACTAGTAACTCAACCCACCAAGGGTTCTATATTGTTTCTCCCAACCTAGGCTCCAGGACTAGTAACTCATCCCAAATTGTTCCAAGGCTTCCAGAGCATTTGTTTTAACCCGCAACCATAAGGAACATGATGACGAATAAAAAAAACAAGAAGTGGAAAAACCCAAAACACCATGGCTATCTAGGAAACGGAAAGGCAAGGATGAAACCCATGTCAATCTAGGAAAATATCCAAGCCAATGACAATACATAACCAAAGAACCACATGCATCCATCAACCAACAAAGAGATCATACATGCAACCTATTACCTGCAAAGCAATCCAATTGTAGTTGTTGATCCAACTATCTCCTTGCGCTTCCGTGTTTCCCTTGCTTGTCCTTTTCTTGCTTTCTCCAAATCCACGAGAATACTAAAGTGCTCCAAGAATGGTCCAATAATTCTCTAAGTGTGCAAGAGTATGAGAGAGAGAGTGAATGAATTGAGAGCTCCAAAACTAGACAGGCAAAATCTATGAACTGATCCTTAGAAGCCTTTGTATCATTGAGGCCTCCTTTTTCTTCATTTTCCCTCTAATTTCCCTTGCATGCAAATATGTGATCCAAGTGGATATCGATGGCCACCGACCTATTCCATTTGGACTTGCACCATCAATTCTTGCAACTTTTCACTTTAAGCACAACTTACTATTTTTAGCAGGCTTTCGGGTCTTGCACTCTCGGAGCCGTTTTGGAGCCTTAATGATCCAGGTGGACATTGGTGGCCACCCAACTATTCCATTTGAACCCCCACCATCAATTCTTTTAGTTTTTAAGTTGTAGCACAACTTACTATTTTTAGCAGTTTTTTGGGTCCTGAACTTCCGGAGCCATTTTGAGGCCCTAAACGACGTTTTTTGGGAAAATCGGGAGCAACATGGGGCCAAGGACCAATGTTTTTCACATCAAAAGTTGTACTCCTCAGATAGATATTTCTAACGAGGTATGATACGTGTCAAATGGAGATCATATGCCGAAGTTACGTCCTCGGGAAGTTGAAACACCAATTTACCCAAACGGGGCCCATAGTTTTGGCACTTCATCTCCTCCTAGGGTTAGGTTTTTTGGACGTTTAGAGTTCTCCATTGTTTCTCAATAATAAATAGGCCCTCGAGCCTCATTGGAACACAGTTCAGAGGTCTGTAGCCGCCACATCTCTTCTCAGAGATTCGCTACCAGCACCCTAGCTATTTTATTTACATTATGTCTGTAAGAATATTTATGTTATTTGATATTAATTAAATGAAGCATTATTTCCACTACATCTCTATGTTTATGGTTATTTCTGTATTCTGTTGCGTTCCTGCATAAATCTAGATCAGTGGTATCAGAGTGATCTGCTCTTTCTTTGTTTTTCTTTGCATGTCCCCAACACGGTCAGGGTATAAGGAGTTAGGGATCGATCTGGTTGAACCCTTGCAAGATTAGCCTCGCAAACCCCGACGACCTCCCATGGCGGAAGAAAAGAAAGATGAGGGAGCAGGATATCCTATCAAAATATTGCTTGAGGAGGCCCTCGAGAAACAAAGGAACGCGATGATGGATAAATTTGCTCAGATCCTTCAACGACTACCCACCTATGGCGCATCTGCATCCAACAACCACTCTGGAGGCGCCACTCCCTTCAAGGTACAGGTAAAATTTTACATTCCTGTATTTGAAGGCCAAATAGATGCAGACGTCGTAGATAGATGGTTGAATTTGTTGGAAGGGTATTTCTCGGTCCATGATTTCTCTGACCGAGAAAAGATTATTTTTGCACTCCTCAAAGCCGCCCCCATGTCAAAGACTGGTGGGAAACCTAAAGTGAGCAAGAGGAAGAAGGGGAACCCTTTCTGTTCTTGGCCACACCCACTTGGAATTCGTTCTGAGACGGCATCAAGGAACAATATTACCCCGTGGGGAGCTATGAGGATAAATACATCCAATGGACCACGCTGTGGCAACAAAGGGATCAAGATGTGCACGAACTGACGAATCTGTTCCATACCCTGCGCACAAAGTTGGGTATTAAAGATTCAGAGAGACATTTGGTGCTCAAGTTCCGCGGTTGTCTGCACAAACACATTTAGGAGGAAATGGAGTTCCTCAACATTACATCGCTTGGCATGGCATATCGCTATGCCGCCAAGACTAAGCTGAAATTTAAGCAGAAGAAACGATACTTTGGATCTGCGAATTCGAAAGGTACCCCCGAACCAAAGAACAAGGGGCAAGGCCAAAGCGGTGCGACTCAGAACAACACCAAAAATCCAAAGAAGGACACAGGGAAGTGGTGTAAATTTCATAACAACCCCATTCACAGCACAAACGAGTGTCGGGCCAAATAGTCATTGGTGGCCGAACTAAAGGCACCCGAATTAGATGCATTTTATAATCCTAAGTCAGAACCAGACAAAGGAAATGATAAAGGGAAGTAGATCATTGATGCAGATACTAGTGCCATTTTTTCCACCACCAAGATCCAGAGGAAGGGGAGCGCCTCTTCCATTCGTAGATGTGGGTGAAGGGTCCTCCGTTGCAATTTCTTGTCGACAACGGAAGCCAAAAGAACCTCATTTCAGCAGAGTTTGTCAAGCGGCTCAGCCTACCGACCATAGCACACCCGTAGCCGTATACCATCGGGTGGCTCTACCCAGGGAGAGATCTCTGCATCCGCCAATAGTGCTGCCTTCCGTACAGTATCAAGCCATTCACGGATGAGGTATTGTGTGATGTTGTTCCTCTTGATGTGTATGATGTATTATTGGGCCAACCATACTTGTGCTGTGTATGAGTCTAGGCCTCGTGCTATTGTTATTGCTTTGGGAAATAACTTGTACAGGATACCGAAGGTAGTACTGCCCCCTATCATCTCTCTGACTACTGCAAAATAATGCAGTGAGATTGTTTCCCAAGCCAGGAAATTTATTTTCCTTACAACTTGCTCACAGGGAAAGAAGAATATTGTGGCCACAACCTTGAAACAGGGCTCCCCTGCACGACTGCAGCAGATGGACAAAGTCATGAAGGAATACGAGGAAATTTTCTCCTCACTCACAGAGGTTACTCTACATTGTCAGGACAAGCACTCCATTGATCTAACCCTCGATGCACCATTTCCTGATGTTGCCATACCTCATGCAACTACATAGACATAATCCACACATGTACTATCTGAGGCTGATAAAGAAACAAAATTTACTAATTTCATCCAGCATGTCCACCCGCAGGTCCATGACATCTTTGACAAAAGAACGTGCTTCATCTCATGGAGGATCTCAACAAAATCGGGACCATTGCTTCTTAAGGAGGGAGGAATGATCCAGGTGGATATCGGTGACCACCCACCTATTCCATTTGGACCTGCACCATCAAGTCTTACAGCTTCTCACTTTCAGCACAACTTACTATTTTTAGCAGGTTTTCAGGTCCTGCACTCCCGAAGTCGTTTTGGGGCCTTAATGATCCAGGTGGACATTGGTGGCCACCCACCTATTCCATTTGAACCCCCACCATCAGTTCTTTCACTTTTTAAGTTACAGCACAAATTACTATTTTTAGTAGTTTTTCGGGTCTTGAACTTCCGGAGCCGTTTTGAGGCCCTAAACGATGGACACGTGTTGCTCACATCAAAAGTTGTACTCCTCCGATAGATATTTATAATGAGGTATGATACATGTCAAACGAAGATCGTATGCCGAAGTTATGTCCCTGGGAAGTTGAAACACCAATTTACCCAAACGGGGCCCATAATTTTGGCGCTTCATCTCCTAGGGTTAGGTTTTTTGGACGTTTAGAGTTCTCCATTATTTCTCAATAATAAATAGGCCCTCGAGCCTCATTTTAACATAGTTCAGAGGTCTGTATCCGCCACATCTCTTCTTAGAGATTCGCTACCAGCACCCTAGCTATTTTATTTCCATTATGTCTGTAAGCATATTTTTGTTATTTGATATTAATGAATGAAGCATTATTTCCATTGCATCTCTATGTTTATGGTTATTTTTGTATTCTGTTGCGTTCCTGCATAAATCTGGATCAATATGTAACTCTTCATCTCCATTTTCTTCTATTTTCCTTTATTTTCATAAATAAATGCCATTTATTGCCACTTTTCCTTTTCCAATGCCTTTGCTACTTTCCTTAGTCATTAAAAAATAGAAAGTGACACCCACTAGGATGTTTTTCCCACCATTCAGCTTGGAATACGTGTCCCATGACCTTGGTCTTGTAGTTTTTTTCATGGAAAAATCAACAAGGGGTCGTTACAAACCCCTCGCCCTTGGGGGAATACTGTCCTTAGTGTTCAATGATGCTTATAACTAGAAAAACATACTACTTATGGAGCTTTATAACACAACTCATTGCAGTATTTACAATAATCAATTGTTGAAAACATGACAAACATATCGCTTACTGGAGCTTTATAACACAACCCAATGCGGTATTTACAATAGCAACACATATATATTCATGCACATTTGCTTCAACCAACAAATAATCATATTATCTATGGAGATTTATAAACATAGCTCAATACAATATTTACAATAATATACACAGATACACATATTCACATTTTCTCAACAAACAATTAAAAGGATATGATGTTTGCATCAACAACAAGGGAATCCAGAGGCTCACACCTCCACCCTCAAAAGTAGTACCAGGATTCACCTCCTTCCCAGGAAGTCCAGAATCCACTATCAAAACCAAAGTCCACATCCATTTTACAGTGCTATACTCCTTGCGCTACTTTTTCCCTCAGTGAAAAATTACCAACTCATTTCTTCAGGGCACACTCCCAATGTGCTTTTGATCCTAGCTAGAAATTATAATGACAAAAAATATTGATTCTCCGACATTCCCTTCTCTGTTACATAGTCCCTCAGGAAATACAGTTACCCCCTTTCATGCAGTCACACAACTTCCAAGTTTCATTAGCATCCCCTTCTCTTCTACATAGTCCCTCAGGCGATCCATCCCTTGGAAAGGTTTCCTCACATCGGAAGGTCTAAAAACCAAGGTGTATCCCTGCCCCAAAAACATCATACCAATCATAGCATGCTCATGGCAATCAATGGAAACTATTTAGTACCAATGTAATACAATGGCCATTCTTCTAAAGTGATTTACGAACATATTGTTCTCTGTTCCAATTCCTTTTATTGCTACTGCTGATACTCTTGCAGCCAATTCCAACCACCCAAACAGGGAATTTTCCATGCCTTCCTATACCAAGCACACAATTTACATTATATTAAAATAAATTGAAATGAATTCAAATCATACCTCATTGGTTAGCTCATCAATAAGATACACCTAGAGTTTTTTTTACTTCCTGTAACAACAAGTCAAACTAGCTCTTCGATCAAATCATCATGTATTAACATATCACATCCGGTTAGCTCAAAATTCTACAATCATACATCAGAATCATAGATCACATGCAACCATCATAAATCAGAGTCATAGATCACATTCTTAAAACTAAAATAAAATACTTATACTTATCCTTCAATCAGTTCTTTGCTTTTTCCTTTTTCCTTTGTCATGTTCGTACACACATTGGATCAGTTGCCACACTCGACAAGCACCCAGTGCCTTCTCTTCTCTTCAATCACATACATATACACATAGTGTACATCACATGCATATAACCACACGCAGTGTACCACACAATACATACACTTACACCCAGTATACAACACAACACATACACCTACACCCAATATATAACATTACACACATACGTAGATAGAGTACAACACAATGGATACACATGTCATGATACAACGACTACAAATTACATATAACACAATACCACATGTGCACAACACAATTTGTACGACGTGTACACAACACCACCTGCACAATGTGTACACAAAACTACCTCCAAAACGTATACACAACACCACATGCACAATGTGTACACAACACCAGATGCACACAACATCACATGTACAATAGGTACACAAAGCCTCATGCACACAACATCACATGTACAACATGCACACAACACCACATGTACAACATGCACACAACAAAATATGTACACAACACCACATATACAACATGTACATAGCACCATATGTACACAACACTGCATATCCAACATGCACACAACACTGCATATACATCATGTACACAACATCAACACTGAATATCCAACATACACACAAAACTGCATATCCAACATACACACAACACTGCATATACATCATGTACACAACACTAACACTGCACTTTCAGAGACCACACCATCTCTACCATGCAACCTTGCTTCTAGCGTCTCTCTATTATCCATGCGTGTACCAGCATGTCACAAATTTCATTTCTTTCATTCAGCTGATGTATCACTCAACATTACCTTTTATGGCATAGACATAGGCATAATATAAGCACACAATATAAATTCATATCCACAAGATACTAACCTCATAGATATGTCAAGGCTACTCTTCCCACTTGATTCCTCATGAAAACATGAACCTCTTCATGCCATTCACCTGCATAAGCAATCATTATTCCACAAGAATTATCCCTGAAGATCCTGTCAGAAAACGAAAAACATACATACATGTATACATATATAGACATCAACATAATCATGATCACAACGTCTCAACAAGACCCTTACATAAAATTACAGATATGACCTTTTACGACCAAGACCAAAGGATCTCAAGAGAGAGATCATAATTCAACAACCAACATAATGCCAACAATGCATTATTCTCAGCAAGGCTAATGCTCCCGCTAAACCTGTGCATCCTGAACATTTTCAACAGCCAATTCTTCAAAGCATTTTCATCAAGCAGATAATTATCTAGGAAAGGAAATGCAGGATGAACTCTGGAACCGCAGAACGTACCCATCAACCCCTGAGAAACAGAGTCAAAAATATGAAACAGATTGTTCTGAAGGTTGACCCATAGATTTTATGACAACAATATCCATACGCGACTATATAGAGAGAAACTTGTGTATATACGCGACCAGGCTTCATGCAACCTGCGTACCAAATTTAATCTTCTAAAATCAAACAGATTTGATAAGAGAGGTAGAGACAACTCCCAACTTCTGTCTGAAATATTCAAATGCTTCCCTAGGAAGAGGTTTAGTAAATATGTCAGCAACTTTTTCTTTGGAGGGAAAATATTCCAATTTAACATTTTTATCAAGCACTTGTTCTCGTAAAAAGTGATATTTGATAGGAATGTGCTTGGTTTTGGAATGTATAACAGGATTTTTCAAGATACTGATGGCACTTGTATTATCACACCAGATAGAGATGGGAGGAGAATATTTAATTTGAATATCTTGTAATGTTTGTATCATCCAAATAAGTTGTGTGCAACATGATGCGGTAGCCACATATTCTGCTTCTGTTGTAGGTAAGGCAATGGAAATTTTTTTCTTTCTTAACCAAGATACTAATCGGGGCCCCATATAAAATGCACCACCACTAGTGCTTTTTCGATCATCAACATTTCCAGCCCAGTTCGCATCTATGTAATAGAGTAATATCAGCATTCTTGGGATACATATACTTGAAAATCTCAAGTTCCTTGTAGATATTTGAATATTCTTTTTATGGCCTGAAGATGTGACTCCTTTGGATTGGCTTGAAATCATCCAACAATCCCAACTGCCTGCATGATATCTGGTCTAGTCCCAGTTAGATAAAGTAGAATTCCAATCATATATATATACTCTGTTTGGTTTAACATGGGAGAATCATCACGAGAACTGAGGTTACATCCAGTCATCATTGGAGTGCACACAGGTTTGCAGTCTTCCATCCCATACTTCTTCAGGATCTGCTTGAGATATTTTGCTTGTGAGAGAAATATGCCATCTTTTGATTGTTGCACTTGTAAGCCAAGAAAATATTTTAGTTCCCCAAGTAAAGAAATTTCAAATTTTTGCTGCATAACAAAAGAAAATTTCAGACTCATGGATTCTTCATTACTCCCAAAAATGATGTCATCGACATAAACAACAATAATTAATAGTTTATATTCTCAAATTTTGTGTATAAGTTATTGTCTGCAGATCCTTTTGGGAAACCTTGTTGTTGAATATATTTGTCAAGATGATAGTACCATGACCGAGGAGCTTGTTTTAGACCATATAGGGCCTTTTTGAGTTTGCAAACAATTTTTTCATCATTTCAAAAAATGAATCCTTATGGTTGTTCTATATAAACTTCTTCTACTAGATCACCATTGAGGAAAGCAGATTTTACATCCATTTGATAAACCTTAAATTTTTGAAAACTTGAAAATGCAGGAAACATTCTTATGGCTTCAAGTCTGGCTACAAGTGCAAATGTTTCTTCAAAGTCTATACCTTCTTGTTGTGCATACCCCTTACAAACAAGTCTAGCTTTGTTTCTAATTACATCTCCATTTTCATTTAACTTGTTTTTGAGTATCCATTTTGTTCCAATAACATTTTTATCATGAGGTCTTGGAACCAATTACCAAGTATTATTCTTTTCAATTTGATCAAGTTCTTCATTCATGGCATGAATCCAACATTCATCTTTACTAGATTGAATTACATTATTTGGTTCAATGGTGGATAAGAAAGCCAGATAACTGGGAGATCCTACAAGATTTCTTCTTGTTTGAACCCCTGATTGATTTTCTCCCAAAATTTGAGATTCTGGATGATTCTTTTGAACATACATGGATGGAGATTTTTCTAATATATCTTCTTCTGGTGCTTCATTGGGTTCTCCTTCTATATTGTTGTTATTTGATGAGGGAAAATATACATCATCATCATCCTCATTTGTTATTATTTCCCTTTTGGGTGTTGTGAGAGATTCATGAATTATAACATCAATACATTCAACAATCTTCGGAAGTCTTTTATTGTAGCATTTGTATGCTTTACTTCTAGAAGAGTAACCAAGAAATATTCCTTCATCTGCTCTAGGCTCAAACTAACCAAGTTTTTCGTCATTATTTTTGATAAAACATTTGCTTCCAAAAACTATAAAATGCTTCACAGTGGGAATATTACCATACCATAGTTCATAAGGAGTTTTATCACTATTTACATGAACATGAGCCTTGTTGAGAAAATTTACTGTAGTATGTGTTGCTTCTCCCCAAAAGGTGTCAGGAGTCCCAAATTGATAAAGCATAGCACGAGCCATTTTTTGAATGGTTCTATTCATTCTTTCTGTCACACCATTTTGTTGTGGAGTTCCAGCTACATAAAACTGTATTTTTATGCCATATTTTTCACAGAAATCAAAGAATTCATCTGATATGTATTCCCCTCCTTGGTCATATCTAAGAAATTTGATTTTTATATCTAATTCATTTTCAACCAGAGCTTTGAAGATCTTAAAATTTTCAAATTCTTCGTATTTATGTTTCAATAAACCGATTCAACACATTCTAGAAAAGTCATCAATGAATAGGATATAGTATTGTTCTCCACGAGGTGAATTTTTCCTTACAGGACCACATAAATCAATATGTATAAGTTCAAGAGGCTTACTTACTGATCCTTCTTTGGCATTAAATTTCACCTTGGTTTGCTTACCGAATTGGCATGGTTTGCATATGGTACTTTCAGGTAGAGTGATGTTGGGTAGATCACGAACAACTTTGAGCCTGCTTGATTTTATTATTTGAGAAAAGCTCAAATGTCCCAATCTTCTGTGCCATAACCAGTTTTCTGTAGATTTACCTAGATAACATTGCTCTTGGCCACCTTTCAATATATATATATATATATATATATATATATATATATATATATATATATTGCTTGGTGTTATTGTTCCTTTTATTACGATCTTTCCTGTGTCAAGTTCACGAACCACACATTCTGTTGAATGAAAGACAACTTCATTTCCTTGATCACACATTTGACACACACTCAACAAGTTATGATTTAATCCATCAACATACATAACATTATTAGCTTTAAAATTTTATTTTAGAAAAAAAACTCCTTTACCCTTGATGATATCAGGAGATTCATTTCCAAAAGTAACATTCTTTTCTTTTTCTAAAGCATTATATTAAATAATTTTATCTCTATCACCTGTCATGTGTTTTCAACATCCGCTATCAATGTACCATTGATTTTCTTCTCCTTATGCAAATAATGCTATGCCGCAACTTTCAAATTGTAGGTCCTTATTTCTCCAATATACCTTGGAACTTGTGGGTATCTGTTCTTTTGGCTGAAGTTTACTCCTGAATTCAGATTCTTCATGTCCAAAGTTATTGCAAAGTGAACATTCAATTTCACCTTGAAGAGGAGAAAAATTGTTATAAGTATTCTTCTTTATTCCTGTCTCATTTCTTTGCTTTCTTGCATCTCTGGTCATGATGGTTTTGTATGAAACACATTGAGAAGATTTATGACCAAAATTATGACATGATAAACATTGTCCATTAAAGAATAAATTTTGCGATCATAGAACCTTCTATTGTTGTTTACCTTCTAATTGATATTTTTGTTATTTTTCATCCTTGAATTGGAGTGATCATTCTTTACTTGGGAATTTTCTTTGTTCTTTTTTCTGAGTGACGAAGTTTTGCTGGATGGCTTTAGCTGCATTTAGATATCTTGTAGCTTAAGACTGAGAATATTCATCGATATATCCAAGACCCGTCTTCATAAGAGGAGAGCGTTGAACCTTCATAATTCCATCTAACGTTTCAGATCCTTTAGCAAATCTAAAATTTAAAGTTTTTGCTTTCTCAATTTCCTTTCTTAGACTTACTAATTCACATTCTAATTTCTCATCGTGCTTCTCCTTTTCTATGAGTTCATTCTTTAGAGTATCTATGGATATTTTTTTATCTTCCAAACATATTTTGAGTTGATTGATTTCTTCACGAAAATCATTTTCTTCTAAAGCATCCATAAAATTATCTTTAGCCTCACTAGTGTCCTTTTCAAATGCCATGAGCAGTGGAATATCTTGATTAGATTCTCATTCTTCACTATTTGATAGACCATCACTATCTTCATGAGTATAGTAACTTTTTATATTGATAAATCGTTTCGTATTACTTTTTTCTAAATCCTTTCCCTTTTCATGATTATCTCTATGAGGAAATTTAGCACCGTAATGACCAACTCTTCCACAAGAAAAAAATTTGAAAGGAAGCTTACCTCTGAACCTTCCAGTTCCAAGTTGAAGTTTCTTTACAAAATTTACCTCATCTTCTTCTAATACATACCCTTATTCTTTTTATTCTTCCTTTTCC
This sequence comes from Pinus albicaulis, assembly GCA_034641835.2. Classification (NCBI taxonomy): domain Eukaryota; kingdom Viridiplantae; phylum Streptophyta; class Pinopsida; order Pinales; family Pinaceae; genus Pinus; species Pinus albicaulis. The sequence continues at coordinate 559,070,379 of CM076574.1, forward strand.
TTGCCTTTTGCAGTAGCTCTAAAATAAACTTCTTTGACTTCTGATGGACCTCCTTTCCTCATTTCACACGTAGTCAGAATCCCATGAAGTTGAACAATAGTAAGATTTTGTAGATCTTGCTTCTCTTCAATAGCAGACACTTTTGACTTGAATTTAGGATTCAAATATTTTAATACTTTTTCTACTAGAGTGGTGTCACTTATGACTTCACCTAGATTTCTCATACGATTTTCAATCTCATCTAGACATAAAAATAAACTATAAATAATTTCATCATTATGCATTCTGAGATTTTCATATTGAATTTTGAGAGTTTGGAGTTTAGCACATTTTACCTTGGCATCACCTTCATAGCTCAGAATGATTTTGTCCCATATCTCCTTTGTTGTATTTAACTGCATAACTTTGACAAATTATGATCTATTTAGACTTCCCAATAATGCATCGATAGCTTTTGCATTGGTTTCATAGTTCTTCCTTGCTGCTGGATCTGTTGGAATTGCGACTGGATATTGGTAACCGACTTCAACTATAGCCCAAACATCTGATCCAAGAGACTAAAGATAGGATCTTGTCCTTGTATTCCAGAAGATTAAATTGTTTCTGTTGAAGAGTGGTGGTCTGATAGATGTTGTCCCATATTAACTGCTCATCTTAGATAATCTTCCTTCCAGCGATCAAGCTTCTTCAGAAGGACATGCTATGATACCAATTGTTGGGAAAATTACTAAGAGGGGTGGGGGGGGGGGGTTAATTAGTATTTACAAGAATCACAATCTTTTACTTTTCTTTTACTGATTTCTATACGTGACTTTGATTATCCCAACTAGCATATGTACTCAGCTATCCTAAAGAAAAATTTTGTATACCCAAATAACTTGTTGTTCAAATAAATATTCAGAAACATTACTTAGCCCAGTTCATCAATTATGCATCAGATAGTTAAGTAGTAAACATGTGCAGTAATAACAAAATAAATCATCACACATGAACACCAAGAATTAAGGTGAAAACCCAATTCGGGAGAAATCCACCATTGTTGTCATATATGTCTTCAATATTTATTATATAGAAAACTGCTTACAATGTTGTATTAATGCACTCTCATATTAGTATGCATGCACCCACCTACAGAAGGCTGCAACCTTCTCTCATTCTCCAGCTGCTACTGGAAGAGAGCTCCAAACCCCTAATCTCGTTTACCAGCCACTACTAGAAGGGAGCTATAACCCCCTAAACTGATCACCAGCTTCTACTGGCAGGAATCTTCGACTTTCACACTAAAGACGTCAACCCTCAAAACCACTGCAGACCACGTTTCATTAATTTTCACACTGGATCCAATAGCTTCAACACAACACAATTTGGAGATCAATACTAATAGCCATAACCCAATCTTTAAACAGAACAGTGAGATCACTGTAACCATATCACATCAATAAACCCAAACTTCTGAATTAACATGCAGAATCAACTTTAACCCTGATAATTCATAAAATCAAATGTATACGCTACTTTACTCACTACAACTTGTGTATATATGCGCTTTCCTATGGACGAACCTGTGTATAGATATTTATATACTAAATTTAGCAATCTGATCAAACTCAAAGCAGATCTGAGACATTCAAGCATACTTTGTCAGATTTACAGAACCCTTATTCAGTCAGAATCATCCATCATATTCAATCACCTAGTCATTGATCATATTCATATAAAGTATTCAAACAACCCATATCTATATGAAGACGTCATTGAGAGACAATAGAAATATAGCAGAAATGATCAGACATTCTCTTCATGAATATTCAGAAAAAACCTTAAGTGCCATACGCATTTTTTCTAAAACGAACCTGCGTGTATACACGCTTTCACCATGACGAACCAATGTATAGATCTGTAAATATTCAGGACTATGTAAAATTTCAGATCAATAGACTTACTCAGATCATACCCTTCACTTCAGAAAACATGCTCCAGATCACAGATCTAAACATCTCACAAACAAATCAAGAAAATACATAGTCATTTAAGGTCTAGATATCCTGATCCATCATTGTATTCATAGGTGCATCATTATTTCGTATCGATTAATATACTATAACCCATTCCATGCAGATATACTTCAGAGTGAAGTATTCAATCAAAATCCATACACTTGCACACTTTTCACTATGATCTTCTTCTCCTTATATAATTTGAGCCCTTCCCAATACCATGAGCCAAAACCACACAAGTGCCGATGGTATCCTTGGACAGAATCAAGTATATGACACAACGCTCAATACTATGGGCTAAAACCATAGTAAGGACCCCTGGTATCATAAAATGAGTGTGCAAGTACATACGTGACTTGGATTCTTCGTACCCGTGTGTACACACAACTTCTCTTCATCAAAAATGCTAATACACTAATTATGTATGTACTATGGAGTTGACAATTATTGTCCCTCCTAGAGACAGTCTAGAGTTGCCATAGACCAGTGCCTAGGACATCTTAGCATAGCAGGAGGCATATGATAAAGCTTGA